>JAXQQM020076691.1:0-128416 GCA_034641835.2 Pinus albicaulis
CAATTATAACCTTACAGCACTTACCCTTTGATTTGCATGTAGTCCTGAACAAGTTCTTTCTTGCGCAGGTTCTCTAATCTCCTTTTCTGATCTCAACAAAGTTCTTCTAAGCAGCAGTGATTCACCTTCTTCAGTTGGTTCTTCTTTCTCCACAAGTCGAGGTGGTTCCGGCTCTGCCTCAGCCACATTTGCACCCCTCTGGCTTGCTGATTTGTTATGAGGACATTCCCGTGACATGTGTCCCCATTCTCCACAAGTATAACATCTAACATCTCTTCCTCGCCCTCTTCCTCTGGGCACGAATCTCCCTCTACTAGTCCTCTATATACGGTGATATCTTGCTTGAACTTCTGCTAGGCGATCTTTGTGTTCCTCTAGGTCAGCATGACTCCTCCTCTTCTTGACTCTTTCTCTTTGTTTCTTTGACTCTTGTTTCCGCTGATATTTTCTCCTCTGCTTTCAAACTTGCTTGATAGGCATCCTCCACAGTTTTCAAACTTAACAGGCTAATCTCATCTTGGATCTCATATCTTAGCCCATTAACATATCTGGCTACTTTCTCCAAATCATCTTCTACATGCCCTGTTTTGATACTTAACCTGTAAAATTCTTCAGTATATTCTTTAACAGACATTCCTTTCTGCTTCAAATTTTGCATCTGCTTAAAAAGATTCAAATGATAGTCTTTAGGCAAAAATTTCGCTTTCAGTTTGCTTACCATTTTATCCCACTGCTTGATCTTAGATTTCCCCTTTCTCGTTCTTGATGTCTGTAACTCGTCCCACTAGATGGCTGCGTGACCTTTCAATCTAGTGACTGCAAATTTTACCCTTTTATTTTCTTCAATCTCTTCATAATCGAAGTACTGATCTATGGATCTGATCCAATCCATGAGTTCCTCGGCATTCAGACTCCCTTCATACATAGGAATCTCCATTTTGGGTTTGCTTCCAACGTTCGCCAGCATCTTCATGAATTTAAAATTTTCATTCTCTTCTTCTGCTTCCACATCTTCCTCAGATTCTTCTGAAGAACTTTCAGCTCCCTCATCAGGTGCTCTTCTCTGGGCTGTTTCCATTGTCTCCATTCGTTCACACAGTCTTCGCACTTCTTCTATCAGGACTGTATTTGCTTCTAGTCTCCCTCGACCAATTCCTCGACCAACTCCTCTCCTTGGCGGCATCTTTGCTGCAAACACCTGTCTCTTTGGCTCCGATACCAAAAATTGTGACGCACGCAGCAGTAGCGCTGGACTTTTCACTTTACTTTGAAACCCACAAAGGAATAATTAAACCCAAAATATCTCTTTTAATTTTCTATCGAAACCAGATCCCTTTATAACCTTATAATATCAAACTCCTTTATATAAGCGCTTTAACGCTTTTTAAATTTATTTCAATGTTCCGATGCTTTTAAGACTTAGCCTATTGGAATCGGAATTAAACAAAGGTGATAATCCACTTAACTATTCCTCTGATGCGATCGGTTGCAATCGGCAATCGCTGCGATTGAAACAATATATATATACAATGGTTAACAAAGTTCCGATGCGATGATCGGAAATCGCAAATCGCTGTTTTATAAAGGTGAACCTTAACTCTTTTCCACAAGCGATGCGATGGCTCGGACCCGATTTCACTTCACAACTGGAATACAATATAATTCAATTATGCTCACAGAGAATTTTCGAATCTTTTTTACTATTTTTCTGTGTTAAAACCTCTACCCTCTGCGCTAATTTAACACGCCCAACTTCAATCAGTCAATGATATTCTTATAATTTAAACCGAAATCATTCCCAGACTATTACGAATTCAACCCAATTCACATGAATCACAATTCAAAACCCATGCGCATCACACAAAAAACACACGAATTTTATTCAAACTGTTAATAAAAACAGAGTTCACTCTGAGGTAGTTTCACAAAGAGAAAACTTTTGTTACAAAGAAAAAATACAACCCTCTTTCACAAATTGAGCTTTCGCTCCACCCAAAGCCACACTCTATCTCATTTCACACTCTATCTTTTTTTTTTTTAATAATAACTCTAAACTCTCGCTTTTCACACTATTATGATGAGCTTATTTTCTAACAATAGTTAACGGGATTTCCTATTTTCCCGAAAGATCCTATTTTCTCGAAAAGATCCTAACAGCAAATCTCATATCTTCAGCTCTCGCATAACATAACAAATCTTATCTCTAATCTAATTAAGAAAATATTACACTTAATGCAATAACAAACTAATTATTTGATAAATGAGCTTTACGAGTAAACTAAAATTGACCAACGATAAATGAGATTCATTACGTCAAACCACAACACTGAACATATTTTTCAAGTTGTGGCTAATTCAGATGCTCTTTGCATCATGAAGGCTTCTTGTAGTAACCATAGGAATAAATGTGGGAGTTTCCTCAGCTTTTTTTGTTTCCCCTTCATCAACAAGTTTGTCCATTTGAGTCTCCATTTCTTTGATCTGTCCTGTTAATTGAAAAATTAAATTCATCATATCATCCTTCTGAGTTTTATCTTATATAATTTCCTTAGCTTGAGGATGTTCAGTTGATGGAAGTTTAAGTTGTTTCCTCAATGCTGCAATGTCCTCATTTTTCTTCTTCACTAACTACTCTGCTGCTTTAACATTTGCAAGGTCATATCCAACTTGCTAGACCAACTCTTCTAAAGATTTGATTTTGATATCTTTAGTATATAATGATGCTTTGTCAATTTTCGTTTGATCTTTCATATTTATGATTGTGTTTTGAAGTTTCTGAACACTCATAGCTTTGGTTGTAATGGTTGAATACAACATCTCTGAGCTCTGTCTATGAAATTCTATTTGATCAAGAGCATGAATTTTTTATGTTTGTACTTCTAGATCAACCTTTTTGTAGTCTGCAACTATATTTGGAGTCTTCACTATAGGCTATAACATTGACATTATTAACTTTTTTTTTGAGTAATCAAAGGTTGATAAGAGTCTGTCTTGAACACTTGGTGTTTGCTTCAAATATTGAGAATAAATCTCATTTTTTATCTCTTCATTCTTTGTCTTGATCTATTTATACTTTTCCCTGATATCAAGGTCCTTTTCCTTTGTTATCTGTGAAGATGATGCTTCCATGTTCTGTTGTTTTTCTATTAACTGTGCATTTGAATTGTCAACTTTTTCTTCATTCAGATTCTCTGTAATTGACTCATTTATGATGACTGTAGCAACATATTTATTCGCTACTAGGGCATCTGTGTCTTCAACCTCAATATTTACTTTCTCTTTACCCATTGGATATGTTTTAGGCTTTTTATTATATCTTATCTTAAACCTAGTCTTAGTAGTGGTTTCAACAACATAAGTTTCTTCTTCTCTGACTCTCTTGGTGGCTTCTTCTATTTTATCTGCAGTTTGTAAAGTGTGACTAGTATCACCTTGCTTTACTGCATCTATTAAAGTGTTTTCTGTTCACTCAGTCTGATTAGAATACTTATCAATCTCTGGTTTTTTCTCATGAATGTAGGGTGTCAGTTTACACTTAACCCTCATTTTACTCAATATTCCTTGTGGATCATAATTGCAGGAAAAACTATCTTGAAATCCGTACTCTAATAATTGTTTGGCTGAATATATCTCTGCATCTCTATGATTACAAATGAATGGTCCTACTTAATTCTTCAACTTAAAATGTATTTTATTATTTTTTGCTAAAAAGTTGATTGAATCAGAATTTAAGGTTTTCCTGATGTATTCTAAGGCAAAACCCTCATTGGTACATATTTGGGTAATTTGAATGGCAGTAGATTAGAGCCAAAAAATATAATTTCTGTGTGTTTCTCATACAAATACCAATCTCTAGTCTTGGTCTACTCTGATAACTATAAAATATTCTTCATTTCATCATTGATTCTTTGTTTTTCAGTGTTTGTTCACATATTGATTAATGGATAAACAAAGAAGTCTGAAAACTTTGAATAGGAAAACTCTGTGGATTCTTTCCTGATCAAGGATGTCCAAAAAATAACTGAAAGTGGGTTTTATTTAATGTCAAGATTTTGGAGGGTTACTGGAAACTTATCTGCTTGAAAATACACAAACATATGGAAGAGAAAAGATGTGTATCTAAACATTCGTTCAGTAGGCAGTTTAACTAGTTGTTCATGGATATTGTTAGCAATATACCCAGCATAATTGAAGATAACAAATGGAGATTTTCCTAGTGTGAAAGTAGATAAGAAACCTAAAATGGATTCATCTGTATGTTCATTAGTGAAATACTACGATGAAGGACATCATGGAAATGACATGCCTAGAACCCTCTAGAAATGTTGAAGTTGAATATGGAGGATTGATTTGAGGAATTTCCACATGTAAGGGCATGAATATTTGGAAGATCTGGAATATTTTAGGAAAATCAAGGCCAATGTACAGCTTGGCAAGTGCTTCAATGGACAAAGGAACTGCTTGTGGATCAGGTTTGAGCTGTAACATTTGGTTAATGGACTCAGCAGTAATGGTAAAAAGTACTTCTTTGCTGGAATTAACTATTGCTCTTTTCTCAGGCATATAATAAGGACGGTGTAACCTAATGACCTATAGGCATGAATGAGTAACTGAAACAACATATTTGGGCAAGTTTGATTCCCAAATTTGAACTTCTTCCACCTAATCTAAAGACTTTTCAAAGCTCTAGTTATGAAGTTCCAACAAATTGAATTATACAACTGGGTATGCTATCTTGTAGTCAACATCTGCTAATGGGGTGTGCTCAATGTATACAACAGGTGGTTTTAGAGGATTCACAATGATGGCAGCCTTGGAAGGTGCAGCTGGAGTAGATTTTGGCATTTTTAGGCTTTTTGGACTACACAAACTCAGTTTTTTGGCTTTCTGGCTACTTCTGTAAGATTAAACAGTTTACAGAAGTATTCTTTCACTTTGGCAGGGGTTCTTGAATTAAAACAAGCAGAATATGTTCTTTTCTTGAATTTTTCTTTCAATTTTTTACTTTCAACATGTATTTCAGACTCTCACTGGTTTAGAAAACAAGAAACAGGGGTTTCTTAGACTTTTTCAATGGATAACTGGGCTAAAATGTGTTTCAATATAACGCACCTAGGATTAGGCTACTTTCGGAGGATTTATGGGCTAGAATTAGAGTTTTATATAGTCTGAAAAACTAGAAAAACTCAATATTTTTCATTTAAAAAAGTGCACAGTATAGAACAGGGTTTCTCAAAAAAAAATTCCAGGGTTTGGCCTATTTTTTGGATCTTTTAATAGGTTTCCTTAGAACTTTGAATGTATTTATTCTTTATCAAGATTCTTTTTAAACTGATAACCGGCTCGATTTCTTGAAAAATACATGTTATATGCAGGTACGGGTCTTTTGAAAATGGCTCTAAGGCTTTATAACATGTTTTGTGGTATCTTTTCTAGTTTTTGGAGTAATTTAGGGCTTCTCCGCAATATTTAATAGTGAATGCAGGCTTTTCAAATGATTGTGGACACAAAAAAAGTATAAAAGCTTCTTTCTTCTAAGTCTGAAAGGCAAATACAATCAATAAGTGAAAAACAAAGGAATAACAATGCGTTTCAGGGTTTATTTAGGCAAATTAAGTTTAAATTAGACCTGCAATCAATGGCATTCAAACTGGGAAAATAGGTGGTTTTCGGCTTCAAAGGGAAGAAACCACAAGTGGTTATCATGCGGGTTCTAAGTGGTAAGTGGTTTTGAACGAATCGAATGTGATCCAATCTATGTAAGCCACGTGGAGGAGGGAGAAACAGGAAAAGCTCCCTATTTCACATAGAAATGAAATGGTTAGGATAGAGCAACTTTATTTGCGATATTGATTTTCCACCGTTGGATCTAGGATTTTGATTGCAAATGATCAGGATTTGATCTAGAAGATGCTCGAGATTTGGGAGTGGGGCCGAGGTTTATCAATGCAACGGTGTAGTTTTTAAATTTATAAATAAATATTTATTAAAGTTAAAAACTTGGGTTATACGATAGGCGGGGGGGGGGGTAATGTTTATATATGTTTTAATTAAAACATTTACCAAAATTTTCAACTGATATATTGGTGTGGGTTTTAATATTATATGGTATAATAAACCTTTGACAAGTGTTTAAGAACCATAGGGGGGCGAGATATATTTTTATATTTTTTGATATGTTTAAACCTATGGGATAATGGGTGGGATTATTTCATCACGTGAGATATTTAACATAGGTTAAAACTTTAAAATAATGGGTTTTTTGGGTTATTTAAAATATAAAGGGTTTAATAATATACACGAAAGATATAGTTTATGAAATTTATAATATAAGTTAGAAATTAAAATGAAATAAAGGTGTAATGTATGAAATGAATAAAATACATAATTTAACACTAAGTAAAGTGTAAAGATAGACAAATAAGCATAGCTTGTCTCATTTTTTGTTTTTCACACTTAAACTTAGGATAAAATGCATTTTTTGGGTTTTTTGCGTGATTTTGAATGAAAATGAAATTAATTATGTAGGGTTTTTACTTTTACTAAGAAAAAAGTGTTTTTACTTAGGAAAATGGATCATGTTTATGAATGAAGGTGAAAATGCTAATGAAAATGGGTTTTATGTAAGGAATTCAATATCTTTAACCAATCAGTTATCAAGCCTTCGGTCTGGTCCCAACAGAAGTTAGAGAAATGCTCTGAGCCTATTTAACTGAAAATTTAGAATACTGAATCATTGTGAGGGAGGGGAAATTAGTAATTTTTGACCGATGATGCTTTATTACATGCCTTGCACAACTACTTTCTACCTACCCATCATTGTTTATAACACTGTTTTACTTCATTTTCATGGGTGCATTTATGCTTGCAACCCTAAATCCATTTTTATTCCAAAGCATAAAAACTATCTAAATCTAACCTTATTTCATCCGAGGGCTCGGATTAAACTGTTGAGTTCCTCATTTATTCTCTAACTATCTACTCATATGTCAAGTTTAAACTGTTTGACATATTTTTATTCTCTATCTAAAACATGAAATTCAAAGCATGAAAAGTTAAGATTAAACTATTTAACTGATCATGGATTATGGCATTTATTGATAATCTGCATATCATCATTATTTTTGTAGTAAAAGTAAATAGTAGTGGCGTTTTGAATTTCTCACTTTCATGTCTTATTTTTCGTTTTTTTCCTTTGGGGTCTATCTTTTTCTAAGTCCTTTGATATTTATTTTAGGACTTTTACCCTCTTTTCATTTTTTATTATTTTTCATTTTCAAAATATGGAAAACAACTTGCAAAAATCAAGGTATGTACATATTTACAAGACTATCAAAGTCAATTCAAAAATTATGAATCCTATTATTATAGGACCCTAACAGTGGCTCCACATGGGGATGGCATTTCCGAGTGAAATGTCAAGAACTTTAAGACCAGTAGCCTTTTAATTTTGATTGTGATGACCCTGTAAGTATCTTCTGATCTCTACAATGATTCATACTTATGATATTTTACCTCTCAAAGCTTAGGGCCTTCTCTCCAGGCTTCAAATTTCATATGAAAACATCCAATCCAATCTAAAATCTTCAATGTATATGTACAATGATCAAAGTAAATGAAATTAACTATTTGTTATCTCAGAGGAGTAGTAGTGCTTCAGCATTCTACCATTTACTAGTCCATCTAGCATAGCTTATCCATCCATTTCTTTCAGCTAGAAAACATTATTACCTCTATATCCATAAATCACAGAAGGTCCTCTCCATGGAAGATCAAATTTTTCATGTTTACCTTTGTCTTCTCTTCTTGAATCCCATTTTAACACTTTATCTCCAATGTAGAAATCATCTTCTTTACTCTTTCTGTCAAAACTTTTCTTTATTTTATCCCGGATAACTTGAGACTTAATATAAACTTATTCTCTTGTTTTTTGCAAACGAATAGTTTTATTAATCCTTCTTTGAATGTCATCCAATTCAACTTGTAATTCTTGGATAATATTCATTACTATTACTCCTAAGGAGGATGGAAAAACAACATCCATTCCATAGACAAGCTGGTAAGGAGATGTACCAATGGATTTTTAGTTGTAAGTCTATCTTCCCATAAGGTATTGACTAACTTCTTGTTCCAATTCTTTTTTTTATCTTCCAGTAACTTTTTGATGACGTTTACAAGGCTCTTATTTGAAGATTTAGCTAGACCATTACCTTGAGGATAATATGCAGTAGAATGGCCTAGGGTGATGTGACATTTATGGAAAAAGTGAATCATATTTTTAGATTTGAATGTTGCTGCATTGTCAGTAATTATCTTTTGGGGACATCCAAATCTTGAAACTATGTTACTTTCTAAGAAGGAGATAATGACAGTATCTGTGGCTTGCCTAGAGGGTATGGCTTCAATCCACTTGGTAAAATAGTCAGTGGCTGTTAGAATCCACTTATGTTGGGCTGATAATGGGGGGTGAATTTCACCAATGAAGTCAAGACCCCATTGTTGAAATGGCATTTAGTTTGAGATGGGCTTTAATTTTCTTACCCTCAAATATTTGGCACTTTTGAGAGGAAGTCACATATTTTTTGACATCTGTAAACAAAGTAGGCTAGTAAAAACCAGCTCTCGGGATTTTATCTACATTAGTTTTCTAGTATAAATGTCCTCCACAGTCACCTGCATCAAATTTTTTTACTACTTTGCAGCTTCTTCTTTTAACAAAAAATTTAATAAAATCTCACTTTGATCCTTCCAAAAAAGTACATTGTCTTAAATACAAAATCTTATTTCCTTAAGCTTTAGAAATCTTGCTTTTGTTCTTGATAAACTAGGAGGAGCTTGTAAGTTTAGTAATACAAATATGATATATGCATACCATGGTGAATTTGAAAAGGCTTCAATGATCTCTGGAGTCACCATCTCTTCCTGATCATCTATTTGGGAAATAAAATTTATTTCTAGGGAATGACAATTTGATTCAGCCATGAGTTTAGCTAAACCTTGACCTTTTAGTAGTTTTGTGGGTTTTATCTCTATGTCATATTCTAAAATTGTGGCTATCCACTTACCTCTTCTTCCATCAGGACCATCCTGAGTAAGAATTTCTTTTACTACTGCATTAGGGACATAGGCAATAATGTGAGAATAGAGAATGTAAACTCTAAAATCTTTAATGGCCTTTACCAAAACTAGGGCCTGTTTTTCCATGATATTGTATTTCAAAGTTGCATCTCTAAGTGTTCTACTAAAGAAAGATATGGGCTATTCATAACCCTGGTCATTTTTCTGTAGTAAAACTGTAGCAATGGTGTTTTCTGAAGCAAATGAAAAAATGATGAAATCCTTTTTGAAGTCAGGACTTATAAGGACTAGAGTTTTGGTTAAGGCCTATTTGATGGATTAAAATGATTGTTTGACCTCAACAGTCCATTTAAGAACTGAATCCTTTTTAATCATGTTGTTTAATTCTCTAATAATCTCAGCTAAATTAGATATGAATCCTCTTAAAAAGTTAATCTTACCTAGAAAGGCTTGTAACTCTTTTATGTTTCTTGGTGGATTTATGTTAAGAATTGCTTCTATTCTTGCAAAATCTATTCTAATTCCTTTCTTAGAAATTATGTATCCTAGTAACTTGCCTTCTGCTAATCCAAATAAGGTTTTCTTCGGATTTAATGAGATGACAAACCTTCTGCATTTTATAAGTACTTTTCTAAGATGATTTAAGTGTTCATAACTAGTCTTAGAAAATATAGTTATGTCATCTAAGTAAATTACCAAGAATTCATGAATTTACATTGCAAAGGCTATATCCATAGCTCTTTGAAAGGTTTCCCTTGCATTCATTAAACCAAAAGGCATTTTTACATACATAAAAGTGCCCCAAGGAGTAGTAAAAGTTGTTTTGGCTTGATCCTTTGGTTGGAATAAAATATGGTTGTATCCTGAAAATCCATCTAAAAGAGAAATCCTAGAAGATCCAACTACCCTTTGTAAAATATGATCCTTTTTTGGTAAAGGATAATTATCTTTTAAGGATACTTTTTTTAGGTTCCTAAAATAAACACATAATCTAATCTCTCCTTCCTTTTTCCTTGTTGGAACTAGGTCAGAAACCCAATCAGAATATCTGATTGGTGCAATAATGTGTGCATCATACATTCTTTTTACCTCCTTTTCTATTAAGGGCATCAAAACAAGGTTGATTCTCCTTAAATTTTGTCTAAAGGGATTTTGATATTCTTTTATAGGAATTTTATGTTGAATTATGTTAGTGTCATAGGATTTTAGGTCCTCATAACTCCAAGAAAAAACATCTTGGAATTCCTTAAAAAGAGAAATATATTTTTCCTTTTCTTGTTGAGGTAAGGCTTTGGAAAGTTTAATCATTTTGGGCTTCATTTCTGTGCCTATGTTGCATTCCTTAATGTCAGATCTAAGTGGCTCTATTTTGGGTTTTATAGCAACATCATTTGAGTCAAATAAATCCTCTAAAGGGGTTAAACCTTTTGGTAAGAAATTATCTTTCAGATTCAATATATCAAATTCTTCATCCACTATCTCATCAACTTCTACTCTCTCTAATTTATCTATATCTGATTGACTAAATTTTGTTGTTCTAGCAAACTTCACTTTTTTAACATCAACATTATTCAAATCTATTTCACTATCTAAATCTTGATCTATGTTACAATCAGTGTATTTTACAGTTCAGAAATTCACCTTCATTATTCATAAAATGATAAATTTGTTGGTATTGTGAAAAAATCTTCCAATATTTGAGGATGTCTGGAGTTATTGATATGTGTTTTACTTCTGCAATATACATATGATTGGGCTAAAAAGGTAAACTATAAGTGCTAGCAAAGGTTGCTAAAGAGCATGCTTGTAAGTTTTTCTTTCTTGGTATTGCAGAGAAATTACATTCCAATAAATCATCAATCAAATCTAGTACAGTCTCTCTATATCGGCCTAATCTAGGATTGTAAACAAAATATTCATCATTAATTTGTTTGACGATCAACCCTGAATCTCCCATTATTGGTATTTTTTTTCCTCCTAAGTTTTTAATGATCTGGAGTCCTAAAATGAGGGCTTCATACTCAACCATATTGTTGGTGAATTTGAAATTCAGTCTAAAAGCATGGCCTTTTGCATGATTTTTCTCTATATTAGTTATCCATACTCTTGCTCCTACTCCTAACTTGTTTACCGAGCCATCAAAGTCTAAATGCCATAAATATTCATGAAAGATATTATTATTATTATTTGTTTTCTTTTCTTCCCTTAGTTAAGTCTTGATTTCATTATCAGTTTCAGCATTACATAGGATGAAAGAATCTAGATCAGTAGGTATAGCATAAATTGGGTAATTTATTGATCTTGTTGCATTACTTACCATATATTTCATCAAATTTTCCCTATATAACTTCTTAGGTTGACCGAAAACTGATACAGTAGCATAAGACATGTCTAATTGTATAGATCCCTATAACTTTGCTCCCCATGAGCGAGATAATAGCATTCCATATTTAGGTGGGATATCAGCTACTACAATGTCCATAAGTATACTCTTACCAAGATATTGAACTAGTGTTACACATAAATCTTTTATTAAACCTAGGCATTTTACTTTGCTAAAATCAAATGAAAACAAATCTTTGTAAGGCCTTGTAATGTCTAAGTTCAAGGTTTCCATTATAGCTTTGGGCATTAGATTATGTGAAGCTCCTGAATATAACATTGTGTTGTGTAAATTTTGATCATGAATAGTTAAACTGATGTAAAATGGGGGAACTGATCCATCTTGATGTTTTTCGTTTACATCTGGGCCAAAAATCAACTCTGGTTGATCATCATTCAAGTTTATAGAGAATAATCCATCATTTATGTTTAATGCTTCAATGATGTTGATTTATACAAATCATGTTTTACCAATTCTGTCAAAGGAATTGCTATTTTTAACTTTGAAATTTCAGCTTTTATATTGAATGCAGGTTGAGATTTATTTATTTGGATTAACTCTTCTTTGGTAACTGTAGTTTGTGTTGGTTTATCTTGTTTTTCTAGAGTTATATTTTCATTTTCTATTTGAGTTTATTGTGTTTGACTTCTCTTTGTTTTCTTTTCAGGAATGGTTTTTGAAGCAGTAGATGTTTTTTCAGATTTAGAATTGTCAGAAGCTGTTTTTGCAATGGAAAATTTTGGATCTGCTGATTTGGATCAATAGTGAATATTTTAGGATCTAATTTTGTTTTTTTAGCAGAATTAGGTGCTTTAGCAACAACATATTTTTGTGAATTTTTTGTAGCTTAAACAACTTCATCTGTTCTGTCAACCATTTTTAGACTTGGTGAAATTTTGGGGATGGAAACTTTGTGGGATGAACTAGAGTTTTGTCTATTTTCCCTAGAGAGAATTTGCAGAAGTTTTGTTGTTGGGGCTTCTACTGTTTTCTTATTTTCAATTTATGTTTTTTTCTCAATATAATATTCAGTATTTTTCTTACTCAGGTTATATTTCTTATGAACTTCGTTTATTGAAAAATCATAACCTTGTTTATAGGCAAATTATTCACCTAAATCTAATTGGAGTTGTTGGAGTTAAAATAACTCTTGATCTTCTTGTGTGATAAAGATAGATTTATTATCATCTATTCCCATTAGATTTATGGTATCCTCATCCTCAACATTGTTTTGAAAACTTTTAGCATAGTTCTCTTGAAATGGGGGTCTTATTGTCTGATATGGGGCTGATTCTTTTGATTTTCTTGAATTTTTGTTTTTCCTAAAATTGGGATTTCTGATTTGTTGTTGATTATCCCATTGAGGTCTTCTTTATATGTTATATAATCTATCCATCATTCTCTCTAAAGTCTTAGCTAACATATCTATTTTTGTGTCTGAACTAGAAGCTTCTTCTTTCATGGTCACTCTCTTTTCATTTCTTAATCTGGCCTTTTTAGCTAAAATGTTTACTTTTACACCTACAACATATGTTTTCATTCTTTATAAGGTTTCTACATTTCTTTCTCTTAATTGACATGCCATGTTAGTGTCAAAAACATTTGGGAATTTGAGTAAGAAAGAGTGAGGAGTGGATTCTAGATTTGTAGGAATTGGATTGTAAACACTGTTATATCTAGTGCAGTAGTCTTGTACTAATTCATTGGGAGCTCTCTTCATTGCATCAAATTCAGACAATATTTGTAGGGGGTTTTTCTTCTTTTTCAATTTATTTAAGAATAATCTATGGAAAACAGCTAAATCAGCTATACTACCTGCAGTAAGACCTTTGAACCATTTTTTTACTTCTCCTGTTAATGTTTGTGCAAACAAACTCATTTGTACATCTGAGTCATCTATTTCATGGAGTTCAAAGTAATATGTCATTTTATTTATGTGTTGTTGTGCAGTGTACTGTGTAGTAGCATCAAATTATGGTATCTTACTTTGGTAATCCTGAGGCATGTCATGAAGCTGTCCTAGAAGAACTAGGGGAGCATATCTAGCAGCCATAGCTTGAATTTTAGCTTGACTTGGGGGTAGATTGATTGTGCTTGGGGCTGAACTGGAAGTAGTGGCTGATGAAACTGGATTATTGGATGCTGAACTAGAAAAAGTAGTGGATGAATTAAAGGCTAAAGTTTAGGTACTAGGAAGTGAAACTGGAATGTATGAGGAACTAGTAGGAAATGAGAATGATGTATTTGAAAAAGTGGAAGGTAAACTAGTGGATGAAGGGGACGAAGGAAATAATATTATAGTTTGTAACGGTAATCTAGAGATAAATGGATCTGTAGAGTGTATGGTAGTGGAAACTATAGATGAGGTAGTGGTATCTAAATGAGAAATAGAAGGTTTATATGTGTAAGCTAACAACTGAGCTAATTCAATAGCTTCATCAATTTCTTTAAGCATAGTAGCATTAATATCTTCAAGCTTGTCCTGATTTTTAACTTTCTTTAATTCAGAATCTACTATAATAGTTTTCTATTTTGTTTCCAAAAATGAACTAAAAACAGGGTCTAAAACAACCGTACTTAAATTACTTTCAGATTTTCTCTTGAATAAATAATGTTCAAATTTCAAATCAAACTCTATATCCTTTAAACTTACTAATTCTTGTGGTAATGAATTGACTCTTATTAATGAAATTTTAACATCTAAATCTTCTATTTGTTTTTTCCTTTTCCCAATTATGTTAAGGTTGTCCACTATAATAGCAGGTTTAGGATCCGGGTTAGACCTGGTATGGTAAACTTTCCTAGAAGCCAAAATTACAATTTTTTATACTTACAACTTGTCAAACAGTCTTAAAGGAAAAAGGATAATAAAATCATTTCCTTTTAAGATCTATTTCACAATTGATTGGTTAATTCCCTAGTATGGTCGCCAATATGTTATCACTTTATTAATTCTCTAAGTTGTGAGATTTTAATTTATAGTTGTAATAACTCTATAGGTAACCACATACCTACTTTTCAACACTAGGATCTAGCCTTCCTAGGGTTCACAGAGGGCTCTCTCTATAAGATTTAACTTTGTTTTAATTATAAGATATTAGGCTAGTTATGATAGTGCAATTTAATTTTGGTTTGTTTGATTTGGTGGGAAAAATCACTTAATGAGATGGATAGTGGGAAATATGTTTGTCCATTGGGCTGACGAGTCAAAAATCAAGCAGACAGAGCTAGGATCAAGGTCAAGAAGTCAATTTTTTTCAAGGCAAGATAAATAACCCTTCAAGATCTCGAAAGGTTGTTTGGTGAGGTGATATGATCGAGAGAAAGAGAAATAAAGGGTTCTTTGATCTGGAAAAGAGAAGTAGTAAGAAGAGGTCAAACGAAAGAGGGAGAAATTAAGGGTTCCCTACTCTAGAAATCAGTAGAAAACATAGAAACGATAAATAGTAAAGATAGGGTGCTTTTAACAAATCTTGAAGTAAGACTCTTGTTTATTCATTTAAATTTAGAACAGATAATGGATGCATGAAACAAAGAAGATAAACAATGACAAGTAGAAAATACTTCACTTCAATAGCTCATCACATGAATCCTAAAGTATGATGCTAATTGGTTTGATCCAGTCTGCTACTCGAGATTTGAAACATAAAAGCCTTCAAGTCGAATAAAACTTGACTATATAAATCTTCAGCAATTTATTCCACACTAATACCTATAAAGATGAAGTATTTATAAAATATGGTTTACAAAATATCCTAGAATGCTTCTAGGAATTATCTAAGGAAAATAGAAATATCTTTACAACAAAATAGAGACAGCTGCTTAGCAAATCAACAAGTTGTCCTATTGATCCAAATAAAATAGAAACAGATTGTGGATAAGGTGCAGTTGGCTACCTTGGTGTCCTCTTTGCTGGCCAAGATATTTTAATTCTGTTTTGAAATATTATCTTCAATATCTTAGACTCTTTCACTCTGATTCCCGTTAATCTGATACTCTTTAACTCTGTAAAACTGTTTTTGTTGCTGTAATAAATTTGTTTTGAATGAAAATCAACAAATTGTTTTCTTCATCTTATCTACATTTTACTTTCACAGAAAATATGTAAGTGATTTCCAAGCTTCCTCATTTGGAATTTGTATCTTCTTTAACTTCCTGAAATTCTAATCTGCCTCAGTATATCTGGAAAAAGTTGGTTTTATGACAAATAAGTGTCTTATCTCATGTTGCGGATAGAATAAATTTTCAGATCTTCTAAGTAAGACCTTCCCTGTTGGAGTGCCTTGTCCACTTGTCTTTTCAACTTGCTCTTTTGCATATTCTTTGATATTCTTATTGTAATCCTCCTGAGGCATTAATTTGTCATTGATGACCAAAATTTTATGCAAGCTTCTTTGCCTCAAGTTTTCAAATTTAACCATGAATTTGGTTATGGTTATGTTCATATTCTCACACTTCTCTTCAAGTTTTTTCATCAGGTTCTTCTTGGTGATGACTTTACTTATTTCAAGGATTGTTTCAGTCTTGTAAGTAATCTCAATTTCTTCTAACTCTTCCTTGTTTTTACTGTTAAGAAACTTGATTAATTCTATTTCTTGCTCAAGTTTGTTATCAAGCTCATCTTTAGTCTTCTGAATTTCTGCTAGTGCTGCCTTTAGTAATTCCTTTTGTTCAAAGATCACCTAAGTTGAGGGCCACACATCATTGATGGCTTCAATGATTTGTTCCATAAATATTTTTTCACATATGACTTTGGCTCCTTTAAAGCTAATTCCTTTTGTAACTTCTTCAGTTCTTTGTTTAACCTATTAGCCCTTTGCTCATGATTTTTGGCATTTATTTGAGCTAACTTGTTTGTATTTTCAAGGTTATCAATAATCATTTTCAATCTGTTAATCTCACTTGTATGAAGTGACATTTATTTCATGGCTTTCACTACTTTACTGGCCTCATCTGTAGGCTGAGCTACTGTAGTAGATGACTCTATAGATGAAGTTGTAGATGATGTCACTAGCACTGTAGTAGCCAGTGGTCCTTTGGGTGCCAACTCTTATGCTAGAGTTGAAGGCACAACTGTAGTAACCATAGGAATAACTGTGGGAGTTTCCTCATCTTTTGTTGTTTCCTTTCCATCGACAACTTTGTCCATTTAAGTCTCCATTTCTTTGATCTGTCCCATTAATTGAAAAATTAAATTCATCATATCAACCTTCTGAGCTTGATCTTGTATAATTTCCTTAGCTTGAGGATGTTCAGTTGATGGAAGTTTAAGTTGTTTCCTCAATGCTGCAATGTACTCATTTTTCTTCTTCACTAACTGCTCTGCTACTTTAACATTTGTAGGCTCATATCCAACTTTCAGGACCAACTCTTCTAAAGATTTAATTTTGAGACCTTTAGCATATAATGATGCATTGTCAAGTTTCATTTGATCTTTCATATTTATGATTGTGTTCTAAAGTTTCTGAATACTCATATATTTGGTTGTAATGGTTGAATACAACATCTCTAAGCTCTGTCTATGAAATTCTATTTAATCAAGAGCATGAATTTTTTCTGTTTGTACTTCTAGATCAACTTTTTTGTAGTCTGCAACTGTCTTTGGAGTCTTCACTGTAGGCTGTAAAACTTCCATTATTAACTTTTTATTTGAGTAATCAAAGGCTAATAAGAGTCTGTTTTGAACCCTTGGTGTTTTCTTCAAATATTGAGAATAAATCTCATTTTTTATCTCTTCATTATTTGTCTTGATCTGTTTATAATTTTCCCTGATATCAAGGTCCTTTTCCTCTACTGTCTGTGAAGATGATGCTTCCATGTTCTATTTTTTTTCTATTAACTGTGCATTTGAATTGTCAACTTTTTCTTCATTCAGATTCTCTATAACTAACTCATTTCTGATGTCTTCAACTTCAATAGTTACTTTCTCTTTACCCACTAGATCTGTTTTAGGCTTTTTATTATATCTTATCTTAAACCTAGTCTCAGTAGTGGTTTCAGCAACATAAGTTTCTTCTTCTCTAGCTCTCTTGGTGACTTTCTGTTTGGTATACAGTTTGTAAAGTGTGACTAGTATCACATTGCTTTACTGCATCTATTAAAATGTTTTCTGTCCACTCAGTCTGATTAGAATACTTCTCAATCTCTGGTTTTTTCTCATGAATGTAGGGTGTCAGGTTACACTTAACCCTGATTTTACTCAGTATTCCTTGTGGATCATAGTTCCAAGAGAAAATCTCTTCAAATTTGTACTCTAATAACTGTTTGGTTGCTTCTATCTCTGTGTCTCTATGATTACAAATGAATGGTCCCACTTGATTCTTCAACTTAAACTATGTTTTCTTCTTTGCTACTAAAAATTTGATTGAATCAGAATTTAAGATTTTCCTAATGTATTCCAAGGCAAAAACCCTCATTGGTACATATTTGGGTAATTTGTATGGCAGTAGATTAGAGCCAAAAACTCTAATAACTGTAAAATCTTCTTCATTTCATCATTGATCCTTGTTTGTTTAGTATTTGTTAACATATTTATCAATGGATGAACAAAGAAGTCTGAAAACTTTGGATAGGAAAACTCTATGGATTCTTTCCTGATCTAGGATGTCCAAAAAATAACTGAAAGTGGGTTTCCTTCAATGTCAAGCTTCTGGAGGGTTACTGGAAACTTATCTTCTTTAAAATACACAAACATATGGAAGAGAAAAGATGTGTATCTAAACACTCCTTCAGTAGGAAGTTTAACTAGTTGTTCATGGATATTGTCAGCAATATACCCAGCGTAATTGAAGATAAAAAATTGAGGTTGTCTTGGTGTGAAAGTAGATAAGAAAACTAAAATGGATTTATCTATATGTTTATCAGTGAAATACCCTGGGATGAAGGACAACATGGAAATGACATTTGTAGAACCCTCTAGAAAATTTGAAGTGGAATATGGAGGATTGATTTGATGAATTTCCACATGTAAGGACATGAATATTTGGAAGATCTGGAATCTTTTAGGGAAATAAAGGCCAATGTATAGCTTGGTAAGTGCTTCAATGGACAAAGGAACTACTTGTGGATCAAGTTTGAGCTGTAACATTTGCTTAATGGACTCAGCAGTAATGGTAAAAAGTACTTCTTTGTTGGCATTGACTATTGCACTTTTCTCAGGCATATAATAATTATTGCATAACCTAATGACCTATGGACATGAATGAGTAATTGGAAAAATATATTTGGGCAAGTTTGGTTCCCAAATTTGAACTTCTTCCACCTGATCTAAATATTTTTCAAAGCTCTAGTTGTGAAGTTACAACAAATTGAATTCTACAATTGGGTCTGTTATCTTGTAGACAACATCTGCTAATGGGGTGTGCTCAATGTCTACAATAGGGGGTTGTAGAGGATTCACAATGGTGGTAGTCTTGGAAGATGCAATTGGAGTATATTTAGGCATTTTTAGGCCTTTTGGACTACACAAACTCAAGTTTTTGGCTTTCTGGCTACTTTTATAAGATTAAACAGTTTACAGAAGTATTCTTTCACTTTGGTAGGGGTTCTTGAATTAAAATAGGAAGAACGTGTTCTTTTCTTGGATTTTGCTTTCAATTTTTTACTTTCAACATGTATTCAGACTCTCATTGGTTTAGAAAACAAGAAACATGAGTTTCTTGGAATTTTTCAATGGATAACTGGGCTAAAATTTGTTTCAATTTAAGGCATAGAGGGTTAGGCTACCTTTAGAGGTTTTCTAGGCAAAAAATTAGAGTTTTACATAGTCTAAAAAACTAGAAAAACTCAATATTTTTCATTTAAAACAATGCGCAGTATAGAACAGGGTTTCTCAAAAAAAATTGTGAGCGTTTGGCCTGTTTTTCGGATCATTTAATAGGTTTCCTTGGATAATCAATGAAATCTAAATGTATTTGTTCCTTATCAAGGTTCTTTTTAAATTTATAACATGCTCGATTTCTTGAAAAATACCTGTTATACGCAGGTACGGGTCTTTTGAAAATGGCTCTGAGGCTTTATAACAGGTTTTGTGGTATCTTTTCTGGTTTCTAGAGTAATTCAGGGCTTCTCTTCACTCTTTAACAGTGAATGCAAGCTTTTCAAATGATTCTGGGCACGAAAAAATTATAAAAGCTTCTTTCTTCTAAGTATGAAAAGTAGATACAATCAATAAGCGCAGAATAAAGGAATAACAATACATTTCAGGGTTTATTTAGGCAAATTAAGGTTAAATTAGGCCTACAATAAATGGAGGTCAAATCGGGAAAATAGGTGGTTTTCCGCTTCAAAGGGAAGAAACCATAGGTGGTTATCACGTGGGTTCTAAGTGGTAAGTGATTTTGAAACAATCGAATGTGATCCAATCAATGTAAGCCACGTGGAGGAGGGAGAAACATGCAAAGTGCCTATTTCACAAAGAAATGAAATGGTTAGGATAGAGAAACTTTATTTGCAATATTGATTTTCCACCATTGGATCTGGGAGTTCGATTGCGAACGGTCAAGATTTGATCTGGAAGATGCTCTAGATTTGGGAGTGGGGCTGGGGTTTATCAATGCAACGGTGTAGTTTTTAAATTTATAAATAGATATTTATTAAAGTTAAAACCCTGGGTTATACGATAGGTGGGGGGGTAATGTTTATATATGTTTTAATTAAAACATTTACCAAATGTTTCAACCAATATATTGGCGCGGGTTTTAATATTATATGGTATAATAAACCTTTGACAGGTGTTTAAGAACCATAGGGGGGTGGGATATATTTTTATATTTTTGATATGTTTAAACCTATGGGATAATGGGCGGGATTATTTCATCACGTGGGATATTTAACATAGGTTAAAACTTTAAAATAGTGGGTTTCTTGGGTTATTTAAAATATAAAGGGTTTAATAATATACAGGAAAGGTATAGTTTAGGGAATTGATAATATAAGTTAGAAATTAATATGAAATAAAGGTGTAATGTATGAAATGAATAAAACACATAATTTAACACTAAGTAAAGTGTAAAGATAAACAAATAACCATAGCTTGTCTCATTTTTTGTTTTTCACACTTAAACTTAGGATAAAATGCATTTTATGGGTTTTTTGCGTGATTTTGAATGAAAATGAAATTAATTATGTAGGGTTTTTACTTTTACTAAGAAAAAAGTGTTTTTACTTAGGAAAATGGATCATGTTTATGAATGAAGGTGAAAATGCTGATGAAAATGGGTTTTATGTAAGGAATTCAATATCTTTAACCAATCAGTTATCAAGCCTTGGGTCCGGTCCCAACAGAAGTCAGAGAAATGCTCTGAGCCTCTTTAACTGAAAGTTTAGAATACTGAATCATTGTGAGGGAGGGGAAATTAATAATTTTTGCCCAATGATGCTTTATTACATGCCTTGCACAACTACTTTCTACCTACCCATCATTATTTCTAACATTTTTTTACTTCATTTTCATGGGTGCATTTAAGCTTGCAACCCTAAATCCATTTTTCTTTCAAAGAATAAAACTATCTAAATTTAACCTTATTTCATTTGAGGGCTCAGATTAAACTATTGAGTTCCTCATTTATTCTCTAACTATCTACTGATATGTCAAGTTTAAACCGTTTGACATATTTTTATTCTCTATCTAAAACATGAAATTCAAAGCATGAAAATTTAAGATTAAACTGTTTAACTGATCATGGATTATGGCATTTATTAACAATATGCACATAAACATTATTTTTGCAGTAAAAGTAAATAGTAGTGGCATTTTGACTTGCTCACTTTCATGTCTTATTTTTCTCTTTTTTCCTTTGGGTCTATCTTTTTCTAAGTCCTTTGATATTTCTTTTAGGACTTTTACCCTCTTTTCATTTTTTTATTATTTTTCATTTTCAAAATATGGGAAAACAACTTGCAGAAAGAAAGGTATGTACATATTTACAAGACTATAAAATTCAATTAAAAAATTATGAATCCTATTATTATAGGACCCTAACACATCACGCAATTCGAAGTTTAGACCCATGCCAAATCTCATTTGACCAGTGCGTAAACTTTACCAAAATTCCACGCTAC
This sequence comes from Pinus albicaulis, assembly GCA_034641835.2. Lineage (NCBI taxonomy): Eukaryota > Viridiplantae > Streptophyta > Pinopsida > Pinales > Pinaceae > Pinus > Pinus albicaulis. The sequence continues at coordinate 21,524 of JAXQQM020076691.1, forward strand.
TCCAATGTGCACGAGAGAAAAAAAAATTGACTCTCCATTTAATAAGGCTCCACTACTGCCACTAAGGCTCTTGATTTTTCCACTAAGGCATTCTAATCACTAAGGCACTTGATTCTTCCACTAAGGCTCACCAACTGTAATGCCATGTTAAAAATTAAGGAAGACAAAACTTATAATATGAAACTAGCATCTCAGAGGTGAGCAAGTTGCACCTGGCGACTACCCAAGCAAAGAATGCTCTATTTAATTAATCATAAGATTATAAATATATAGGTTTACATCAATTTAGGGGGATTAGATCTGAGTCCTAGAAAATAGGAACTAATCCTAATCTAGGACACTCGTACAACTAAGAAACAAAATCTCTCCAATAATATAATATTCTCCATTATCTTCATCTCAAAAAATACAACATCATAGAAATAACTTATTTTGATGAAGCATCATTTATCTTGTGGCAACAATTTGTTTCATTTGACATAATCAAACAATAGGTAGACATGAAAATGGATTATGTTTCCATAATGATTACAATTTTGAATAATTGGACAATATATGTTTTCATCCACCTATAGAAAACTTAGAAGTCAAAAAATTTCAATTAAATACTTAAATAACATAATGAAATCCATATTAGATGGAAGAGCAACAATAACACTAGACTCACAAATACAATAAGAGAAGAACCTAGAGACTAGGTTGAGGCAAGAAGAGAGATAGTGGCTAAGAGAATGAAATATGATGCATGTCAAGGAAAATAGTCTTTTTGAGCACCTAAAAAAAATTACAACAAATAGACGATACAGAAGGAAAATTTCATTTTTTAAAAATTGAAAAACATGATGAAGTCACTAGAATTTAATGTGGAGTATTGAGTGGTAAAATGACACACCTTCAACTAATGCTTGTAAAGACTGGCCTAGATAATACACAAGACAACATTTTTGGTTACTTAGATATTTCCCACAATATAAGAATATTCACCTCATTAACCAAAATACCAAATTTTCCACACAAACATTTTTGTAATATTCCCAAATTTTCACATGATGTTTGGAATATTAGAGTTCTTAATAAAATTAATTAATTAAGTAAATAAAATGGTGGAGAGACCCATAATCCTAAAATATTAATAAAAATCCACTTTTGATGTGTGTATGTGGATATTTCAGATCTAGATCTACATAATGGAGTAATAGAGCAACTACTTAATGTGAAAGGAGTGGAGATCATGTCTCATCAATGAGATAGATCATGGAGGTTGATATAATCAACTAAGATCTTGGACGGGATAAAGCATAAGATCATAGAGCATTTATGATGAGATGATGGATGAAGTGGTGTATTAATGCACACATGATGGAGAGGGTGATCATTGCATTCACACATGATGGAGATCATGAAATGACAGCGTAGTCAACATGGAGACCTATGTCCACATGTACAATGCAGTTATGAGGAGGGCCAAGGCATGAGAAGGCTCATAATCTATATAAATAATATGAAGGTGCAATAGAAGGCATGTTGAAGATTATTGTTGATGTATTATATATTTAGATCTGGAATTGTCATGTGACATTCCATTCTTTCTTTAGTTGTTTAGCTAAGATTGCAAGTGTTGTTTAGCACTGGGTGTTCTTGGTCGGGAGTCCCACCTCTTTCATTGAGTAGCTCTTGAAAGAGTATTATACTTCATTCAACATCAGGCATTGGTGCCATATTGTTCCTACTTTCTGCAGAACAACCATATTCAGAAATTACATATTTCTGAAGATCGGATTGAGAGGAGGAGGTTGTCCTTCAATATCTCAATTGAGGAACTGGTGAAGGATTCATCCTATCACCTTGAACTTCAAGATTAGCCTTCTAGTGCTTCAGATATATATCAAGCATCAGGCCATCTATTATTAATCTCCCAGCAGCAGCAATCCCTTCAAGAATTGCACAGTCCGGTCTTGTAGATCCAAGGGAGAAGGGAAGTTGCTAGCATTTCAGCTAGTAATCCAGTGGAGGACCATTCCTTCACATTGTATGAATTATATACATCAATATTGAGCTTCATAGCCATATTTTACAGCAGGCTAAAGAGCCTCCTTCCTTTATAGCGCAGTTTTCATGAGCAGCTGTGTAGCTGCAGCTGCAATCTTCTTTGGAGGATTGAGGAGCTAGAACTTGAGCTTCTAGCTTGTGGATCTAGAGAAGGGATCAGCCCTTCAATATTAGATCTGATATTGTGACATATTTCAACCATCTATTTTTCAGATCTAGCTTCAGATCTACATAACCCAACAGTTAAAGGATCAAACTCAAGGAGGGTAATTTTCCAAAGTTGTAGATCTGGAAAATCCTTTTTGGGTTATCTTGGGTATCCATCATAGAGCCTATATCTATAATCATGGCATCATCATAGCTCCATATTTCCATAGATGCATTTTCCTTTTCAGCCTACAGTCATAGATTCATTATCTGCTGAAGGGACAATGTAGTATTTTCTTCTAGCAGCTCTCCAATTACGCAGTGCTAGTTGTAGCATGTTTGTAGGGTGATTCTAGGCCATATATTTGGCTAGATCCACTCATATTTTGTACATTGTGTAACTGAATGTTCTCCTATATAATAAAATGGCTCAGATGTTTTGTATATATCTATGTTGATCATAAAATTACATGTACATTTTCTGTGTTACAAATATTATGTTTGTGTATGCATTATTCCAATTTGGAATATTGCAATTTTCAAATATGTTCCACAAGCTTATCAAAATTGTCCAATTATAATCAAAGTGGAGGTCAAAGGATCAAAATTATCTCTTATAGAAAGAAAGAATAGACATCAATACCATGGAAAAATGTGTGCCTCTTTAGCCATGGACAAAAGCATGAATAGTGGATGAACTAACTATTTCAACACTAGTAGTAGCCACAATAGAGAAGCTCTAGAATCTCTAATAGCTACACCTCCTTGAAGAATTACTCCTCCTCAATATATTCTTCTCTTATTGTATTTTTCCCTCAAATTATATAAATATAAAAACTCCAAGTCTTCCATTATTTTGCATGGTGGTAGATACATTTTGGACGATTCGGTTGACTTAGTGAACTAAGCCCACAAGTAGAGAGAGATTGCTAGACTCTTCAATTGATATGGATATCGAGTCGACTCTCTTTTTGAAATGACCCGCTATTTGGGTTGAATTCCATGTTAGGGAAACTGTCTAAGTTATTTAGAGAGTTAAATCAGTTGTAACTGCCAATAATGTAGTATAAATATAGATGTATCTTATAAGATTGTAAGGAGGAGGATGAGTATGGAGTTATACAAGATGTGCTATTTCCGCCCTACCACTATTTTTTATCTCTTTACACTATATTATATATGTGATTGCATGTCTATATATATCTAACATCTTATTAATATAAAGATATGCTAATAATAGACACACACTTTTCATTAGACTACAACACTTCCAAACTACTTTCATTCTTTAATTTTTATTTTAAATAAATGAAATGAAATGAGCAAAGTATAATATTAAATTGCAATATTTTATAAAATAGTAATTTTATATTGTGTTGGCTCCCTGTAATTTGTAAGAGTGGCAAGAACAAACACTACAGGGGCCACATCAGAACCACTTTTTAATCCTAGGACCTAGCCTTCCTGGATTCAGAGAGGGATCTCTCTATAAAGGTATTTTAATTGGTATATATTTGTGTTCTTTGTTCTAAGATATTAGGCTAGTTATGAAGTTCTAAGGACTTGTTTTGTTTTGGTTGGATTAATTGATAGATTGAAAGATAAATGGTGTAACTGGTTGAGGGAATGTTTCAGCTGAAACAAATAGACTGTAAGAAAACATCGATCCATTGGGTGATGGAGTCATAAAAGGATTTAATTGGTCATCAACTTTGCAAGGGAATTCATAGGGCAAGCTAACTATATCAAGTGGATTCTTTAGATTAGGTTGTGATATGAAACAATAATAAGTTGTGAAGGCAGTAAAGCTATAGTCAGTCAAGGATCTTCTAGCTCTACTTAGACAAGAAAATCCTTTTAAGGTAACTGTTTGGAGCAAGCCAAAGGATAGGGAAAACCATAAATCTCTTTGGATTAACCTTTAATCAGCAACCTTTTAGACAACAATCCAACAATCAAAAGACTACTTTCAGATAAAGAAAACATATAAGATAACAACAAGAGTGGTCTAAGATCAAACAAAAATAATCTAGTTTGCTTTTGACAACTCTCAAAGACTCTTCAAAGCAACATTTCAAGGCAGACCAAAGGGAAAATCATACCATAGACCTCTCTAGTTTTAGACTCTAGTAAGCATACTTTAAAGAAAGGTCTTAAAAACAATATCTCAAGTCTTACTCAAAGGAACATGGGCTCACCAAAATTTCCTTGGTTTCACTCTATTGAATCATTTCCAAGATAACAAGCTAGATGTAACTAGAAGTCCATTAAGAATCGTCTAATCAAACCTTACAGAAGAAAACATGAACATAAAGAAATACAAATAGAAATAGGGTACTGAAATAGAAAATCCTAATTTAAAACTTATGTTCCTTTATCATAGAAAATGGACATATTGGAAAACATAAGAGAAACAATAACAATTTATGAAAACTTCACCATTGATACAGCTCAAGTATCCTGTGAACATGCTTGTATTATTGATGATCAAACTAGTTACGTCACTCCATGTACAATATCTCTCTACAACTCAGAGCTTTCTTCAGTTCAGTCTAGCATTCCTCAACTAGCTTAGAAGTAGAAATCAGTCCAATAACCATCAAGTAAAAAACATTTGAAATGAAGCTCATATGCAATATTTATATGCAAAATGAGGAGGTGCTACTAATCTAGGGTGTTTAAATTTTATCTATTACAGAGTTAAAAAATTTTGACCTTTGATAGCATGCAAGGCCCAAGGAAAAACTATCTAAAAGAGTTACTTTGAAATAATAACTTCTTTCTTAACTTCTAAGTTATTTTGCTAAAATATTTGACTTTTAAGGCTTTTTAATAACTTTGTAATAATTGTTGAGCTGCTTCAAAAATATCTCTGACTGTGCAATAACTTCCAATTTCCTTTATGGAAAGAAACAATGTTGTAGGTGGAAAATTTGTCTTTGGAGAAGTAATTGCTTCTTCATTGATTTATTTGAAACTATCTTTGGATAATCTGTCTTTGTTTTATTCATCAAACTTCGGTATTTAGGCCTTTAAACTTGATTTGGCTTTAATATTATGTTTTAGTACCTTTATCTTTGTTTCTACTTTATAACTATTTTGTTCATCCATCCTTTATTTTTAAATCTTTGACCTTTAATCTTTAAACACTAATTAAAGGGCCAATCCTCTGTTTATCTTTTTGATCTATAACTTAGCCCTGTAATATTCCTATGTTTTATTTCCTTCTTTTCTTTTCTGACTGTATCTGTTCTTTGTGTGCAGGCAAGGTTTCTTCATGGCAGAAGGGTTTATAACCCATCGATGATCATGATACAATGAGGGTTGATTCTTTGGTGTAGATCCCTCACCCTTTTAATATGTTTTTTGCCTCATGGATCTTCATCCAGAGGTTGTTCATCATTAAAATGCCTCTCTGGGCCTTTTTCGCCATTAAACCTGCAAAAACATTAAAAAAATATTAACTTAAAACCTGCGAGATTGGATTAAACTATATTTTGTGGGTTTTTTGAGGGTTTAGGGGGGATTTGTAGAGGAATAGAGGGTACAGGGGAATGATTTCGGAGGCGAAATCACGAGGAAATTCAAGTGAGGGCAAAGAATTTTGAATTTTGGCACGGGAAGGGAGAAGAATTTTTTGGAAAACCACTGGGGTTTATCGCGTAGGTCATCAGGGGTAAGTGGTATTAGGCAGAGGTAGCGCGATACCATTCAGTGTTGGACGCGTGTCCAGGGCTAAACCGCCTTTTTCGCATGGAATGGGGCCGTTAAACCCTAGTGAAAAATCCTACGCGATATGGGTTTGGACCGTTAGATCTCGGGTGATGAGATCTATGGTGCAGACAGCATCTTGGAGCGGGGTGCAAATTTTGCGGAGAGGACCCAGTGGACAGGTGGGGCCGGGTTGGTGACGTGGGAAATTTGGTCGGGTAGCGCGGAGTTGGGTTTGTATGCAGGATGAAGGATGGTGAAGGGATGATCATTGGATCAGGGTTGATCAACGGCGAAGATGGCTTAGGGAAGGGTGAAGCGAGATGAAGTAATGAAGGGGTGGAGGCCTAGTTTGTATGAGGGAAGGGGCTTAAGAACAGGCGAAGGGAATGGTCCCGTGGGGGTAGAGGGGACCGAGGGTCGGGAAGGAGAAGGGCTTAGGAAAATAGCGGAGGGTCGGGGTTAAGGTCATATGAGCAAGGGGGATAGGGCTTAAGCAGACAAGGGCTTAAGGCCTATATTTCACAAAAGTGGGTTTTTGCATAAAAAACAGAGTTTCTAGGAGACTTTTTAGATTCCTGATAGGTTAAAAGTTAGGATAAAACAATGTAAAAGGGGTTTTTGCATTATTTTAAGGGTTTAAATGAGAGAATGATGTATGAGGGGGGATTTTTAAAGGTTTTTAGAGGGGAAGGAAGAAGGGGTTTTTTAAGGGTGTTAGTAGAGGGATGAATGAGGGAATTACACCCAAAAATTGGAGTTTCTTTTTAGAGTAGCAGGGTGAACTTTTGAGGAGGCATAAAGATAGGAAATTTTAGTGAAAAATAGTCGGTTTTAGGATGATGAAGGCAGTAAGACTTCTAAAGATAGCTGATAGGAAAATTATGCTATCTTTAGGTGCTTGTAGGACATCCATAGTCATCTAGTGAAATCTGTAAAATATAGGAGGATAACAATGGCTCCAGCTGGGGAGGGAAGCTCCTTTAGGAGGTGTCAAGAACCTCAGAAAATAGATCTCTGGAAGAAGTAGACCAGTGCCTTGATTTGCACCTTGACAGAGTTCCTTTAAACTTGATGACTTGCTGCTTTGAAGAAGTGATTTTCAGCATCTGAATCATAACATGATTAATTCTAACCCAAACTTCTACCTACCCATCTTACTTGTTCTAACATTTTTTCTTCATTGGGTGCATTTGAATTAGCCAACCCTTGATATCATTTTCCTTTGAAAAAGGGAAACTAACAAATTCTACACTTATATCAACCAAGAGTTCAGATTAAGTTGATGAACCCTTTTATTTATCTACCTAATCTAACTATTTGTCAAAATTAAACTGTTTGACAGTTTTTTATTCTCTAATCTATAACGGAAAATTGAAAACATAACCAAATTAGGATTCAATAGTCTGACTTGTTATGAGCAGAGATACTTTGTACAAGTCTACATACAAAATTTATTTTGCAGAAAATTTTAACACAAAACTTAGAGGGCTGAAGTTTGGAATTCGCTTTTTTATCCCTCTCTTTCTTTCTTGGTTCAGGTTTTGGGCTTTGGAACCAATCTCTTTTCCTAATCTAATCTTAGTTTACTGATAACCCAAGTTTAGATAGTTTGGCAAATCCTCATTTACTAACCTATCAGTAGAAATTTAAAACTCACTCAGTCATGATTAGGCTATATGACTAAATAAGGCTTTTCTCTTCAAGTAGTGGCATTTGGACTTGCACAATTTCAGAACTTACTCTTTTTTGGTATGGGGTTGTACCTTTTCTTTTTCCTGCCCTTTTTTTCTTTGTTTTTATGTTTTTGTATTTATTTTTCTGATCTTTTTCAAAACAATGTTATATACAATGGATAAAGTTTTAAACTTAGGCCTTTTAATGGAAATAATGCTTGAGCATCCTACCATTGACAGGACCTCCAAAAAGTTTTTTTCCATCCATCTCCTGTAAGAAAAATACATTGTTGCCTCTGGCAGAATGGATAATATAGGGACCTTTCCATAGATTTTCAAACTTACCATGCTTTCCCTTGTCTTCTCTTCTTGAGTCCCATTTGAGCACTTTGTCACCAATGCTAAAATCATTTGCTTTTGTCCTTTTGTCAAATAGCTTCTTGATGTTTTCTTGTACTTGTTGTGTTTTGTTATAGACTTCCTCTCTTGTTTGCTGCAACTATATGGTTTGATTTATCCTTCTTATCATGTCTTTTTCTTCAGAATATACTTCCTAGATCAACTTCATGACTGGAATTCCTAGGCTTGTTGGAAAAATTGCATCTTCTCCATAAACTAGCTGATAGGGAGACATTCCAATTGATTTCTCGGATGTTAACCTATCTGCCCATAATGCATGTACTAGCTTGTTGTGCCATGACTTTTTATTCCCTTCCAACAATTTCTTGATGATGTTTATCAAACATTTGTTTGAGTATTCTTCCAACCCATTACCTTGAGGGTAATAAGTTGTGGAATGACCCAATGTGATCTGAAATTTGTGGAAAAATTCCACCATTATCTTGGATCTAAAGGCGGTAGCATTGTCAGTGATAATCTTTCTAGGACAACCAGATCTAGAAAAAATATGGTTTTCAAGGAATTTGATGATGACTAGATCAGTGGCAGTTCTAGAGGGGATGGCCTCTATCCATTTTGTAAAGTAATCAGTTGTTGTGAGGATCCATTTATGTTGGGTAGATGAATAAGGATGGATTTTCCCAATGAAATATAGGCCTCACTATTGAAAAGGAGCTTCAACAGAGATAGGATGCAGAGGTAAGGGTAAGAGTTTTATTTTTCCTTCAAAGATTTGGCATTTGTGGCAGGCAACTACCATTTTATGGATATCTTGAAAGAGGGTGGGCCAATAGTAACCAGCTCTAAGGATTTTGTTGACAATTGTTTTCCAATAGAGGTGGCATCCACATTCTCCTTCATGAAACTCATGCTTGATCTTTTCTGCATCATTCTCAGGCAAACATTTAAGCAATATACTACTAGCATTTTTCCAATATAACCATTTATCTATAATGCAATAATTTACAGCTTTTAACTTCAAGAACCTTTCCTTTGTCTTAGATAAACTAGAAGGAACATTAAGATAAAAGAGCACATACAAAATATCAGCATACCAAAGTGAATTCAGCAATACTTCTTCAACAGGAGGGGTTGTGCATTCTTCTTGTTCTTCTAAAACATCAACCATATTCATATCTAAGGCTTTGAGGTTTGATTCAGCCATTAGTTTTGCAAGTCCTTGTCCTTTGACTAGTTTAGTGGGTCTGATTTCTAAATCATAATCTAATATAACATCAATCCACTTTCCTCTCTTGCCATCAGGATCTTGTGTTAAAATGTCTTTGACAACTGTGTGTGGAACAAAAGCAATGATGTGTGAGTGTAGAATGTAAACTCTGAAATCTTTCAAGGCCTTGATTAAGGCAAAATCTTGTTTTTCCATTATGTTGTATTTTAGAGGTGCATCTCTTAAGGCCTTGCTAAAAAATGCAATGGGCTACTCTTGCCCTTTTATGTTTTTCCGAAGTAGGAAAACAACAACTGTATGTTCTGATGCAAAGGAGAAAATGAAGAAATCTTTATAAAAATCAGGGCTAATAAGAACTGGTGTTTGTGTGAGTGCTTGTTTAACCAGTTCAAAGGATTGCTTTGCTTCAATGGTCCATCTAACTCATGTTTCCCTTTTAAGCATGTTTGTTATGTTTCTAAGGAGTTCAACAAGGTTTGGTATGAACCTTCTTAAGAAATTAATCTTTCCAATGAAAGATTGCAGATGTTTCTAGGATGATTGATTTACAATATTCCTTCAATCCTCTTTGGGTCTATTTTTATTCCCTCTTCAGATATAATATGGCCTAGAAGTTTGACTTCTTGGAGGCCAAATAAATGTTTCTTGGGGTTCAAGGATAGACCATAATTTATACATTTTTCAAAGACTTTTCTTAAGTGAGTAAGGTGTTCTTCATCTGTTTTGGAATAGACAGTGATGTCATATAAATATATCACAATGAAGAAGCCTATCTCTTCTGAGAAAACAATATCCATGGCTCTTTGGAATGTGGCACCAACATTCATCAAACCAAAGGGAATTTTCACATACATGAAAGTGCCCCAAGGTGTACTGAAAGCTATCTTAAGTTGATCATCGGGATTTACCAGCACATGGTTGTATCCTAAAAATCCATCTAGAAAATAAATTCTTTTAGAACCCACTTCCCTTTGTAACATATGATCCATTTTGGGCAAGGGGTAGTTTTCCTTCAAAGAGGTTTTGTTTAAGTTTCTAAAGTCTATACAAATCCTTATTTCTCTTGTTTTCTTCCTCACAGATACAAGGTTGGATACACACTTTGAATATCTTACTGGGACTATGATTCCAGCATCATACATTTTTTTTATTTCTTTCTCAACTAGAGGTAATTGCATAGGGTTTATTCTGTGCAATTTTTGTCTAAAAGGTTTTTGGTTTTCTTTTAGGGGTATCTTATGCTGGATTATCCCTGTATCATATGATTTTAATTCCTCATAACTCCAAGCAAACACATCAGAAAATTCTCTAAAAATCTCAAGGTATTTCAGTTTTATATGAGCTGGCAGTGTTTTGGATAATTTGATCATCTTGGGTTTGAGTTCACTGCCTATATTGCACTCTTCTACTTTAGCTTTAGTGGCTTCTATTTTTGGTTTTTAGGAAACATCATTAAAGTCAAACAATTCTTCTAGAGGCACCAGTTCCTTTGGTAATTTATCAGTGTGAGATTGCATCACTTCAAATTTCTCTTGTTCTAAATTAGTACTCAACTCTATTTTCTATGGGTGTTCTCTAGTTAGCATGTTTATATCAGAAATGTTAGGAGTTTCTTCTTCATAGTATTTTTCCTCAGTAGGACAATCTTCTTCATACTCTGAGTCTGAATTTGGCATTTCAAACCCATTTCTAGACTGTAGGAAATCCTCTATTTGTTTATCTCCTTAAAACACTTACTAATATTTGATATTATCAGGGACTGTTGGTCTATATTTAACTTGGACTGTGTATTGCTTTCTTTCATAAGGTTTTAGACATCTACTAGCAACAAATGCTAAACCATTGGCAAGGATGTTTTGGTTTCTAGGGACAAAGCTAAGCTCATATTCTGTGAATGTTTTCAAAAGGTCAATAGCATCATCTCTATATGCTTGTAATCTCAGATGCTTGGTAGTATATTCTCCATTCACTTGTTTAATAATTAGTTATGAGTCTCCATGAAAAATTATCTTCTTGGCTCCTAGTTTCTTCAATAAATGCAGTACTAAGAGGAGGGCCTCATATTCAGCTATGTTATTGGTGCATTGAAAGTTTAGTTTGTATGAATGGCCCTCAGCATGATTATTCTCTATGTTATGTACCCATATGCCTTCTCCTTAACCAATTTTACTACAAGACCCATCAAAACTCATACTCCAAAGAGGTTCAATTTCAGATTTGTAATTAAAGCCATTCCTGTCCTCTTTGTCATGTTTATTTTGGCTGCCACTATGTTTCTTTTTAGGATCTGCACTATGTTCATTTTTACTTTGTTCCTCAAATTTTCACTATGTTGAGTTTTATCCTATTTGTCATAATCAACCTCGTGTTGATGGTTGGTTTGTTGCCCATGATCTTCATCATGTTTGTTGTGATTTTCTAAATTAGCAAATTGTTTTGATCCTTTCTCCTTTCTTCCTTCTTTTCCTATTATTGGTTTGTTAGCTACTTCCCCTTGCTCATTAAGATTTTCATCTTTGTAAAGAATGAATGATTCAAGGTCTGTGTGAATAGAATAAAGTGGGGAGTTGTCTAGTTTTTCTTGACTACTAACCATGTATTTCATGTGTGTTTCCCTATATAGTCTCCTTGGTTGACTAAATACAAGGATGGTTGCATAAGTCATATCCATCTGTAGGGTACCTTGGAGTTTGGCACCCCATGACCTTGAAAGGAGCATGCCATACTTAGGAGGGATATCAGCCACTACAATGTCCATCACTAATCTCTTGGCTGGTATTTGTGCTAAGTTGACACATAAGTCTTTGATCAGGCCTAGACATTTAACTCTTCTAGAATCAAAAGAGTATAAATATTTGTAAGGTCTAGTTATCTCAAGGCCTAGTCTTTCCATCACTACGTTAGGCATAAGGTTGTGGTAGGCTCCTGAGTCAAGCATGGCATTATGTAAAATCTTATCATGGATGTTTAGACTGACATAAAAGGGAGGAACACCTCCTTCTTGAAATTTCCCTTCTACTTATGATCCAAACAGAAGCCCGGGCTTGTCATCAATGACATTGACAGAATCAGTTTGTTCTCCTATGTTTAAAGCTCTCAAAATTTGGGTTTTATATACAGCTTGGGTGGCTAATTCAGTAATAGGGATAGGGATCTTGATTTTGGCAATTTCACCCTCTATGCTGAAAGGTATGTGAGTTCTTAAAATGTTTAGATCATCCTTCTTAGTCACTGTTTTCTCAGCAAAATCAGCTTGTTGGTTTTTATTATGAACAACAGTTAAAATAGTTTTACTAGGAGCATTAGCTGAGTTGCTAGTGATACTTTGTTCACCATTATGTTTGTCATAAATTTGGGTGTCTTTTCCTTTGTTTTTGTTAGAACTTTCAGCCACTATTTTTTTGTTTTCTGCTGTCTTTTTAGAAAAAATTTCAGAATTATTTTTAGTAGAAATTTCATAGGTTTTCTTCTTGGGAATGTCTTGATTCTTTTTACTCCTAAGGTCATATTTTTTGTGCACTTCCATTATAGCATATCAAAGCCTTTTTTGTAGTCTTCAGACTCTGGGCTTTCCTCATCATAGGGTGTAAATGTGCCTTGTTCTTCTTCATTAAGGAAAATAATATCCTCATTGTTTACTCCCAATAATTTTATGTGATTTCCCTATGTTTCTTCAGTCAATCCCTCATCCTCATCAACATAATTCTGTTGGAAAGGAGGTCTGACTGGTTGATCAGGGCCTCTTTATCTAATTTGAGGGGGGTTCCTTCTAAAGTTTTGGTTATGATTTTGATTTTTGTTTTGAGCTGTTTGGTTTTCTTTAGGATAAGCTCTCTCATTCATGTTTATTCTTTCCATCATCATCTCCATGGTTCTAACTAGACTATCAATTTTGGAGTCTGATGTGGAGGGTCTAGCTTCATCTTTGTAGGTAACCTTTTTCTCTGCTTTCAATCTAGCCCTTCTTGCATTTAGGTTAGCTTCTACGCTTACTGCCCCTTTCTGTATATCTTCCAATGTGAGGGGTTCTCTTTCTCTTAATTGATAACACATGTCTGGGTCAAATCCCTCAGGAAAATTCATTAAGGCTAAACCTTGTGGGGGTTTCATTTTTGGAGGGAGTGCATTATAAACACTATTGAATATAGTGCAATAATCTTGGACACTCTCTCCAGCATTTCGTTTGAGGTCATTATATTCTGACAGAATCTGAAGAGGATTTCTCTTGAATTCCCATTTCTTTAGGAACAGTTGATGAAAAGCAGGAAGATCATTAATACTGTTACGGGTTAAGCCTTTGAACCATTTTCTTGCTTCTCCCCCTAAGCTTTGAGAAAACATTCTAATTTTTACAATTTCATCATCTATTTCTTCTCTATCAAAGTAGTCATTCATTCTATCCACATGTTGTTGAGCTGTAGTAGAACTACTAGCATCATATAATGGAATCTTGGACTGATAGTCCTATGGTAGAAAAACTAAAGGTAAAGGAAGGTCTAAGGGAGCATACCATGTTTCCATGATATGAACTTGTGGAAAAAATGGGGGATTAACAAGTGGAGGAAGGTGATGAAGTGGAGTGGTTTGAACAGTGGATGTATGGGTGGGTGTAGCTGAAGTACTTGGACCAGGTAAGTAATGTTGAACAACTCTAGGATGAGAGAAGCCAAATTTATGGAGGAAATGGAGATCAGGAGGAGTGGAAGGGGAGGCTTCCCTACTACTACTTTATTGTGAGTCTACAAGCTCAAGGTTTATCTGGTCTATACCACTTTGTGACTTGGTTCTTGATAAGCTTCTTGTATGAGGTAAGTCAACTTGGGTATTTTCCAAGGTTGTAAGGTTCTCAGGGAAAGAACTTGCTCTTTGGATTGGTCTGTCAATAGTTGGGTTTTTAGGTGTAGGAAACTTCCTAAGGATTCTTTCAGGATTGTCGACTATTGCAGGAGGATTTGGGTCAAGATGAGATATAGTATGGATTCTTCTAGAAGCCAAGATTTGGACCCAAACAAGTCAGAAAGGGTTTTAGAGGTATAACAGTCTTAAGACACAAACAAAATTGTAAAAGAGATACTTGATCCACATAGTATTCTTGACTGGGTATTTTTTAATGTTTTGATGATAGGGTAAGTTTCCCAGTGGAGTCAATGGAAATCACTGGAGTCACCAGGTGGAGGAATTTTAGTTGTCTTATAGGACTGGTTGTTGTCCACCATCAACAATTAGGAACCATTCTTGGCTAACACTTGGTTCATCTTAACTAATGAGGTTTTCTGAGTTTGAGTGAATCTGAAAAGTGTATTACTCAGTAGTCCCCAGTATGGTTGCCACTATGTTGGATCCCTGTAATTTGTAACACTGGTGTTGGGGTTCCCATGTTTTGGCCAGATTGGCAAGACCAAAAGATGAGACAACATCAGAACCACTTTGGAGCCCTAGGATCTAGCCCTCCTGGACCCGGAGAGGGATCTCTCCAAATAGAGCAAATTTAGCAACTCCAAGGAAAAAACTGAGATAAGATTACAAAGAAACATCTAAGAGGCAAACCCCCAAGTTCATACATCAGCCAGCAGGCAATAACATCCGCTGCACTGGTTAAACCCCACGAATTTACTCTTAGATACACATAAAGCAGAAAACATAAAGGTAGGGAGAGCAGACAGCATAGGGCACCTAACAAGGGTGAATCCTATACCATTATTCTGATGCCTACCAGAAGAACATGAAACAGTCTGAAAATGTAATGAACGGAGTAAGAAAACATCACCAATAGCAATAGACCAGGATCCTGTGAAATGTGCTTTGATTAACAAATGCAAAACCAGTCATGTACAATATGGCTCAATGGCTATTACAGCCCAGACTTTCTCTTCCCAGCCTATTACATACAAACTACTCTGCAACTTCCTCCCACGACTGTTCTAACAGTCAAGAATGAATCCCTCTAACAGCGATATGCCCAGCAAGGCAACAACAACCTTTTTCAATTCGTTCTCAGGGATTTTATATGAGGAGAGGAAGCAACAGAGGTAGGATATACAATAAATGAATCTCATTAAGACATTCAGGCGGAAGTGTTCACGCCCATACTGCTTAATGGCAGAATGCAGCACTGTATGAACCCTGTAGACTGTTTGGAGGCTCTGTCAGGTCAGATTTTGACCTCTGGTGTTTTGTGAAGTCCTTCGGATGTCTGGAGCTCTGTGCTAGCCATGCTGAAATAAATGAACTGGGTGGGATGATCCGCATGTCTCTCCATGCGCCATTACTGATGTCCGACTGTCTTAGATGAGCTTCAGTCGGCGTAATTAATCGTTTCAGGGCTCGAGGGGCATGGAGATTTCTTGTAGGAGGGTGTCCTTTGGAGGAGAGTACTTCTGCTGATATTTAAACACATAAGACTTTATGGTTGCTCAACTCAGGTTCGATCCTTTGACTCATAGTTAACCTTAATTAAATCGCCAATAGTCCTTCACCCCCCTTTAAATCAAGCTTCGTCGTCGGCCGGCTGATCAAATGGCTTCTCCGTACTCCACCGCGCAATGAATAACCCGTAAGGACCTCGGGCAATGGTGGCGGAGAAATGCTGGGAGGCGGTGGAAAGGTGAAGTGGAAGAATGAAGAATCAATGGAAACAAGGGGAGGAGTGAGAACTGACTGAGACAAACCTCAACGTAATCTCAAGACTGCTGGGCTGCAAAAACACCAAAACACCAACAGACATGAATGGAGGGGACTCACGGGAGGCGGAGGGCGATGAACTCATGCCGTCGATTCTGGGGAGGGACGGACTCGCCAGGGATGCAATCGGAGGATGGGACGAGGACTTCAAGGACATGATCTGGGGTTATGAAGCGATTGAGCGCTGACCGTCGATCTGACGGGGAGATCAACGGTGGAGAACAAAATCGGAGGGGATCAGCGATTGGCGGAGGACCGTCGGATCAGCATGAAAATGGACGGCGGAGATCTAATCGGAGCATCTCAATCGGGGCGGCACCATTGGAAGTTCCGATTGCGATTGAGCGGGGCAATGCGATTGAGCGATGACCGTTAGATCAGAGGACTGATCAACGGTCAGGATTGAATCGGAAGGGAGACGGAAGGACTGCGATCGGAGGAAATGAGCGATCGGAAGGAAGGTGCGATTGAACGTGAACCGTTGATATGCGGGAAGAATGGACGGCCAGGATGAGATCGGAAGGTCAGTACGATCGGGGGATCGGGAGTTGCGATGACCGTCGGATCAGAAGGGAGATGGACGGCTGCGATGTAATCGGAGGATCTCAATCGGGAGGTGCGCGATGAGTGTTGCGATTGCGATCGGAGGGACGGGTGCGATTGAGCGCTGGCCGTCGGATCGCGGGAGAACGGATGGCTGGGATCGAATCGGAAGGTTTCAATCGGGGGGCAGGCCTTACATGTTCCGATTGTGATGGGCGGGGGGCCTGCGATTAGCGCTCAGCCGTTCGATCGAAGCGGATCAACGATGCGGAACGGATCGCGGGACTTAACGTTATAATCAATCGCATCGGGGATTGCATTGAGTTACAAAGGGTTTTGCCTCCTCCGATAGTTCCGATTGCGATAAGCGCCGGGACTTAAGCACTTGGTCCTGGCGCGGGGTCATATGTTGGGAAGTGGTTAAGGGGTTTGCGGTAAGGGGCTAAGCCCTATAATATGGTCGGAAAGGGGGTTTTGGGCCCGTTTTGATGGGTTTTGAGGGGTTAAAAGGGAAACGATAGAAGGGGAAAGTGGAAGAAAGGCTAAGCAAAGGCTAGGGGGGGACTTTAAAGGGGATTTTGGGGGAATTTGAGGAGTAAATGGGGAAATAGAAGGGGAGAAAAGGGGGGATAAAAAGAGGTTAAACGAGGGAAGAATAAAGGGGGAAGGAGGTCTTTGGGCATTTCTTAGTCAACAGAGAGGCTTTAAAAGGGGAACCAGCAGAGGGGATTTAATCAAAGGATAAAAGACACAGAGAGGCTTCAAGGAGACTGTATTTTCAGAGGAAATGCATTCCTTGAAGGCTCAAAAACAATTTAGCCCCCTACTTGCTTGTCAAAAATTTATAGGGGGGCTAACAGTGGCTCCACATGGGGATGGCTTCTTCTTGAAGGAGCCAAGAAACCAGAAGATGATCTCTTGGTGTAGGCCAGATGCCTGCTGCTTGAACCATCCATATCTTTCTTTGATCTGCTGCCACAAACTATGAAGACAACATATCAGCAGTACAATTCTTCCAAACAACTACCTACCCACACTATAGTCCTATAATTTTTCTTCTTGGGTGCATTTGGACTTGCAGACCCTTTACATCATTAAGTTTTACAAACAGGAAAAATAAACCTATTCTACTTCTACCCTTATTACTCCATGAGACCAGATTAGACTGTTGGTCTCATATGCTTCTCTACCTACACTACTACCTGCTAGGATTAGACTGTCTAGCAGGTCTCTTCTCTACATTCTAGGACAGAAAATGAAACAACTAATCTACTTGCTCGCAGGCTGAGCTTTATTGAGCTTTTCCTACCTACCCTACTCTAACTGGAATATTTACAATCTAGCTTACAAACATGGTCTTCCAATGTAACCAGTCCATCAAGTGATCCCATGGCTGGTCCTTCTTGCTCAACTCCTTGAGCATGCTGGATAGGCAGGGCAGCTCCCACTCTTTTTGTTCAAAAACAGAAGCTTTGAAAAATTTTCTTCTTGTCTGCATCATGCTGCTCAAAAAGACCTTTGATCCTTCTCCATATGTTTGCAGGAAAAGTGCATAAGGATCATGATAAGATACCTGGTTGTGAATATCTGGCAGGCTGGATTCGACCAGGATCTCTTCTTCTTCCACTGGATCTAGAAGAAGACTCTCCTGAGAGGGAGAATCTCCCTCATCTTCTGAAATGGAGGACTCATCGTATATTGGGGTTGAGTCCTCTCGGAGCTCCGATATGTTGTGCTCTGAGGTGCAGGGCCCCGTGCAAAGGTCCATGTGTTCTTGAGCAGGGGCGTATTCCTTTGCTTCCTCTTCTTCAAGAGTAAGCTCCTTGCTTTCATCGCGCTCAATAACCTCTTCTTTGCTTTCCTCCTCTCCTTTTGAAAGGAAAAGCTGTTGGCGTCCATTCTCACCGATGATCTGTGGTAGAGCAGAATGAAGGTTCAAAGGATCTTCATCTGCTATTATTCTGTCATAGCTCTCGCCATCAGTGTCATAAATAGGCGGACCTGACCAAGTCAACCATTCTGGGCGCACAGCAAGTCTTTCTTCGTTCTGATCCACAGAGGAGTCTTCTGAAACTGAATCCTCAAACTCATAAAATGGCTGAGCAGGAGCTTGTGTTCTGTAGAAGGTTTTTGGGTCGGACCGCTGGTTTGACATCCGATCAATCTCTTCTTCTGTCAAAAAAGGGATTTCCCCTTCATTATGGACAGAAGCACAGCAATCCTCTCTCCCTTGCATTAGCTGACTGGGAGGCGGGATGTCTTCTTGAACCTCTTCTTCCATATCGGATTCTGCCTCTTCCATGTAGTCGTCTGCTTCCTCAAGGCAGCTTTCCCTATCAGTCTTTGCTAATAGGTCCTGATATTCTTTGGTCAACGTAACACAAGGCACAGGTACGCAATCAGACAGTACCTGATCACTTTCCTCTTCATCTTCTATAGATTCTTGAGCATCATATAGGTCCTGCTCATCTTCTAGATCTTGAGTTTTTTCTTGCTCTGAAGGAGACATGGGTTGTTCTAAATAATCATCGTCTGCATTCATATTAGCCAGGTATGTCTCCAGCACTTGACCCAACATTTCCGTCACTCTACATGCTTTATTATACAAAGCATTATACTTTGCATCCTCATTCCCATGCTTGATTCATGCTTGTGCAAAGAAGGTTACTATCTCTTTCAACCTGCCATCGTTGTTTTCTACCGCTGAGTCATTTGCCTTGGATCATAGAGGTGAGCTGCAGTGGATGATTATGAATGTTTGGAGCAGGGTGTTGTCCACCATCAGCAATGAGAAGCCAATCTAAAGGCAAAGTGGTCTTTCCCCAGTGGAGTCGCCATTATGTTGGGGTTCCCATGTTTTGGCCAGATTGGAAAGACCAAAAGATGAGACAACATCAGAACCACTTTGGGGCCCTAGGATCTAGCCCTCCTAGACCCGGAGAGGGATCTCTCCAATAAACAAAGAATGATTTATATTTGAAGCTCGAATTAAGATATTAGGCTAGTTATGAAGTACAGAAAGAGAGGTTTTAAATAATTTGGTTGAAGGGTTAGTTGTTGAAGGAGTCATGAGATCATGGACTGGGAAAGCAATGGAAAGAAGGAACAAAACAGCAGGCTGTTTCAGCAAAGAGGATTGGCCAAGAGAGTGCCATCCATTGGGCTATGGAGTCATGAAAGGAAATTACATGCAACAACTAGCCAAGGCTTTCAAAGGGCAAGTCATCTATACTAAAGGATCTTTTTAGATAGATGATGGGATGAAACATTAAGGAGGAAAGTGAAAGAAGGAAAGCAACCAATTTTCTGTCTATAGATCAGGTCAGAGGTCATTTAACTCCAGACCTGCTTGGACATACTCAAAGGCAGCTCTCAAAGGGACAAAGGGGCAGCTTATAGATCGGACCAGAGGTCATTTAACTCCAGGTCTGCTTTGGCAACTCCAAGAAAAAATAGAGATAAGATTGCAAAGAAACATCTAAGAGGCAACCCCCAAGTTCATACATCACTGGCCAGGCAATAACACTCCTTACCAACACTGGTTAAACCCCAAGAATTTACTCTTAGATAGCACTGAGGAAAACATAAAGGTAGGGAGAGAAGATACATAGGGCACCTAACAAGGGTGAATCCTATACCATTATTCCTGAGATGCCTACTTAAGAACGTGAACAAACATGCAAATGAGCTGAACAGAGTTAAAGAGAAATATCACTAATAGAATAGACCAGATCCTGAAATGTGCTCTGATTAATAGATGCGAAACCAGTCATGTACAATAAGCTCAATGGCTATTACATTCCAGACTTCTCCTCCCAGCCTATTACATACAAACTACTCTGCAACTCTCTCCCAAGACTGTTCTAACAGTCAGAATGAATCCCTCTAACAGCAATATGCCCAGCAAGGCGACAACAACCTTTTCAATTCGTTCTCAGGGATTACATATAGGAGAAGAGGAAGAAGCGGAGGTAGATAAGCAAATAAATGAGTCTCATTAAGACAGTGAGGCGGAAGTGTTCACGCCCATACTGCTTAATGGCAGAATGCAGCACTGTATGTACCCTGTAGACTGTTTGGAGGCTCTGTCAGGTCAGATTTTGACCTCTGGTGTTTCGTGAAGTCCTTCGGATGTCTGGAGCTCTGTGCTAGCCATGCTGAAATAAATGAACTGGGTGGGGTGATCTGCAGGTCTCTCCATGCGCCATTACTGCTGTCCGACTGTCTTAGATGAGCTTCAGTCGGCGTAATTAATCGTTTCAGAGCTCGAGGGGCATGGAGATTTCTTGTAGGAGGGTGTCCTTTTGGAGGAAAGTACTTCTGCTGATATTTAAACACAGATAAGACTCTTTGCGTGCTTAAGTCTTAAAACTGTGCTCCGATCCTTTGGACTGCGGGGTTAACCTTAATTAAATCAGCAATAGTCCTTCACCCCCCTTTAAATCCTGTTTCTGTTGCTTCGCTGGCTGACTGAAATGGCTTCTCTGTACTATCCGCGCAATGAATAAACCTGTTAAGGACCTGGCAGTGGTGGCGGAGAAATGCAGTGGAGGCGGTGGAAAGGTGGCGGAAGAATGAAGAATCAATGGAAACAGTGGAGAGGAGCGGAGAAACGGACTCATAATGTAAAACCCCAACGCTCAGCGTTCGGGCGAATTACACAGGAAAACACCAAAAAACAACGAACAGATGAATGGAGTGGGACCCAGCGGAGGCGGAGGGCGAATGAACTCAAACCGTCAGATCTGGGAGGGATGGACGGCTAGGATGCAATCGGAGGATGGAAAGAGGGACTTGCGATTGCGATCGGGGAGGGGAAGCGATTGAGCGCTGACCGTCAATCTGACGGGGAGATCAATGGTGGAGAACAAAATCGGAGGGGATCAGCGATTGGCGGGGGACCGTCGGATCAGCATGAAAATGGACGGCGGAGATCTAATTGGAGCATCTCAATCGGGGCGGCACCATTGAAAGTTCCGATTGCGATTGAGCGGGGCAATGCGATTGAGCGATGACCGTTAGATCTGAGTACTGATCAACGGTTAGGATTAAATCGGAAGGGAGATGGAAGGACTGCGATCGGAGGAAATGAGCGATCGGAAGGAAGGTGCGATTGAACGTGAACCGTTGATCTGCGGGAAGAATGGACGGTCAGGATGAGATCGGAGGGTCAGTGCGATCGGGGGATCGGGAGGTGCGATGACCGTCGGATCAGAAGGGAGATGGACGGTTGCGATGTAATCGGAGGATCTCAATCGGGAGGTGCGCGATGAGTGTTGCGATTGCGATCGGAGGGACGGGTGCGATTGAGCGCTGACCGTCGGATCGGCGGGGAGATCAACGGTGGGGAACACAATCGGAGGGGAAGGAGCGATTAAGCGCTGGCCGTCGGATCACGGGAGAATGGACGGTTGGGATCGAATCGGAAGGTTTCAATCGGGGGGCAGGCCTTACATGTTCCGATTGCGATGGGCGGGGGGCCTGCGATTAGCGCTCAGCCGTTCGATCGAAGCGGATCAACGGTGCGGAACGGATCGCGGGACTTAACATTATAATCAATCGCATCGGGGATTGCATTGAGTTACAAAGGGTTTTGCCTCCTCCGATAGTTCCGATTGCAGTGTTTTGACTGGCAATTCTGGTCCCCGGCGCAGGTCATATGTGGTGAAGTGGTTAAGGGGTTTATGTAAGGGGCTAAGCCCTATAATATGGCCAAAAGGGGTTTTGGGCCCGTTTTGATGGGTTTTGAGGTGTTAAAAGGGAAATTATAGAAGGGGAAGCAGTGGAAAGGTTAAGCAAAGGCTAGGGGGACTTAAAGGGGATTTTGGGGGAATTTGAGGAGTAAATGGGGAAATAGAAGGGGAGAAAAGGGGGGATAAGAAGAGGTTAAATGAGGGAAAAATAAAGGGGGAAGGAGGTCTTTGGGCATTTCTTAGTCCACAGAGAGGCTTTAAAAGGGGAACCAGCAGAGGGGATTTAATCAAAGGATGAAGGGCACAAAGAGGCTTCAAGGGGACTGTATTTCCAGGGGAAATGCATTCCTTGAAGACTCAACAACAATTTAGCCCCCTACTGGCTTGTCAAAAATTTCATAGGGGGGCTAACACCACCTATCAGCATCAGAATTATTTCTCACTACTCCAACTTGTGGAAGTGGTTCTTGTACATAAGGCCCTCTAGGAAGGATGACATTAAAACTCATTTGTATTGCATGAGTATTTCTTGCAAAGCCAGTATTATAACCTTGGCCAACTTGAAACACAACAGAGGAACCACTAAGATCAGCATCCATCCACATATCACAACCATTAGTAAGAGCATCCACCAGCTTGGCCCATCTATCATCGTCCAAACTGGCCATATTGCTCCCACGACGTTCAAGTAGATAATTCCCACTCAGTTGCCTGTCAAGTCCTTTTGCAGTGCTTGCTAATGCATCAGCCTCTCCTACATTACTTGCAAGTGCTTGGGAATTTCCAAGTAATTCAATAATGTCTAGACAAATTTCAAAATGATTTGATAGATCTTTGCACTGATCCTTGATTATCAACAAAAAATCACTGGAGTACTTTCTGTCTCTTGAACATTCATTAACTAAAATAGCTACTTGATTCATAGGAGTTGAAAGCTCTACTACATCTTCCCAGTCATCCACTTCTTTCAGGACTTTCTTCTCAGGCTCTTTTGAAGAAGTCTAACTCTTGACAACACTGGTTATTATTTTGAATGGTTCTAGAAGGTTCACATCTTCCTCCTGTTGGTCAAGGTTGTCATTGATGTCAATATGACATTAACAAAGATGTTAATATTCTTGAGATGTCTGGTTCAAGAAGATGATGTCATGCCATCAATGAAGATGTCAAATCACGAAGAAGTCAAACCATTAATGAAAGAAGCACTAAGAAGTCCTTGATCTAATGTTGCATGCACTTGATCTAGATCTTAACCCTTGATATTATGTGAGGATTTCATACACTTTGATACTTGATGATGACATATGATGATCATGGTTGGAGATCATTTGAGGGTTGGAAAACTATTTTGGATCTCTCCTAATAATGCTACACTATAACATATCATTGCACCATTATGTGATGACATGGGTGATGCACTCATTTCTGGACATTATCATGATGGCATGGATGTCCTACATGTTCCTATGATGATAATGAAGCCAAATAATGGAGAAGACAAAAAATGGAGAAGCCAAACAAAGAAGCCATACTGTCCTAATCATTTTCTGCACTAAATAATTCAAGGGTAGTCACAAAGAAAAAAAAAATTCACCACCTTAGAGGCAACCTTTCAAAATGGATCCTATACCATCTTGTAGAGTATATTTTTCCCTTTCTAACGAGCCCTTACTTGCCCCAAAACACCAAATAGTTTGGGAGATATTGATTTTTTAAGTTAAGGAAATTAACTCTGACATTGAGCCGACCTAAGCCGACTTGTGTAGGCTTGACATGTCGTCCAAGAGACGTGCCTCTTCATCAAATGTCAAACCAATATAAATAGAAATCCATACTCTTAATTTTATCCATTATTTTTGGTCAAGATTTCAGAGAAGAATCACAGAAGGTGAACTAAGGACGAGGAGGACAGTTAAGGATATATTTGGGAAAATATATTTATACGTTTTTCAAACTTGGACTTGCTGATATAGAATTGCAATAATATATGTGAAAGCTCAAAATATTGAGAACAACAGACAACCAAAACTCGGATAATCTATGCTACAACAAACTGTGGAGAAAAAAAAAGACACACTTCAAATCACTGGTTTTGGGCATATCTTTGAAATGCATACAACATTGTGATTGTTAGATCTGTGTAAGCCACAAGAAGAGCCACACTAGGTCTGTGTAGACTGTAGGAAGGGATGCAGTATAAGCTTGTGTTAGGCTGCAGTTAAATGCATGTTCATGCATGTTTGAGATAGTGTTTGAAGGAGTGTTTTAGCCTTATTTATGAACAAAAAAATTCAGATTTGTAGGAGAGCTTCAAAAATGAGTCCTGTGGAAGATAATATAATCTGTTATGACAGACTTATTATGGCATATTTGAGCATGTTTCAGGTCTAAGTTTTTTGGAGCAGGTTGCAACATTTTTGGCATTCCTTAAGCACACACAGTTACATATTTCTGGAAGCCTTTGTGAAGCAGTCTTTAAGATTCGAGAATAATCATTGACCCTTATGGAGGGAGGCTTATTGAATATTTTCCATGTTTATATAGGTCGCTTACTAAGGCAGAAATCCTTGTGGTATTGTTGAAGATCTATTGAAGACTTGAAGAAGAAAATTTTGGAGGCATTCTTGGAGACCGGATGTATTGCTAAAGCCCTCATGGAGTAACAGTCCCATGCCCAGGATGGAGAACATTTCCAAGATATTGCTTCTCTCTAATTACAAAATTAACAAAATTATTGCTGCAGCTTTGTCTAGCATTATCGCTTGTTGATTCAGATTGTTTATTCTTCACATTTCTAAGTTTTGAATGGCTAGACCATGGTCACCTCCAAAAAGTCCCTTTAGGGGTTGTAGAAACTAAATATAAGGGAAATGATTGTGTCAAAACTCTTTTAGCATCCAAGTAAAATGAATTCATAATAGTAGCAAAGACGGTGATCTAACCATCAATTGAAGAAACATTGATATTGTTGTCATAGAAACAATACTCCCCTAGTGAACCCAACCACACCCTGACTTCAGTTTGGGTGGAGAATGTCAAGCAATTAAGACTAGTCATAATCACAACCTAGAAGAAAGAGGTAATCGATGTGACTATCATAGAAAGATACTAGAGCTTATGGTATATGAAGGTAACCACCGCCCTAATGAGAAAAGACAAGAACCTTTGATCAATGTATCTAAGAAGACAAAAAAATTAGGCCTATAATTCTTGAAGAGGAAAATGCATCCTATGTCATTGTGTTCACTAAATTTGAATTTTAAAACTTGAATTTAGACATACCTTAAAGTTGCAAGAAAACTTTGTCAACCGTTTATACAAAGTCGTCATGTCTTAAAGGGATCAACAATGGTCGCTACTTAATTCAACCCAATGAATGATTATATAAGTCTAACATTAGAGTTAAATTCAAAGACAAACATGAACCAAGTGACTCAGATTCTATCTACACAAAAATATTGTAAGAAACAGAGCAATGAAAGAAGTGCATTGCTTCAAGTTTCAATAGACCTTGGATATTCCTCACATGGAACTTTAGGACTATATTATCGAGGAGGAGTGGATCTTTGGAGGCCATGTATTGCTTGGTCAATTGAAGACCCTAACAGACTCTTGAAAGAAAATGAATTTTTACTTTTGAATACCAACCACACCATTACTCGGTTCTTGTAATCACCCAATTCTTCTTATAAAGATACAAGGCAATTCCATCTTTCTTAGCATATGCTAAATTTATTGAATGATTTGGATGATTAATAGTGTGAGAAAAGGTCCCAAATGCAGAGGAGGAATATTAGCAGGAGAGTAGGAAACAACTTTCTACCACTCTTGCAACCACCCTAGAAGACTTATCACGTGATGACATGGGTATCACGCCATGCCTTTTTTCTACACTGGAAAATGGAAATTCAACCAACAAATGACAAAATCCTGAGCGCATATGGAGACAATGGACCATACTGTAGTTCTAGTTTTCCTGAGAATGAGAGTAATAAGACACTCATTAAGGAAGGGAAATCTTGAAGATCCCTTAAGGTTCAAGAGACAAACACTCATATATGTTATTTTGACTATGGTAGAAACTTTGGCACCCATAATTATGTGCATCTCCAATCAGCATTGCCTATTAAATTTGAAACAGAACAATGCAAGGTCTGATATTTTTTCCTTTGGTAGTCATCCTACATATGAAATGGACTCTGATGAGGAATAAAATAAGGTCGATCATATCATCAAACCGTTTTGTGAACCATATGAGACAAAGGCAGAAAGGTCCATTCCATTTGTTGAAGGAATCCTTATTGAAGATGAATAGTCTTGTCATATTGAAAGAACAAACCAATATCTATGAAAACAAGAGGACCTATGCAAACCCATAATTGATTAACTACATACTGAGAAAAATCACTTCTAGGTTTATCTCTTATTGTTCATAGGTATGATAAATTATCTTCAAAGGATTTTATTCTCCTAACTATAAATTATATTCAGGTAGCTTTAATTTCTCATATAAAACAGCTCCCTGTCTGCAACACTGATGTTCATGGCCAGCATAAAATTGTTCCTATGTTTTATCTAGAAACATTGGAACTTACAAACTTGAGGATAATGGTGGATCTGTGGCTTGAAGAAGTCAAGTATTAGCTCCCATCATATTTCTTAGAATAATGTCTGCCACAATGTTGTGTAACCAGCTCCAAAAATAGAAGAAAAGAGATATCAATGCCTTAGAAATAAGCCACTTCGAGGGGGCAACCTCCAATACATTACATAAATGAAAAATTTTTGGATGATACAATTTACAAAACCTCCTTTCTATATATAGGAGTCCATGTGGCCATAATGTAATCCTAGTGGGCCACAATGTAATCCTAGCCCACCTAACAATAATAATTTAAGGGCACAATAATAACAAAATGGGGGTTACAAGGGTACAATAATAACAATAAGGGGGTTACACTAACAATAATAAGGGACTATACTAGTGATATAGGGACCTAACATGCCCCTCTCCTTCAAAAACGTGTTGTCCTCAACGCTTGAGTAGCTCTGGGTGCTTCTGTATAAAATTCTCATCCTCCCATGTAGAATCTTCAGTGGGTAAGTTCTTCCACTTGATGAGATACTCTGAAATTGATCGATTCCATAGATGTCGAGTTCTTGTTTCCGTGACCGCTTCAGGTTCCAATATGATTTTTCCTTCCTCATCAAGTTCTGGCAATATTGTTTGAACTGGAAGATTTTCACCTATAACCTTCTTTAAGCATGAAACATGGAAAACTGGATGCACTCGTGAAGAAGCAGGAAACTCCAATTTGTATGCCATAGTACCAATCTTTTGCAAAACCTTGTAAGGACCACAATACTTTGGCGATAATTTATTATCCTTCTTAGCTTGCTTGAGGGACATTTTTTTGTATGGTTGTAGCCGTAAAAATACCCAATCTCCTACATCAAAACTTCTCTCGCTGCGAAGTTGATCTGCTTGTTGTTTCATTCGATTTTGTGCCAAATTCAGGTTATCCTTTAAGAGTTGGAGAACTTCTTGTTGATGCTCGATGTGATCTTCCACTGCTTGAACCTTCGAATTTTACCTTAAAGATGATGTGATGGATGGTGGATGATATCCATAAAGTTCCATAAATGGGGTCATTTTTTCTGCAGATATGGAAGGAAGTGTTATACCACCATTCAGCGAGAGGTAACCACTTGACCCATTGTGCTTGTTTATCAGATACAAAACAACGAAGATATCCTTCCAAACATTTATTTACTATCTCAGTTTTACCATCAGATTGAGGATGATAAGATGAGCTATGAACTAATTGAGTACCCAAACAAGAAAATAACTTCGTCCAAAAATTTCTAGTAAAAATGGGATCTCTGTCGCTCACAATAACCCTTGGGCTTCCATGTAACTTTTGAATTGTGTCCATAAATGTAGCAGCAACTGTACTTGCTTTAAATGGATGAGATAATGCACAAAAGTGTGCATACTTAGTAATTCTATCAACTACCACCATGATGACACTCTTTCCTTCGGACTTAGGTAAACCTGTGATAAAATCCATTGAAATCTCCTCCCAACGTTGACTTGGAATGGATAAAGGTTGTAGAAGTCACAAGGTCTTAATTGTCTCCACTTTATTCTGCTGGCAAACCAAAAATTCCGCCACAAACTTTTGAATATCAGTTTTAAGGCCATCCCAAAAAAATTCTTTCTTCACCCTGTGGTAAGTTTTTAAAAATCCTAAGTTTCCTCCTAAAGGAGAAGTGTGCAATTCCAAAAGAATCTTTTGTTTTAGTTGGGAATTCTTATAAAGATATAAGCGATCTTTGTACCATAAGGAATCATTTTTCAAACTAAATGTATAATATTTACTAGGATATTGCTGCAACTTTTGAATGAGTGTCCATACATCTTTTTCCTTCTTCCATTCATCTCTTGCTTCAGTTCTCCAACCTGGTTGGATAATAGAAATGGCACAAATAAATGCTTCCACCTCTTCCTTCTTTCTTAAGAGTGCATCTGCAACAACATTAAGCTTTCCTTTTTTTGTAGATTATTTCAAAGTCATAACCCAACATCTTTGTGACCCATTTTTGCTGCTCTTCTGAAGATAGTCTTTGTTCCAAAAAGTGTTTAAGAATATCATGATCAATTTTTACCTTGAAGTGTATTCCCATTAGGTAAGTTCGCCATTTCTTTAGTGCATGCAATATTGCTAACATTTCCTTCTCATAAATAGGTTTCTGTAAATATTTTCCTTTGATTGGACGACTTTCAAAAGCAATGGGTCTTCCTTCGTGCATTAAAACAACACCAATTCCATTTCCTGAGGCATCACATTCCACAATAAATGTTTTTGGGAAGTCTGGCGTAGCTAAGACCAGTGCTAGGCACATTGCCTCTTTAAGATGTTCGAAGGCCTTAGTTGCTTCAGGAGTCCATGAAAATGCATCTTTCTTCAATAATGTTGTTAGAGGTGCTGCTATTCTCCCATAATTCTTAACAAACTTGCGATAATACCTCGTTAACCCGAGAAATCCTCGCAACTTCTTTATGGTAGTGGGGACTTTCCATTCCTTAATGGATTTAATTTTGTTAGGGTCTACTTTAACACCCTCGTGAGATACAATATGACCCAGATATTCCACCTCTTGTACTCCAAAGAAACATTTGGATATTTTTGCATATAATTGTTTCTCCTGCAATAGTTTGAGCACCCCGTCAACATGTTCAACATGATCCTTCCAAGACCTGTTGTAGATTAGTATATCATCAAAAAATACTAGCACAAATTTTCTAAGGAAGGGTTTGAAAATGGAATTCATCAACTCTTGAAATGTAGAAGGTGCATTGGTAAGGCCAAAAGGCATGACCAAAAATTCATAATGACCCTCATGAGTTCGAAATGTTGTTTTTGGAATATCTTCAGCCTTCATTCTAATTTGATGATATCCTGAACGAAGATCCAACTTGGTAAAATAAATTGCTCCATGTAATTCATCCAATAATTCATCAATCACAGGAATGGGAAATTTATCTTTAATGGTGAGCTTATCGAGCTCCCTATAATCTAGACACATGCGTCATGATCCATCCTTCTTGTGTACCAATACTACAAGAGTAGAGAAAAAACTTTGACTAGGTTGAATTATACCTGCCTCTAACATTTCTGCAAT
The DNA here is from genome assembly GCA_034641835.2 of Pinus albicaulis. Classification (NCBI taxonomy): domain Eukaryota; kingdom Viridiplantae; phylum Streptophyta; class Pinopsida; order Pinales; family Pinaceae; genus Pinus; species Pinus albicaulis. The sequence continues at coordinate 51,298 of JAXQQM020076691.1, forward strand.
CATACGTTCAATTTCGCTCTTTTGGACATAAGGATATCTATAAGGCCTGATGTTTGGAGGAACACTTCCTGGAATCAAATGAATAGCATGATCATGATCACGAATAGGCGGGAGTCCTTTGGGAGTTTCAAACACCTTGAAATGATTGTCCAAGACTTGTTGGAGATCTGCAGAAATAGATGATTTTGATGTTGGAACTTCTAGTGAGCATAATTGTGCAATTACGCCTCGCTGTTCTTTCTTTAGAAGCTTTGTCATGACATTAGAGCTTATTATCCTTCCTGGCTTCCCCGCAATACCCCGTAATTCGACTTCTTTTCCTTCTGAAAAAAATTTCAAGAAAAGTTCTTGAAAATTAAAAGCTACCATCCCCAAAGATTGTAACCATTGTACTCCTAGTACAACATCAGCACCTCCCATAGGAATGGCAAGCATTGGACTAGTCAATACATATTCCCCCATGGTTATCTTGATATTATGGCATTTTCCAGAGCAATTTATAGTTCCTCCATTTGCAACCATCACTTGACATTCTGGTGCTGGGTATAGGAAACAATTTAATTCATTGGCTACCTTACAATGAATAAAATTATGGGTGCTACCTGAATCAATCAACACTATTACCTTTTTCTTCTTGATATGCCCTTCTATCTTGAGAGTTTGAGGAGTGGTAATTCCTGCCAATGCATTACACGATATGGTCGGATTCATTTCTTCCTCTTCTAGGGCTGGTTCCTGGTGTATATCCTCTTCTTGTTCATTTTATTCTTCTTCTTCACAATCTATGTAAAATAATTTCTTCTCAGCACACTTATGACCTTTAGTGTATTTGCTATCACAATTGTAGCAAATCCCTTTTGCTCTTTTTTCTTCCAATTGTTGTGGTGTCAACCTTGTAGGTTGTGGAAATCTAGACGTAGCAACACTTCCTTCTTTATAGAATTGAGTGGTAGGCTTCCTTGTCGCCATAATTTTACATTCAACTTTTCTTGCCAACCCGAATGCCTTCTCCAATGAATCAGGTTCCAGAACGCGAACTTCATGTTGGATGCTATCCTTTAAAGTGCCTATGAAGAGATCAATCCTGTGTTCCTCTGGAATATCAGTTACCCTTATATTCAATTTTTGGAAGTCCTCAATGTGCTGCCCCACTAAACCCTTTTGTTTGAGATTTATCAATTGGCTAAAGAAGGTATTGCTCTTTGTATCCTCATAATGTGCTATCATTTCCTTCGTAAAAATTGACCAAGTGACAATTTTTTTATAGGAGCAAAGCCATCGATACCATACAAATGTATTTTGTTCTAAATGTAAAGTTGCAATGCGTACCTTTTGTGTGTTTTGCACGTTATGGAGATCAAAATATTGCTCCATCTGTAGTATCCATGTTACAGGATCCTTTCCATCAAACTTCCTCATATCCATCTTTGGAATATGGTGGTTCTTCCCGCCAACAATAGAGTTTATGAAATCACGATTAACATTTATTTTGTTCTCATCATGAGGTTCTTCTACTATCTTTTCACCATTAGGAAACATTTCTTGTATCAACTTTGTCAAACCTTCCATGTCTGCTTTTAGAACATTCTTCAGGTTTTCCATTTTCTCATCGATCTTAGCTTCCATGTCATCCATCTTAGATTCGATGCTAGCCTCCATGCCATCTATCTTAGATTCCACGCCTTTCTTCAAACCATCCATCTTAGTTTCCACGCCTTTCTTCGAAACTTGCATGTAATGGTCTATTCTTCAACCTGTACACCTTATGTTCTTGATTTTTGATTTTGAAACCAGGTGGTTGATCAACATACACTTCTTTGTTCAAAACACCATTCAAAAAAGCGGACTTTACATCCATTTGGTAAATCGACCATTTGTTTCGTGCTGCTATAGCTAATACAAATTGAACAATATCAATTCTTGCTATAGGTGCAAATTTTTCACCATAATCTATGCCAGGTTGTTGAGAAAAACCTTTGGCAACTAATATTTCTTTGTGCTTATCAACTTCACCTCTCTCATTTAACTTTGTTTTAAAAACCCATTTGACACCTATAGAATTTTTATCATCAGGTAAATCAACCAAATGCCAAGTTTGATTTCTTTCAATAGCATCGATTTCATTATTCATTGCATCTACCCATTCTTTGTCCTTTATAGCCTCTTCAAAACAAGTAGGTTGAAATGAAAGAAATGTAAAATTTACAATATCATCAACATCATATTGTGCATAAATATCACTTAAGTTTCTCATTTTAGGATTATCAGAATCAGACTCAAAAGATGATGAACTACTGTTGGTTTTGTCTTGAACCTGTAATATTGGAGAGCTAGTGTTAGTTGTAGAAGCTTGATGTTCGTCTAAAAAAATAAAAGGATTAGGACAAGTATTGTTCTCTATTTCATTCCAACACTTATCTTCCAGAAATTTCACATCTCAACTTATGACAAAATTCTTATTTATAGGATTAAAAAATCTGTATGCCTTAGATTGATCACTATATCCTATAAATATATACTTTTTGCTCCTATCATCAAGCTTTTTTTCTCAATTTTTCTGGAACATGAGCGAAAGCAATACAACCAAATATGCGAAAGTGTGAAACAGTTACCTTTTGTCCACTCCATGCTTCTTCAGGTACAAAACTTTGAACACTGGAAGTTAGCGATCTATTCAAGATATATACCAAACATGCAACTACTTCAGCCCATAAATATTTAGACAAATTTCGTGTTTTGAGCAAACTTCGAGCCATATTCATAATTTTCTGATTCTTCCTTTTCGCGACTCCATTCTGCTGCGAAGTATAACTGGTTGTCGTTTGATTTTTAATACCATGTTGTTTGAAAAAATCAATGAATTAGTTAGATTCATATTCACCTTCTTTATCAGACATGAGAACTTTAATAAACTTGCCACTCTGTTTTTCAGCCTCGGCTTTGAACTCTTTAAATTTGGAAAATGTTTCAGATTTTTATTTGATGAAATACACCCAAATTTTCCTGCTAAAATCATCAATGAAAGTAAGAAAATAGAGACTTCCAGCAACTGATTTTTCTTGCATTGGACTTCACAAATCTGTATGCACTAACTCTAGTTATTCTTTGGCTTTGTTAGAGGCTGAAGAAAAACTATCTTGCTTATGTTTACCCATTATATAACTTTTACAAGAAGATATATGATCAGAAAAAGCAGACAAACCTTTCACCATAGACTGTCTTTGCAACAAACTCATACTTTTGATAGGTAAATGACCATATCGCAAATGCCACAGGTCAGAGTTAGTTAGTGTTGAAACATTATGTGCATACAACTTCTCACTTTTCAACTGTAATTGATGCAACCGGTTCTTTGTCATATGAATCTATGCAACAAGAGACTTATGTTTATCATAAATCGTGCAAGTAGTGTTGTGAAAGCTAACATCATAACCATGTGCATCTAACTGACCAAAACTTAACAAATTATTCTTGAAATTGGGTACATAATAAACATCATAGATATTCTTCACAACATTTTGTTTGGTTAAGATAGGTACAACACCCTTTCCTGAAGCTTTAACCTGGTGATCATCACCCAAACCAACAGAGGAACTGAAAGATGTAAGATGTGAAAACAAATCACTATGACCAGTCATATGATTACTACATCCATTGTCTACCAACCAAACATATTTATTATTTACTTGCACAATCATTTGGAATGCCAAAAATAAAGCATCTGATGTTTCACATTCAGTGTTTGTGACATTGGATTTGTTTTTACTTAAAACATACTGTAATTTTCGTCATTGACTTATAATGGCCATATTTTTTGCAGTAGTGACATTGAATTTGTGATTTATCTATCCACTTATGACTATGATCAGTTTGAGACTGCTTTGAATGTGTTTGAATTACCTGTGATCTATCATCAGACTGAGACTGTCCTCTACCTCTTCTTCTCCTGTCACGAAAACCTCTGCTTCTACCTCTATCCATAGAAGCTTTAGATTTGAAAGCATGCTCTAAAGTACTGACATCTAAATTAATTCTGGCTTCATGAGCCAACAAAGAACCAGCTAATTCTTCCATAGATAATTTTTTTAATTCTCTCGACTCAAAAACAGTAACTATCATGTCAATTTTTTTAGGCAAACATCTAAGAATTTTTTCAACAATTCTTTGGTCTTCAAGTTCTTCACCATTCAACCGAAGCTAATTAACAACACCCATAAATTTATTCATGAAATGATCAATTGTTTCTGATTCAGTCATTTTAGGTGTTTCAAATTGTGTTCTAAGAGTTTGTATTTTTACCATTTTTACTTTATCATTTCCTTGATAAGTAACCTTAAGTATATCCCATATTGATTTAACAGTCTTACCAGCAGTTATTTTAGGAAAAATAGAGTCATCTAAGGAAGTTAAAATGCACGACTTTGCTCTACCTTCTTTCAATTTAAGTTCATCAAATTGTTTTCTTTGAGAAACACTCATTCCAGCAATTTTATTTGCGTCAGGTTCTGTGAACCCCAATTCTACTGATTCCCAACAACCTAAACCTTGTAAGCATGCTTGCATTTTAAGGCTCCAAAAATCATAATTCTTCCCACTAAATAGAGGTGTAGGGATTGCAAACTAACTTTTCAAGGCCATGTTTGAAGTAATCAAAAATCTAAAAAAAAAAAAAAACTCTTTTTAAAACACTTCCAAATAGATAGCACAAATAAACTTTCAATGAAGTTGATTAAAAACTATATTGTTTTTAACTCTTTTTAACTTCAACACCTTGATTTTATAAATCCCATAATTGAAGATTCACACCAACATCGAAGACCTCATTCCTTTCCTTTCAACATCGTCATTAATATAAATTGAATAAATCCCTTTTTGCTATAGGCTAAAAAGCCAAACCAATCAACTAAAAAACCTTGCAGGGCGCATAAACAAACTTTTGAAAAAAAAGCATGCTCTATTGTTAAAGCAGTGAATCATGCACCTTTGACTGCTAAATTAAATTAAGAGCTTACAAATTCCTTGCTGTAGGTTCTTTTAGCTGGAACGAAGTATGGCAACTTCAAACAACATCTTGCAGCATCTTACAGGCAGCTTCAAAATTCCTTCTACAGTATTTAACACAAGCAACAGCAAAACCTCCTTCACTTCTGGCAATGGCGGCTCCTCACGATGGTCCAACACTGGTCCAATAGCAACAGTCTTTAACACAAATCATCCTCCAAACAATGGACTAAAATTGATGCTCCTCAACTCCGATACCATGACAAATTTAGACAACTGAAGACAGAAGAATAGAAAAAAATTGTTGAGAGAAATCACGACACTACATTTTATTTATTGAAGGAGAGATGTATATTTATTCAAGTCAGAAACAATTATGGAAGAAACTGAATCTAGAAACTGATTACTAACTAATCTTGAACTAATTCTAAAATAATCAAATGATTAATTCTTTAACATAGCCGACGATAGACAACTTCGAAAATCAATATGAAAGGTGAATTTTACGGTGAGATTTGAAAGCAAAATAACATTCGAAAAAGGGCGCCAAGTGTTCGGGAAAATTTTGTGGAAAAGCATGAAGGGTGGAACGCAGATCATACATAGTCCCGTAGCCATTCTTTGGGAATGAACAAGGATGCCATCTTAGAAGCAAATAATATTATCACATAACTATTATTAGGATTCCATCTTCTATTTCTAATTATGCCTAGCTTGTGATCGAAGTAAGAATTTGTTAGACGTGTGTGTCTCAGATTTTGAGACTCAGCTAGTCCATTCTTCCCTTCTTCTTTTTAGCTATGTCTCCATTTACCTTTAAAAAAAAGTAGTACATTTTCATAGGAATTCATAGAAAATGATATTCTCAAGCCCACAACAGAAAATGCCCAACTTCTCGATGCATGGCAGAAGGAGGTAGCAAAGACGAGGATGATCTTATTATAGGGAGTTCGAGATCATATTTTCTCGAGTCTCCATGGCAAGGCAACTCCATATGCTATGTGGAAGGCCTTGACAGATCTGTTTCAAAGTAGCAATGACCATAAAAAATTGGCACTCTAGGACAAGCTCAGAACACTACAAGGAAAAGACCCTCTAGTGGATGATTTTGAGGAACCACAAAGAAAAATACCCCATACATTCGTTTCTAGCGGAGGTTACTAGAAGAGGTTGGCGGGTGGAGGGTTTTGCGGATGTTTTCCTATTGGTGCTCTTATTGTTAAAACTCGCCCCGGTGCTTTCAAAAAAGGAAAGCACCGGTGCGGAAAAAATCATTAGCACACCGGACATTGTGCACTCCATACACATCTTCCTGGTGCGTCATAATATAATAGAGCACCGGTGCCTCACAACTCGTCTACACCGGTGCATTATAAAACACAACGCCAACACCGAAACCACCTGCTGCGGTAGACAGAAACCGCACCGGTGCATCATATAAAACGCGCCAAAACACAAACTGACTGGTGTGTTTGTAGCAAATAGTACCGATGCGCCTATAAACAACGCACACCGGTAAAGGGTTAAATTAAAAAAATATTTACGACAAAAAACCTGGATTTTTCAGTTTTCCAGTGCTCCTAAGCTATCAATTAACAGTGTGCATGATACCATAGAACGCACTGGTGTGCACCGAACATTGGTACACCAAATAGCGTGTGCGAAGTACACACATCGCCGGGGCATCCAATTACTGTAACGCACCGGGGCGTCAATACTATTCCGCGCCAGTGCATCATAAAACACCGTGCCAAAACAAAAACGAGCCGATGTGTTCTTCTCTAAGAGCACCGATGTGCCAGAAACCGTACGCACTGGAATAATGTTATATAAAAAAAATAAGGCCAAAAAACCGGTGCTTTGCGACTATTACGCACCGCTTCTTTACCATTATGTCGCCCCGGTGCATCATCAAATTTTCGCACCGAAACTAAAACATCCTAGTGCGCGGTTAGGGAAACTCCCTGGTGCGTTATAAACAACACGCCAAAATTGATACCGCTCGGTGCGGTTTTATTTAACCGCACCAGTGCGCTTATAAAACCCCGCGCACCAAAACAGGGTTAATTAAAAAAAAAATTACGGCCAAAAAACTTCATTATTCACTTTCCTTAGTGCTCCAGAGCTCTCAAGCGCCGGTGATATTTCCTTATTTATGAGCCGCCCTAACATCGGTGCCCTCATTGCACCCATCGCACGCACTGCTGCTCTGCATTGGCCAACAATCTCTAGTTTGCATTTTGAAAAACAATGGGCAAATTTTATTTTCCAAATTTTACAGCAAATATGCCTCCTCGATGGAGAAATGTACAGGTATTTTTCTAGTTTTTCTATAATTAAGCCTTTTAGCAGATTAGAAATTGAAATAAACTTAAAAATAACCATTAAAAAATAAAAAATAAAAAAAATTGTCGCGTGGTGTGCTCGAGCTGTTCGGCTCGCACCGGATAGCAGTGCTGCCTGTAAAATTTACAGACAGCACTGCTACAGGTGCTAAAGGTAACCGCACCATTTCCGAGGTAGTGCCAGAAGGTGCCCCAAATAATTTTAAACTAAAAATAAAAAATAAAAAAGGTGGTGCACTCATTTATCCAGGCGCACCGTTGACCCCGCAATCACAGTGCATTGCATTGACTTCATTTGCTGGCCCGGTTTATGTCAGCGCACCGCATTTTGCATTCTGAGAGGGTCAACAGTGTGCCCGAGTAAAAGACCGCACTGTCAACTATGTCATTGTCATGAAGTCGGTGCGCTGACATGACTATACGCCCCGGGGCATATATTTCAGTTAGTGCACTGCTATTCTGAATTATATACAGTCCACGATGCTTGAAAAATAGACATCTGCACTGAATTCGGTGCGGTCTGTTTCATTAGGGCCCCGGGGATAGTGCGCTAAAATATTAGGATGCACAGGCACCAGTGTGTGATTGTTTTTATGGAGCACCGACATGTATGTTTGTTTTTTTTTTTTTTAATTATATATGTATATTTATAAATACATTTCTGTTTTAATAAAAAAAAATTATTTAATATGGCAATGATTCAGAGAGAACAGGAGCAACAGCAGCAACAACAAGCAGAACAATATGACATGATTCACCAATGGGAGGCGAGAGAGAGGGAGAGAGATGGATGTCCTCACCCTATTACTGCAGATACCATGAAGATCCTTATGCAGGTAGACCTCCTCAAGTTCTATGAGGAGGCTATTTCCAGCCTAAAGGCCCATAGTGTGCTTTTGAGACATCTTATCGGCAGGTGGAATGCCCACCGACAGGCTTTTCAGGTTGGTCCTGACCAGTGGTACACACCCACTGAGGAGGACATTTATTTTATTATAGGAATATCGAGGAGAGGGGTGGATTTTCCTTCATTCCCATACGTGCCAGCTGGTTGTGTAGCAGGGAGTCAGTTAGTTTACTCCCAGAGATACATTGGAACACATGTACTGTCTCCTTCAGAGTTTCAGGTACCTGGAGGTCAGTTATGTATAGGTGCTTTTGGTAGATAGGACGTGCAGTGCCTCTCTATTATCGCTTCGATCATTTCGCACAACGCCAGTGACGGGAAACACATTAGTTGCTCGCTTTTATATTGCATTGATTCTTTAGTACAACAGCCACGACTTGTCAGGTGGTCTGCCATTATTTTGCGACAGTTTTGTACGACCTTAGATAGATGTCGTGCTCATGCACAAGGGAGGGTCAACTTCCCTTTTTCTTTAGAGCTGTTTTGTTTATTTTTTGAGAGGTTTCTAGAGATGAGACCTAGTTTTGTTCGACAGCCTCGTAGGCCGATGTTCGAGTCCCGGATGCGCATGTGGGGGCAGATGATGCCCAAGAGGGGAGACACTATGTTTCTAGCGAGGATATCACATGATTCGCTGGACTTACTAGCCATTGTTGGCAGACTGCATCCCTTCATTATGGTCCGATGTCCTTATGCTGGACTAGATTGGCGAGGGTGTCCCAATATCCTCTTCACTCTTGATGAGCCGCCAGATGATAGAGGTAATATTACAGTTTTATTTATATTTATTCTAACATGTTCTTTAACTTGTTTTTATTAAATTGTGTAATGAAATTGTCTAATTATTTTTGTGTACATGTATATATTTTGCAGACATTGGCTCTTTTGATGGCGATGAAATGTCGCATCCACCACATGATCCAGGTGTTGATCCTGATGATTACGATCAGGATATGGCTGATGCGCCGGAGGATGAGGCCAGTGGTGTAGTAGAGAGATGTGCTGATCCTGCGCCTCATGGTGCACCGGTACCGCCTTTTGATAGGTGTGGTCAACCTGAGACCAGATACCGGATGGAGTTGGGCAACCAACTCTGTGGATTGATTTCAGATGCGGGCATCAGGCCTACTCATTACAGAGAGATACAGGGTGATGATAGACTATTACAGATGTGGTGAGGCATGCCGTGTGACATGTATGGCCTGATGCGGCATGTTGTAGGAGCTACGACAATTGTTACGCGATTGAGGAGGATTTTCCATAGCTATAGGCGTAGTCGAGCTGCAGCACGTGATGGACAGTCTGCCAGCAGAAACTTAGATGTATCTCGTGATCGTTCACCTCGTGGCGCACCTGATGATCAGCATGAGGCTCCACTGGAAGCATCTGACACTCATCATCATGGAGATGAGGCTGGACCATCAGCCACATCTAGTCAGCAGCCTGTAGCATCCATCATGAGTACTAGTCACGGTCATCATGAGTAGGCTGGACCATAGACCGCCGAGGCTGCATTACTATTGACTGAGTAGGCCTCCACTACTACTACGCCTCATATTTATCATGTTGTACTACCACCAGCGAATGCATCCATCGGTACTAGTGATCATCGTGATCATGAGCAGGCTAGTCGACCATCGACTGTCGAGGCTGCACCCAGCTTTATTGAGCAGGCTGCATCCACTTGTACTAGTGTTATTGATGTTGTTATACTACCACCAGCGCCTGATCCATGACATTTATATTACAGTTCTATATTTTTAACATTATTCAGTTATATATATATATATGGTCCATGTATTTTATGTTCATGTTGCAGTTGTACTTAATTTTCATGTTGATGATCATCATGATGTGGCGCATATTGTTAGTCATGTTAGATATGTTCATTTAATGTTTGGCTTGCAGATAGATGTGTATATGTGATAGGCACATGAGTTATTTGACATTATATTGAGATGTATATTTGATATTTGTGTTGTGATGATGTCAATATATAATGTTAATTTGATGTTAATTGAATGTGTTTATTAGTCAAATATGATGTTTGTATGATGGTTATCATGATCGTGATGATGTTTATTAATTAATTTAATATTATTAAATTACCATGATATTTATTAAATATTATGTCGTGAATGTAATTGTAATTTAAATTTTAATTCTATGTAAAATTGTAAAATTGTATTTGTATTTGTACTAATTGTAATTTTAAGTGTAATTGTATGTAAAATATTTATCAACGTAAAATTTTAATTGTAATTGTAATATTTAATTTATTTTGAAATTATTGTAATTGTATATATGAAAAATTGTAAAATTGTAATTATAATTCTAATTGTTTGTAAATTTCACAAATTGTAATTGTATTTGTAATTGAATTGTATGTAAAATATTTGTAAAATTGTAATTGTAATTGTAAATGTAATTCTATGTAAAATTGTAAATGTAATTGTATTTGTAACTATAATTTTAATTGAATTGTCTGTAAAATATTTGTAAAATTGTAATTTTAACTGTAAATGTAATTATATATAAAATTGTAAATGTAATTGTATGTAAAATTAAAATTGTAATTGTAATTTTAATTGTAATTGCAATTAATGTAATTGTATTTAAAATTTTAATTTGTAAAATTTTAATTCTGTTAATGTGAAAATTTTAATTGTATTAATGTGAAATGATTTTATTAAAATATTTAAATTTGTAAATTTGCAAATAATTGTAAAATAACAAATCTAGAATAATACGAATTTTTGTAACATAAAGTTTAGAAAATAATGAAAATAAATTCATGTACTTTATAATTATCATTATTTTACTATGATCTTACATACAAACAAAAAAAATACTTTAAAAATTCCGGCGCGCTTATCATCCTAACAGGCCCCAGTGCGTCACATTTCCGCGCACCAGAAACGAATAAATGCAAATAAAAAAAAAATGCAACTCTATTTTGTTTAAGTTAAAAAAAAACAACAATTTGAAAAATGGGCAGCAAAATATTTTCGAAAATCTAATTTGATAAAATAATTCTTTAAATACTAAACACATTTCATTATTTCACTATTTTTGCTAAAAATTTTCAGTCACATTTTTCCAGGAGACAGACCTGGAGCAAGAGAGCACGGGGGCATTGTGGATGGAAAAATACGTTCGAACAGAAATATTCAGACAATCAGAAACCAAAAATCTGGTGATTCAAGCCCTTTATCATAGAATTTCAAACCATTTCGTGATTAAATTTAATTCTTTTTTTTACTTTTTCTACAGTTTTTTATTTTTTCCTGTAGTTTTATCCATTTTTACCCTGAACCCTTCATTTTTTTGTTTTTACCCTTTTTTCTTCATGTTTCTGTGATTTCAGAATTAGGGTTTTTCATTTTAGATTGACATCCAACCCACGAGACGACTTGCATAGTCAGATCCCATTCCATTCGGCCATTGCGTGAATTTTTTAAAAAATGGATTTTTCTTTATCGGTGTGCCCTGCATACGCCACTGCTCCAGTGATCTGTATTATTACAGTGCACCGCGCAAATTCTATGATGTAAAAAATTGAAAACATTTTTTTAAATCTGTGCACCAAATCTAAAATAGGGCACCGGTGCTCTCTTTAACTAGGAAAGCACTGTACAGTGTATTACACCGTTTTTCAGGTGCGTTTATAATACCCCACACACCATTAGGTCTATTATGATGTTTTTGCAGTGTGTTTATAATATCGAACACACCGTACGGTGTATTATACTGTTTTGCGGTGCGTTGTTAATATATCCACGCACCGGAGGAGGTGCGGATTTCATGAAAGGCTCACCGGTGTCTCGAGATTTATTTTCTACCTGAAAAGTTGAGAATTTATTTATAAATATATTAATGAATGATATGCTACATGTTTCAGATTGATAAAGAAATGACTGACAAGATATCAAGTAACAAAAATACTTTTAACACATCAAGAAAAGAAAAAAAGACAAGTTATTTGTAAATTCTTTATAAAAAATATTATTTTTGAACTATATGTAACTTTAATTAATATGTATTGTTTACTGTGTATCATGCAGAGCCACAAAATGATGAAGTTCGATATGATTATTTCTGATCTACGACCAGAAGAGCCTAAAAGTTTAATGGAAAAATTGCAAAAAGATGAATTAGGTGAATGAAACAATACTATCGATCCAATATGAGTTTCTTTTTTTAATTATCATTAGTAATATACTTAAAAATATCAGATAACATGTGTCAAAAAGTCTACTAATTCACATCTGTTTAATGTTCTACAGGGACCAACAACTCAGAAAAGGAATGTTGTTCTAAGAAAAGAAAAAAAATAGAACATGCAAATGAAAATGAATTGCTCCTTGGCTCATCTGGAGTGGTGCTGGAAGTTAACGAAAGGGGGAGAAATTTTTACAAAATTTTGAGGGATCTAGTGGAACGAATATAACAACGTGCTTTAAAAGTAATATGTAATCATTGAATTTTTCGATCATTAGGTACAATAAATAAACAATTTAGCATTAAATATTAATTTTCAAGAATTTTCTTGTAGAAAATAAAAGAAAATAGAACCCATTCAAGACATAAAACAGGACGACAAGGAAGAAAATGGTTGATCTCTAAGTTTGTGAGTAATTGTTACTTCCTTGTAACAACTTAACTAGATTTCATTTTTGTATTTTTTAAGTTGTTTTACAAAAATCATCATTGAATGTCTTCAAACAGGTGCTAACATACAAAGAATAACCATCAGAAGAATTGATTGAAATTGGGTTAAATATGGGTTGTGAGTATATGTTGGCATATCAAAATTTAATTGTGGAATTTGTAAGCATCTATCGATCTTGTTTTAATTAGCTCCTTCTATAATTAATAGAAAAAAAACATCTTTTATATTAAATATATGATTTTTTATGGGGTATAAAACTTGCAGGAAACAAAGTATGGAACTGCGCCAACAGATGAAATTTTGAAAGATGGCATGGTACATGGTTTTGAAAGAATGTGTATAGTTTATGAGTCAATTGTTGCTATGGTACGTCATTTTTATTTTCGATTTACATCGATGTATATTATTTAATATTGGAATTTTCATTATTCTCACAAATGTATATACACTCATTTCAGTTTATTTTTATGTTTGTAGATGGGAAGTGAAGAAGAAGAAAAAAATCAACGTTGTGAACACAACATTCCTAAAAATAATCCAAGTCATGGAAGTAGCTCTAGCAGTGACAACAGTTCAAGCGAAGAATGATGATCACTATGTAATTTGGATATCAAAGCAAGGCGTTTTATTTTTTGAAATATGTCTGTGAAATCAAACATTTTGTTTAATGTAATGGACATAGTGTCCCAATTGAAAGACAAAGGGATACAAATAATTGTCCCATTTTGTATGATAAAGACTGTCTTATATATATATATATATATATATATATATATAATCATAAAATATGTTTTAATTTATTCTATTGTGTTCTCCATTGTCGCTATTGCGTTCTCCATTGTCGTTCTCAAATGCACTAATAAAAATTTAATTCATATGAATATTGTTATAAGATTATATATATGTGTCGACTTTTGATGAATAATGAATTTTTAAAAACCACAATAATTTTGATATGATATAACAAATTAATCCAAACAGCACATTCAAATGCATTAATAAAAATGTAATTAATATGAATATTGTTATAAGATGTGTCGACTTTTGATGAATAATGAATTTAAAACAATCACAATAATTGGAATGTCAGAGGTGGATGTTTCTAAAAAAAACAAAATGAAAACTGGTGTGTTTATGTGTCTATACACACCGGTGCGTTTATGATTCTATGGGCACCACACTAATACCGATTCCAGTTATAAATATTGGTGCGTTTGTGCAATACTGCGCACCGGGGCATTTATGTATCTATAAGCACCAGTGCATTTGTAGATGCCATGTGCACTACGTGAATACCGATACCAATTATAAATCTCGGTTCCTTTCTGTGATATGGAGCACCGGTGCCTCATAAAGATACACGCACCGGTGCGCTTATACGACCTATGGGCACCGCTCAGATCCCAAGACCAATTAGAACGGCCCCATGCATTGTATCACCAACACCAGGCCTGGTGCTGTTGTTTTCCTTAATGGCCTGGTGCATTCTCCTTCGACTGCCCCGGTGTGCTGTCTATCGATATGCACCGGTGTGTTAAAACCTGATAAGAGCACCGATGAAAAAACATCCTTAATAACCTCCGACAGCCCATTTTTTTTTAGTTGTGTTTAATTTCCATTAAAACCTCCGCCAAAACCTCCGTTACCAGAAACGGATGTGGTAGCATATGTTTTTTTGACAATTTTGGCCAATTTTATAACACTAAAAACTTCCTTTATAGCCTCCGCTAGAGGGTCTTTTCCTTTTATTGGAAAAATCAAAATGGAGAAGGGTGACACAATCCAAAAATACTTGACGAAGTTCACTCAATGTCGATATGAACTTGGAAGTGTTGGGATTACCGTAGCTGATGATGACTTGGTGAGCCTAAAACTTCTAGGCCTTACCAAGGGTTGGCATAGTTACCAGGACTCTATGAATGGGAGGGAGAAGTTACCAGATTGGGAGCGACTATGGTAAGATGTGGTACAAGAAGAGGTTTAGTGGAATACCAGGGATGGATCCTCATCCAAGACTGATGATGAGGAAAATTATGCCTTGGATGGTAAGGCAAAGAAGGGGAAGGGGAAGAAGTCACATTCCAGATTTGAAACCAACAAAGAGGGTAAGAAGCGTGACATGTCAAAGGTGAAATTTTTTCATTTTCATGATCATGGACACTATGCCACAAATTGTCCACAAAACAATAAGAACAACAAGAAGGCTCCAGGAGCTACAGCTGGTGAAGCTTTGGCCTCACAATTTGAGTTGGAATTCTCTCTCATTTCATGCATGGCATCAACTATCATGGGATCTATGTGGTACTTGGATAATGGAGCATATATCCACATGAAGAGAAACAAATAACTCTTTAGTAGCTTGGAGGAGAAGGATCTTCATATGCACATCGAGATCGGTGATGACAGGAGGTATAATGCTACTAGGATTGGTACAGTTACTTTCTAGAGACAGTCAGGTAAACATTTCATATTAAAATATGTCATGCATGTACTGGGCTTGAAAAATGATTTAGTTTCAGTTGCTATGTTAGAGGATCTTGGATATGATGTGGTTTTCAGTGAAGGAAAGGCGTTCCTTAGTCACAAAGGCACAACACAGGTAAAAAAGTTTGGGGTTCATGTGAAGAAACTCTAAAAACTTGCTATAGATGGTTGCACATCATTAAGTAGTAATGGAGGGAAGGTGGTGAGTCGGGGTATAGGTGTGTTATGGCACAAGAGATTGGGTCGTCTACACCACAATGCTTTGAGGATCATGTAATATATTTGTACAGGTTTTCCAAAGGGTATACTTGCGCAGATAGACACATGAAAGGGATGTACCATGGGGAAGTATATTAAATCCACTTTTCATGAGAAGGAGAATTGAGCAGTGGAAATCCTTGAGAGAGTTCACCTAGACTTGTGTGGACCATTCTCTACACCTTCCGCAACAAATCACAGGTATTGTGTGATTTTTGTTGATGATTTTTCTAGAAAGTGTTGGATCTTCATTCTGTAGAAGAAAGATCAGACGTTCTCCAAGTTTTGTGAGTTCAAAGCACTGGTAGAGAAAGATACATGGAAGAAGGTGAAGGCTTTAAAGAGCGACAATGGTGGTGAGTATATCGCTAATGAATTCAAGAACTTATGTGCCAATGAAGGAATTCAGAGAGAATTGATTGCACCTCGTAACCCACAAGAATGGGGTTGCAAAAAGAAAGAACAAAAAAATTGTGGGAGCATCACAAGCTATGTTACATGATCAGGGCCTATTGTTGCATCTATGGGAAGAGGCATGCAACACAAAATTATTTTTGCAGAACCATAGTCTTCATTCGATAATTGGCATGAGTACACCAGAGGATGCTTTTTCAGGTAAGAAACTAGATGTTTCATATTTTAAAATCTTTGACTCATCTGTCTATTTCCATGAGACCAAAGATTCCAAGAAGAAGATAGAACCAAAAACAGAGGTTGGGATATTTGTGGGGTACACTGATACTCCCCACAACTATTGGGTGTATTTTTCGGCTAACAGGATGACAGTTGTTAGAAGAGATGTTAAATTTGATGAGGAGAAATACATGTGATTGTCCCTTGAGAGGGAGCTTGACTTTCATACAGATGAGGAACTCTTAGTTCCAAAGGATGAACCTCAGGATGTGGAGCAACCACAAGCAGAGGACCATGGAGTGGAAGAAACCAATCATGCAAAGCCATCCACAAGAAATGATAGGACGAACACCAGAGAGGCTGACATATTAATGCTAGATGCGAAAGAGCATGTAGGTGCAACTACATCACGATGTAGGCAGCGAAGGTCCCAAGACAGGTATATTGGATACATGGTTCTTATGAGCGACTGTATTGTGACAGAACCATCCTATTTTGAGGAAGCAGTGCAATAGCCAACATGGGTTGATGCCATGGTTGAGAAGTATGACTCCATTATCAGAAACAGTGCATGGGAAGTGGTCCCAAGACCATTGGGGAAGTCATTTGTTTGATCTAGGTGGATCTACAAGGTGAAGCAAGTCACATATAGGATTGTGGAGAAATACAAGGCTAGATTTGTGGCTCGAGGATTCTCACGGGTAGAGGGGATTTTCTATGAGGAGAATTTTTCACCGGTTGCAAGGTACTCATCGATTAGATCTATCCTTGCACTCTCATCATATATGGGGTGGTAGATAGATCAGATGGATGTAAAGACAACCTTTCTCAATGGAGTTATTGAGGAAGAAGTGTACATTGAGCAACCAGAAGGTTTTGAGACCTTTGACAGGGAGTCGCATGGCTGCAGACTCAAGAGAGCACTGTATGGGCTGAAGCAAGCACCTCGTGCTTGGTACAACAGGATCGACAAATATTTCACCATGTTGGGCTTCACAAAGAGTGAAGAAGATGTGAACCCATATCATATTGTGGTTGATGGTAAGCTTTTTATTATTTTACTTTATGTTTATGATCTTATACTGATAGGTGATGAGCAGCTCATAAATTCTTGCAAATATGATCTTGCAAGAGAGTTTGAGATGAAGGACATGGGACTCTTGCATTATTTCCTTGGCTTGGAAATATGGAAAAGATATGGGGAGATATTTGTATCTCAGGGAAAGTATGCCAAGGATATTATGAGGAAGTTCCACATGGAGGGCAACAAACCCATGGAGACTCCTCTTGCAGGTAACTAGAGGAAGGAGGATGCTACTTCAGGAGAGGTAGTGGATGCTACTGTTTACAGGAAGCTTGTGGGTTCACTTATGTATTTGGTGAAAACATGACCAAACATATGCTATGTAGTTAACCAGCTTATTCAAGCTATGGTTAAGCCTACCAAGCTCTTTTGGAAGGCAGGGAAGCATGTGTTGAGATATCTTAGGGGCACTATAATGTATGGATTATAGTACAAACGGACAGAGGGAGTGAAGCTTCAAGGCTTCATTGATGCAGATTGGGTAGGTAGTCCATCAGATAGGAAGAGCACATCAGGGGGCATCTTCAGCATAGGATCAACAATAGTTTCTTGGTACAATAGAAAGTAGATATTAGTTGCACTCAGTTTAGCCGAGGCATATTACATGGTAGCTAGTTAGACTGCATGTGAGGTCATCTGTATGAGGAAGATACTTGTTGGTTTGTTTGGTCATTAGATGGATCCGACGATGATACATTATGATAACTAGAGTTTCATAAAACTCTCAGTTAATCCAGTATTCCATGACAGGTCCAAGCATATTGACATCTGGTACCACCATCTCAGAGATTGTGTTCAGAGGTGCATTATGTTGTTGCAGTACATTCCAACGAAGGATCAAGATGAAAATATCTCGATGAAGGTGCTTGTGAAGAGAAAAATTTGAATACCACAAAGGTAGGATTAGCGTCACAGATAATCCCTTTCTTTTTTAGAGGAAGTGTTTAAATTCAACAAGAAAATGCACACAAACTGGTGTGGGATCCTAGGTCTCACATGAGTGAGAGATTCTAGTGACACATTAGTGAGAACGTGTGCAGCCAATTTTTAAATAAATTGGAAAATAAATTGTAATCTTATATCATAACAACTTGTAATAGTTAACTAAGTGTGATAGACTTAGTTAACTCAATAATTTCAAGTTGAGGGTCAAAGGATAGGCATGTATATTGATTCTATTATTAATAGGGTCTAGTTGTAGTTATAGCACTAGTGTGGTCTGTGAGTGTGATCAGTTAACTCACATTAATTGAGTTAAAATTAGTTTAACTAGTTTTAACTAATTGATGAGCTAGTGGAAGATCAAGTGAATTAAAATAGATTTAATTCACAAGTAGTGATCTACCAAGTAACTGATGATTCACTATTAATATTTGCATGCATGTCAATTCTAATGGAGACCCAATTGAGACAAAGGTTCAAGGAAAGTAAACTATCAGTTGTATTTTTAGCAAACTTCCTAGGTGCAGTTATAAAACCACAGGAAGCCCATGATGGATTGCGTAATCAAGGAAGGATGAATTTCCTATTTAATAGGGGTTTATTTATCTAGGGATTGCATGAGAAAGGCAAGCTGAGGGTAGGCAAGAAATTTTCTATGTGTTTTTCCAATTTTGCCTAGATCAGTGTGAAGCAATTGGTAGAGTGTATGAGGTTGTGGTGAGCACACATGCATTGTATTGTTTCATGATTCCTTGGTTGATTATATAATATATATGGAGGGGTTTTGAGAAGTTTCTTTCCCTAGGTAAACCTTGTGTTGTGTGATTGATTTACTTATTTATCTTACTTGCATGTGATTGAGAGATCATGATTTATATTCCACAAATATTGTAGAAGGATTTAGTATCTTGTTTTAGTACATTGCATGATTGTATTGAATCCATTGGCATAATTTCTACAAAATAGTCTGATAATTTAGACTCATTATTTACACATGTAATTGGGTTGGTTACTCAAATTAGGTCTCATGGTGAGACACTTGAGGAAAGGAGAATAGTTGAGAAAGTCTTGAGAAGTCTACTAGCAAGATTTGATGCCATTGTTGTGACAATAGAAGAGACAAAGGATCTCTCACATTTTTCAGTGTCTGAGATTCATGCATCACTGATCTCTCATGAACATAGGTTGAAGAGGGGAATGAACTCCTCATTGGAGCATGCCTTCAAGACACAAGTTTCATTTGGTCAAGGTAGAGGTCGAGGAAGATCATACTACAGAGGAAGAGGCAGAAGCCTACATAGAGGAGGAAGAAGCAGCCCTTCAAGTTCAAGTGGAAGGGGCATCAATCAAAATCCAAGCCAAGGCCTAAGCCAGAATCAAGCACAAGGTCAGAGGTATGATAAATCCTAAGTTCAATGTCATTACCGTAAGAAGTATGGTCATTATGAAAATCAATGTAGAAAGAAGCAATATGACATAAGTAATAAGCCAAGTGCAAATTTCATAAAGGAAAATCAGAACCATGATAGTATGATTTTAGCTTGTAATGTAGCACAATAAAAACAAGGGAATGTATGGTTTCTAGATTCAGGGTGTAGGAAACACATGATTGGGAACATAGAATTGTTTTCCAGTTTAGAAGAAAGTGTAAAATCTGAAGTGACATTAGGGACTGATAGCAAAGTCTTTGCCATGGGAAAAGGTAGAGTCGACATTCTAACAAAGAAGGGAGAGAAGAAGTATATTTCAGATGTTTACTTTGTTGCTGGTTTCAAACATAACCTCATAAGCATTGTACAACTCATGCAAAAGGGCTACAATGTCTTTTTCAAAAATGATATGTGCACAATCTTGGATAACTCTCCAAGCAAACAATTGATTGAAAAAGTTCAGATGACAAACAATAGAATTTTTCCTCTCAAGCTAAAATCAAATTTGAGGGAAGAAGGTGCTCAAGCACAACTATCAATGAATTCATAAAAGGATGAAAGAAATGTAGCAGCTGTCACACAAGAAAACTCCCAGCAGAAATTAAAGACGAGAATTGGTTATAGAATTTGATATTTGGTCATCTCAACTTCAGAGGTTTGAATTTGTTGCATAGAAAATGCACGGTGAAAGGATTGCCACTCATAGAGAAACCAGATAGCTTATGTGAAGGACGTATCTAGGGAAAACAACATATAGAATCATTTCTAGCAGGAAAGTCAATAAGGGAAAATGTGTTGGGTCTCGTAATTGTCACATTTTTGTCATGTTTTTCATCCCCGTTCCTCACATTCTATCACCTCATTTAACCATTTATCATACTATTTTCATGGGTTCACCTCCTTATTTTCCAATTTATTTATTTTTAATTTTATAAGAGAATTTATGATTAATTATTGGAAAAATTAACATATTTAATTAATATCTCAAATGTGGATGAGCTTTGTAATATGTAGGATTATTTGGAAGGATTATTCAAAAATCTTCTTGAATATTTCCTCCACCATTTCAAGAATTCAAAGGATAATTGTTCAAGCTTATTCCAAGGAGAATATCATGGAGATTTGGATAACATATCTGATCCAATATTTGCGAGAGATGAGTGAGGATTTGAAGGGATCATATTTTGTAATTATAGGGATATTGGTTGAGAAAAAAGTGGATTTGTAATTATGAGTTGCTTATCTTATTTTAAAATCACCCATGTATAAAAGAGAGTGCTCTCTCTTCATTTGAATGAAGGAAATTAAGGAAGGAAGAAGTACAAAATTGAATTGACAATTAGAATCTAGAATATAGTTTTGGTTTTGTAATCTGTAATTTGACCATCATGATGTAATAAGATTGAGTTTTTCTTCATTTTTAATGTTAGCTCACATATTTTTTCACACAGGTTTCTCTTCACATGTTATTTTTCTCTTATACGGTTGCACATTTCCAATTTATGATATGATGCGGTGGTAATGTTGTTGGAGTACAACCATGAGGAAGGAAAATCACGACCTCCTAAGTTAGGAGCCTCTTCTCTTGATTTCTACACATCACAAACTGCTACTCTTTAGTCTCTCTCTTCTTGAGGACAATACTCTAGGGAAGGACAACTAGGACCTCCTAAGTTAGGAGCCTCTTCCTTTGTTCACTGCATATTGAATCAGAGACAAAGTCATTGGACTAGGCTGATTTAACTTCAGTCCTACATATACAATGCATGTGCTTCATAAGTATACGAATTTCTCGGATTGATAATTTATGTTATGGAAATTATTTGAAGATAATATTTTTTCCCTACATTTTGGCGTTGTTGTCAGGGAAGCACAATGGGATTGAGGTATAGGTTACTTTTTCTTGCAAGTGTGAATTTCAATTTCAACAAGCATGTTTAATTTCTGCAAGTTTGATTTACTTTTTTGTGCAATAATGTTTGATTTCTGCAACTGTGAAGAGTGATTGATATTTTTTTCTTTTTACGACAGTAGTTTATTTTTTTAAGAAAATGATTTAACAATGAGTATAAGTTTGGAACAACTCACCCAAATCCTAGCAGAAGTTGGGATCTCCTCTTCCTATGAAAATAAGATATTGACGGTTATGGAAAGCTTAAATAATCCTCCAAAAGAGAGTGAATCTACATACGAAAAATCATGTATATTTGATGAAAAACAATTAGTCAAGCAGGAGATTGAGGAGGACAACGAGGAGTGGTAGAATGATCTGAAGGAGGAAAATCACTCCTATGAAAATCTTATTGAATAATGGCTCCAAGTGAGTATGAGGTTAGATAATTCGTTTTGTTTTTATTTAGTTAAATCACAGTTACAACAAGTAAATCTGGTTATTTTTGAACATTTCCATTCATGTGCACAGCTGAAAGTGAATATATTTTTATTATTGTTGTGTGCATGGTTACATTAGAAATTTGATTATACGTAAGTGATTTTTAAATGTTCAATTGGAGTAGAGTAGATTAGAAAAATGAATAAATAAAATGTTATTTTTATTTTATTTTAGTTTTTTAATAAGTATGCAATCTCTAAAAAAACGATGTCTCTAATATCTTTTAGGAATACAATTTTTTAATGGACCTTCATTTACTATTTTTTTTAGTTTTCTTTAAAAAAATAAAAAAATCCAATTTCATATATATATATATATATATATATATATATATAATAAAAAAAAATTAAAAAAAAATTCATTTAAATTTTATTTTTAATTTTATACCCCAACTAAACAATTCAAATAATGTGTGACTTTAAGACAAATGTCGTTTGAATGGATTTCAAATAGTGCCCTACTACGAAACTTGTTTGGATTCGATTACTGAGGTGAGTTGGAACAACTCACTTAGGCCTACCAATCATTTTGTAGGACCTTAGAGCAATAGTGAGAATGAGCGCGTGGCTACAAAACCTAACGAGAAAAAAAAAAAAAAAACCAAAGGGTTCAAATGTTTAATGACGAGGTCACAATGAGTAGGTGAATGAAAAATTGTAGGTCCATGCAAACTCAATTGATGGGCCTCAACATTGTTCCAACCTGCAAATGAAATCGACCTATCAGTTCAACGCAATTTTCGTTACCACTCAAATTTTCGCCGCTTAGAAAAAAACCTGCAATGAAAACAAGCTGAGCTGCAAGCTAAAAGGAAATTATTAAATTTTTGTTTTACATATCGGAGGGTACAAATTTGAATTAAAAATAACCACCGCAGCATTTTTTTAACAAACCGTTCGGTTTGGTTTCATTATCCTTTCGTTAATATTGTGGGGGCTGAAATCATGGAACGATCTAAGTGCATGCTTCAACGTTTATTTCAAAATCGAAAATGGAGGAGGCAGTTTTTGATTTCACTGAGCATGGATCGAATATAGAGGAAACAATATATGTTGAGTCACTCTTCACATTTTACAGAATGATGAATCTCCCACTACAGTTAAGGGATTTCCATCTCTACCAATAAATCTGAGGGGAATTTTCATGCAACAACAAATAAATGATCGCTCATATGATCAAGGGATCTTGATGAGAGCTCAAGCTTAAAGAGGGCGTTTCATGCACACTCTAGGGGAGGCGTGGGAAATATGACTGAATATTTGCAGTAATCGTAAGTCATGTATTTATCATGTACCCATTTCAATTTCAGACTGTGCTTTGCATTAAGAGAAGCGTAATCAGGCTGATCCCACCACGAAGAGCAGTTCATTTTCGAGGAATAATGACAGGCATCAATGTTGAAATTCTTGTATGTGAAAATGAAAGGTGCGTGGCTCCAAATGGCCTTAACGAGGCCACCTTGAGTAGCCCAATCATCTGCATTCCATATTGATGAGTATACACCCATGGGTTGAGTTTGAGAATATGGGACTCCTCTTTTCTCATTGTTGGAAAATATCCATACGAGCACATCATCCACAACGAAAACAACTTGTTGGTGATTCCAAAGAATGGAATAGGAACAAAAGTCTGCAGCTACATCGAACCATAAGAAAATATGTTGTTCTCTGTTGCCAACCCCTTTTGAATAAATGTTAGTCTGTACAACGTATGACTCCCTAGAAATGTTCCCCAAAAATTCAAACTCGAATTCATCATGTTAATCGCCTTGGGAAGACATATAAAATGTAGTGATAGTGCCAGCAGAGTCCCCAGCAACGAGCTTAATATTCACATTCACTTTTCTGAATATGTATCTGCTCTTCGAAGCAAATCCTGCACCATAAATGTTTTCGAGCTTAAGTTGGAGAAAATCCCCTTGGGACATTACATGATTAACAGCCCAACTGGGGTAGAAAAAATCGTCAAAGGACTCACATCGAGAACCAACGAGTAGGCTGCACAATGTTATAAAGATGAAAAGATGCATGATACGCCCCCATTCTTGACAACCTACCAATGCCATCCTCAAGACTCAATATGACTAAAATCAACAACAGAAATTAGTCGATGGAGCCACGATGGGTGGTATGGTGACTTGACACCATAGCTAAAGCGTTGAATTTGAATCCCAGAAGGCTGTTAATTTTTTAGCTTTCTCTCGAGAGGCATTTTTCTCCAGTAACAAAGTTCCAAACAAACTTGGTCCTGTATCCTCAAATCCACTTTATTTTTTCGTCTTATGCCCCCATTATCTCTGCAGAAAAGGCCTACCATGAGCAGCTTTCTATGGCAAAAATTACTAAGAGCACATTGGAGCCGTCTTCAATGATGGCCAAATGTGAACCTCGCCACGAAAAATACATGGTCTATTGTCTCATGTACCGTGGAGATGTTGTGCCCAAGGATGTCAATGTCGTTGTCGCAAAGATTAAGACAAAGAGAACCATCTATTTTTTTGATTGGTGTCCCAAGAGATTTAAGTGCGGAATCAACTACCAGCCTCCTACCGTTGTCCCTGGAGGCGATCTCGCCAAGGTTTAGAGAGTTGTGTGCATGATATCCAACTTGACTAGTCTTACAGAGGTGTTCTCAAGAATCGATCATAAGTTCGATCTCATGTATGCCAAGTGAGCATTTGTTCATTGGTATGTTGGCGAGGGTATGGAAGAGGGTGAGTTTTCTAAAGTGTGTGAGGATATTTCTGCCCTCAAGAAGAACTATGAGGAGGTTGGCACTCAGTCTGGAGAGGGAGAGGAAGGTGATGAGGGAGACAAGTACTGATGAACTGTTTTATATTTTCTGCATTCTAGGTTCTTAGGTTTTTTTTGGTTTTGGACTTCATATCGAGAGAAGTTCTTTTCTTATTATGTTGTTCCTATTACTGTAGTGTAAGTTTAGGTATGACTATAGAATTGTTACAAATTATTCAGCTCACATTATATAACCATTATATGTCTATTTGGATTAATAAATGAAACTTATGTTCTATAACTAATATATATATATATATATATATATATATATATATATATATATATATATATAATAAAAAGTAAAAAATTTGCAAATGGACATTTCATAATTCCTGAAAATTGTATTTACGCTAACTCGTTTCTTTGAAACACTTCATACAGGAATCATCGATGGAAATAGCACAAAGGAAACAAGTAAGATGCATTTTATTTTTAACATTCCTGAATTTTATTTTTTTCAAATATCTCATAGTTTTTATGCGAGAATAGTACTAAGCTTTTTCATGTTCGAAGACAATCAAATTTCATGCAGAAGTGCAGAAATCACAATAAAACATGCAACAATGAAAGCTGGGAGGAGCTAAACTTTTCATCTCACATGTCTGTCACACAGAAATTTTTTGAAAAAAACCCATTGTGCCATGACATGTTCAATTAATCTTCTCCTTTTGTGCTTATCAGCAAGGAAAATTTTAAGGATGGAAAATTATTTTGAAGTTTAAAAAATTGGCGAATGTCACTAGTCCCTAATATGAAAACTATAAAATGTTTATTGATGTATTTGTAAAATTATTCAAATTTATAATGATATTATATATATTATCTATATAATGTTGGCAATTTTTAAGGTAAAATAATTTTATATTGTAAAATTTGGGCAAATCACTTTTATAAAAAAATGGAAATTGACGAATCTTTTTTTGGAAAAACCATGGAAAATTAGCCCACCTACGAATATTAGCCCCTAAAATTTTCCATGCTTATCAGTAATCCATATTAAATTCTACCTTTCATTATGACTTCACACATACCTACCTTTATGAGTTGCATGCATTCTTTCATCATTTCCAGTTCATCTTTTTCCTCATAAATAAAACCAAACAACTCCTTTTCCATGACTACATTGCCTTGTAATCCTTTTCCTAAAAACCTATTTCTACTACAATATTTTTCATCTATAGTCCTAACAATCATTAATGTGAAGCTGGGTTACACTTTTTGCCCTTTTTGAGAAAAAAATTTCATTTTTTTCGGTTCTTCAACTTTCTGCAAACTATAACAATTTTTCTGTGTAGAATTTCATTTTGCAATAAAAATAAAAGTTGTGAGAAATTTTGTTAGCTTTCTATTACTTATTTTTTGAAATTTTTTTATGCAGATTTGACATGTCAACTTAGCGTTTCTTTGAGTGTGTGTTTCTTAACAATCATGGGATTCATAAGAAGTCATGTTATGACGCAATGTTGTATTCATTGAAAATTTGTGTTTTTGAAAAAAAAAATGTGTTACAACAATCTAGACAGAGTCTACTTTGTTTTCGTCATATTTACAAAGCCAATGGATGCATATCATAATTACTAGAATTTTTTGAACGGGTCCAATACGAAAAACTGGGTATTTTGAATATGTTTCGCGTTGCAATAAATTTCTTAACATATAAGTTATAAAATAAAAATCTAAAAGCTACCCATTAGAGACGACGGACCAATGTAATGCCCCATAATTTTTTCAATTTTTTTTATAATGTATTTTGGGAGATACAAAATTTTGATTTCACTGAATCACAATGACCCTCAGAAATTGTTTGCACCCATTTTATTAGAAAAATAATTAAAATTATTAAACGTTTATGAAATTCCATAAAAGTTATATTTCCTGAAAGTAGATTCAATTTTGAAAATTCTTGTCTTGGTTTCAACAGTTAATTAACAACCTTTCATGGAGTTTAATCAGTCCAAAGTTGTAGAACCGTATTTAGAGCCTAGTTTTTGCGTAATTGATGACGCGTTAGTTCGGCCGAACTTTTAGTAAAGTTCAGCCGAACTATGTTTTCCGCTTAAGACTCGTTAAATCTAACGTCTTAATAGTTCGAACGAACTTTTGATCAAAATTTCGGCTGAACTATTGTATAACTCTCCATCGGCCGGAGACTTTTGCGGAGCCCCCTACTAAAACACATTTCGTGTCAATATAAATTGCCGCCAAATGATTCACAATTTTCGCACATTTCGCACACTTCTTCTCATTTTACAAAGATCTTGGTTTGGGTTCAAAAAAATTTCTTCAAAGTTTGGATTTAAGAGCATTTCTTGGTTGATTTTACAATTTTGGGTTTAAAGAATTTTTTTGGAGGACATTTCTTAGAAGCGGCGTGATTTTGGCAAAAATTGTAAAAAATTTCTTGGACGTACATTCAAAAGACATTTCTTGGAGGTATGTACGTGTTTTGAGTTGAAGTAAATCTTTTGAGCTTCGTTTCATTTTTATAAGACATTTTTCTCTCGAATTTTTTAAAGTGTTTTGGATTGGAATATGCATTTTTTGCAAAAAATTTACACTGAATTTTTTTAAATTAAATCTTTTGTAATATTTTTTGTAATTGAGTTATTGTCCAATTTTTTGAAGGAAATTTTTGAACTTCATACCCTATTATCATGGGAAATCGAAGAACTTGTGCGAGAAAATATGATCGAAAAAGAGACCCTGAGGCACGTAGATAAGAGACTAGACAATCTCGCAAAAGAAAGTTAAAAGCCCTCTCAAATATTGAAGAGGAAAATCAACCTCAAGCAGAAATTGAAGCAGGTATGTAAATGTAAATATTACGATCTATTGATATATATTTAAAATTTTCTTAATGTAAAATGTGAAGCTTAATTTTTATTTGATGAACTAGTTTGAAAAATATTTTGTTTAATGTAAACAGACAGAGATATTTTTCAAAATATTGAAGAAGAAAATCAACCTCAAGAAGAAATTGAAGCAGGTATGTAAATGTAAATATTATGATCTATTGATATATTTTTAAAATTTTCCCAATGTAAAATGTGAAGCTTAATTTTTATTTGATGAACTAGTTTGAAAAATATTTTTTTTAATGTAAACAGACAGAGATATTCCTCAAAATATTGAAGAAGAAAATCAACCTCAAGCAGAAATTGAAGCAGGTATGTAAATGTAAATATTAGGATCTATTGATATATTTAAAATTTTCCTAATGTAAAATGTGAAGCTTAATTTTTATTTGATGAACTAGTTTGAAAAATATTTTGTTTAATGTAAACAGACAGAGATACTCCTCAAAATATTGAAGAAGAAAATAAACCTCAAGCAGAAATTGAAGCGGGTATGTAAATGTATATATTATGATCTACTGATATATTTAAAATTTTCCTAATATTTATTGACATATTTATTAATTTAGTGATTTATTGAATATGTACTATTTTTTCGAATATGTACAGATGAAATCACTATCAATAATGAGATGTTAGAAAATGTTGACACTCACACATATGGAGATAAAAAACCTGACCATGTTATATGATATCGTGTCAACCGCATTTTTGAAAAGTATTTCTTAAATGAGCGAGTGACAGTTCAGGCTCAAATGTTGAAAGGTCTCCTATCATCAAGGAAATTAAAAGAAGCGATGAAACTATTGGGTATTCGAAAATCAACTAAAGATAAAAAAATAAAGGAAGAGGTGATAAAAAATATGAGTAGTGCTATAAAGTCAATTAAGAAATCTAGAGATAAAGATGTTTCAAATGTATGTAGAGGAATACAGATGGCAATGGTTTCACCAGGTACTCAAGAGAATCGTTTGATAACATCTATGGCACGAGCACTGGGAACCTCGCGAAAAACTTTGCACAAACATCGAAAATTTCGACCGCAAATAGATGTAAATGATGAACTTGCTTGTTGGAGAGCTATTTGTAGGCAACCATACAAAGATAGACTTGGATAAAATGTTAAAAAAATAATATATGAATATTGGAAGAACAATTCGCGTGTTTCACCAACTGCAAGACATGTGATGTGAAGAAGAATAGCACGAAATCAATACGAAGAACATGAAAAACATCTCTTGGAAACCACTCAGATAGAGTTATTCAACAAGTTCAAAGAAGAGAATCGTCAAATTCATGTTTCACTCGGTGCTTTTGTTCAACAAAAACCATGGTATGTAAAACCTATCACCATACGTGACACTTGTTTTTGCCGTTATCATGTAGAATTTGAGTTATATTATAACACATTCCTTGATTTCGGTAAAAAATTATGGAAGGATTCACCTCCTCCTTCCACTATCCGTGAATTCATATCTCAAATTCTATGTGAAAGAGAAAGCGATGAACTATTTTACAAAAAGAAATGTGTTGGTGGTAAAAAATGCGATGATTGTGGAAATTTGACTAAATTTCAAAACAAATATCGTATTGATATAAATAATCAATCATTGTCCAACATGAAAGTGAAATGGAAGAGATACGAATATACCAGTACATCGATTCAAAGTGCAGATAGTGTTAAAAGAATCGAATTACGAGAAGACGAAATTTTTCTAATAGACTTTTTGAGAAAGTTTGAAGCAGAAATTTACAAATACACCATGCATTCCCATAGAGCTCGATGGCAAGACTTGCAATTCAAAAAATCTCGTGAAGTTTTTCCACCAGGAACCATTTTGTCGGTGATTGATTTTGCAGAAAACTACACATTTGTTCCACAAAAAGAAATTGAGAGTGAATACTATCACTCTGACCAAGTCTCCATGCTCGTCCATATTCTATATAGACATGTTGAACAAAATGTCGATCATATAGAAAGCACGAGTGAAAATCAACATATCATTAAAGAATATCACTTTTATATCAGTGACGATCGTACACATGATACATGTTTTGTACAACATTGTTTTGGAAGAATTTATGATTCATTGAAAAATCGTGGAATAACATTCAATGAACATTGGATATGGTCAGATGGATGCGTAGGTCAATTCAAATCTGCACGATCATTCTTTTGGTTGTGTTTTCTTCATAAGAAAACCTGCATTAAACATTGTTGGAATTTCTTCGAGACTGGCCATGGAAAAGGAGAACATGACGGTGCGGGAGCATGCATAAAACAAGTACTTCGAAGATATCAAATGAACCACTCTGCACGCCGATTTGTGAACGCTGAAGAAGTTGTTCAATGGTGCATCGCTGCTCTAAGCCATGAGAAAAACCCATCAAGAGAAGTGTGAAGGTACATTCAATTTAATTTATATTGGAAATCTAATTTTAAACATTGTACATTTATCATGCAATGATTATTTTTAATTGTATTTTGATATCATATTTACAGATTCTTTTTCTAATTTTCCATATAAAGGTTTTTCTGGCGTATTGGAATCGAAGACGTAGATAGATCAATTGGAAATGACGTTGAAACAATAAAAGGGACTCGAAATTGCATTCAATTCAAACAAAATTGTCCAGAAATGTGTTTGCATTGGATAAAAGAAAATATTCTTGTTTTTGTGATGTTTGCATAGACAACACAAAATCCAATGACGTTTGTGAAAACAAAATGTATGTGAATGATTGGAAACATACATAGCTAAATACAAAGGGAAAAATGTCTGTTGCAATGTTTGAAGAAATGCAATCAGAGGAAACTACAATATCATCCGATGGTGATCGAGTTTCTAATCTTGTTAGAGAAGGTAACATTTGAATTACTTTCTAATGATTTAAAGATCTAGAAATAAATTTAAATATGCATAATTAAATGTTAAATTTTTATTTTATTGTGCAGGAGATGTTTTTGCTGTAATTGCACCTATTGACAACGATGAAAATGTGAAGTATTATTTGATGCGTTGCACTAAACGAAAAATGAAATTATTACAAGACTATAACGATCACGGATTTCAGTATGACAAAGGGTCTATTATACTAAAAGGTTATTTTTTCAGACAAACTCATCAAAGTGGAGACTTTGTTTACTTTGAAGACTATGAACCTGATTCCATAAGTTGTCAATATAGTCACTTGGTGTGTGCAGCACGCATAAAGTTGATAGAAGTTCAATCAAATAAAAAATCGAAAATTAAGAAATGGAAAATGTCAAAATCCGATCATGAACGGATTATTGAAGATGGAATTCCATTAGAATTTTTTTGAGTGAAGTGTCCAACAATTTATTATCTTTGGATTAAATATTTTTTAGAACTTCCAGTACTCAACTAAAAATTGAGCTGCTTATGTTATTTGTGGTTTGCACATGTTACAAATTGTTTGGGTACAAGCACGTGCTCTAGTATCAACTGAAAGTAGTTTTTCTATACATGTGCATTGATGAAAAATGTTATATGTATTGGATATATATATATATATATATATCTATATATATATATATATAGATATATATATTATAGAATGAAATTAATTGTTCTTGTATATGTTTTCCGACCGTATGGTACAAATTATTTCACTTTATTTTGTAAGGTCAGATTCGGTCCCCATATGGCCTAGCCTCCAAGGGACGAGATAACAAGTGGTTGTCCCCACTTGCCTGAATCTCAGCTTTTAAGTACAATTTTACTGTTTATGGCAGGCATCTTACATGATTTCCTAGCCAAGGATAGATTCTCTTTGTTTCAAGTTTTCGGTAAAAGTTGTCACCGAATGACCTACTAGGATATTATAAATACTAGCTTTGTAAGATCATTTGGCATTCGGAAAAATTAGAAAGTCTTAGACTGTCAATCAATTTAAAGTATCATTCACCCTAGGGAGTGTAAAATATTCAATTTAGGTTGGTGACGATGCTCACTCCTAGCTTGAAGCAGCTCCAATGACCAATTCTTTAATGAATTCCAATGCAGTAGACCAAAGTTGGTGACCCACTTGGTTTTTCACCCAAGAAATTCCAAGGTACTCTTCTTACCTTTGGTCCCCAAAGCTACAATGGAATTATAGGAAGGTGAAGAAATTTTTTTTCACTGATAGGAATTTGGTCACATCCCTTATCTCCCCTTATCAAAAAGTTCCTATCTACTACATTATCCAGCATGTACTCAAGATCACTATTTCGTAATTAGAATATCACAATATCACAAGTTCTCACAAAAATAGATGGAATGCCATTACGACACTCATCTAACAATGGGGAGCTCAAAACCTAGAAAGCTCCTCGTCCCCTTAATAATAATGTGTTTAATTTAGTCTTTTAGGTGAGGATTAGGTGTGAATCTTGTTTTCACATGCAAAAATAATTAATTGTTTAATTCCATAAATTTGATTAGTCACCAAATACATGCCATATCCACTATTTGTCTCTCCTAAAAATTCCCATTATTTTATTAAAATATATGATTTTATCTCACCCAACTATCACATGTTCCTAAATTTACTCCTAATTGTTCCCTATGCCCTAAATCTACTCCTAATTGTTCCCTATGCTGCTTTTCCATTACTTATTTTTAGAAAGTTATTTTCCTAGATCCATCATAACTATGGATCTATCAAGCGCCGAGAGGGATCAAATATCTAGAGGTGTAAACCTCTTTTTTGAGTGCAAAACTTGAGGAAAGGTTTGCACCTCGAGAGATTTGATCCCTCTCGGCGCTTGATAGATCCGTAGTTAAGATGGATCTAAGTTGGTTTCAGTTGTGTGCAACCAAGGAAAAACTATCGATAATATGAGAAACATATGATTAATTTTATCAATAATATGTAAATACATCTAATATTAATATAACCATTTTAAATATACTAAATATGTTTGATATTTATTAAGTCATTTTAATTTTAAATTTTCTTAGTTACCTCAATTTGTTGAGA
Source organism: Pinus albicaulis (assembly GCA_034641835.2). Classification (NCBI taxonomy): domain Eukaryota; kingdom Viridiplantae; phylum Streptophyta; class Pinopsida; order Pinales; family Pinaceae; genus Pinus; species Pinus albicaulis. The sequence goes on from JAXQQM020076691.1 coordinate 84,082, forward strand.
TGATAAATATTGTAGAATAACTTTAATAATGGAAAATGATCAAATAAAATTTTTGAATGCAAAGTGACAATGTAATAATATTGAATGATAGAATGTGAATAATTAGAATGTAATCAATTACAAATAGCAATTATAATGTAATCAATTACAAATAGCATTTATTGTGATCAATCTTAAACTATTTTCTTCTTCTATTCTTATTGTCACCCTTATTAGTTTTGTCATCTTTCTGTATCGATTATATTAAAAAGAAAGTAAAAATCATAAATCATAAACCATTTAAATATTTAGCTCGAACTCTTATAGTAAACACCATACCTCAAGTCTCTCTTGCTCTCCAATATTATTAGGTTTAATTATTATAGCACAAAAATCATTCTACATTGTCAATAATTTTTTGCGCTTACACTGAAATCAATGAACACTGTTAATCCAATGACTTTACAAGTAATGTACCATCATACATGCAATTATATCAAATCAGATTTCAACATATACAATGAAATCAATGGGGATTGTCTTGTTACAAGTAACATTTCAATTTACCACATGTGCAAATGTAGGTTCACATTCTACCATTCGTGTAGTTTTAAAAACTTCAAACTTCACATGCCATGCCAATTATAATTCAAATATCCAACAAAAACATTTAACATTAAATATCACATGCCAAATGTAATTCAGATGACAACATTACTTACATTCACATGCCAAAAGTACTAAAACCATCCAAAAATTAAATAAAACAAATTATATATAATAACATTGTAATAAAATATGTCCAAAAATTGTAAATCTCACTTGAGTATCAAACTGTATCAAGTTTAACAAATTTTAAAACCATCTAAATTTTGAAATCAAATCTACTGTAAATCTTGTCCATCAAATGGAGGATCTAGCGTATGGGTCTCAGTCTGCACCCTATCCTGTGAATAGGAAACCTACATACACAATGCACATGTACTTGAACATTAAAATTTGAAGTTTTAAAAATGAATGAGAATATATAATCTAGAACTTCATGTAAAAAACAAAATATAACAAAAAAATCATGCAATACCTTGTAAGGTTCCCTCTCCATTTGATGAACAGGTTCTGCCATAGAAACATCTGCAGTGGTAAACTGTACAATATACATGTACAGTTATATATATATATATATATATATATATATATATAATTTATATAAATTAAAAACTTTCAAATGAAAATGCACGTGTACATATATAAAATTATTTTCAATAATATTAAAAAAAGGAACTAAAGACAACTTGTTCAAATGTTGTGGATGTTCCTATCTCCATCGCTAGAGTCCCCAGATTAAAAAAATCTTCTATAGGAACCTAAATTCAAAAAAATTTAAATAACTCAAAATATATATCTCAATTTTTAATGGAACTTTTTGACGTAGAATATCTATATATATATATATATATAACTTTTAAACATAAATTTTAAACTTGTGAAAAATTGTCCATACTTGTGGCTCATCTCCCAATGAAGTAGAAGGTATATCTCCTAAGGAAGAAGAAGGTACCGCCATCCCAAAAACATCAGACGGAATTGGTACCTGTTAAAACATTTTATCAAATTATATATATACATACATACATGTACATGTGTGGCAACAATTATTTATTTTAGAGTCACTTGAAAAACACTAACATACATGTGCCAACATATCATGATGGTCAGACCCATCTGCATCGTTTGAACCGGAGGTCCCGAACGTAATATTAACATTTTCATCACGCATCATGCTTGAGAACTGCAAATGGTGTTTTAACATATAATCATACATTTTTGTTAGATTAATGTACACATACAAATAAATGTATACATGTACATACACATGTATATGTAAATATAATTTCAAACCCTAAGGTCACTAACACATACCGTTCATGTGCCCTCTTCCTCACGAAAAATTAGGTCTTGCAGACCATTGCGACAATTTATTGCATATGTTCAGAGATCTTCAACATTCATGTTGTAAATCTCCTCATCTGTACGATAAAAAAAATTGGCACGTGCATTTTCACGTGCTCTTTGTCGATTTAAACAAAGATCGACTCCACTCAATCCGCTATGAACATTGTCGATCATAACATCTCTTGCTTCTCGACTTATTTGAGAAGTCGCATCCATCTCTGATTGCAAAGTTTCAACTCGAAACGGTCGACTCACCAATGGCGGCTCAAGGCGAGGCAACTCCACATCTCGCTTAGTGCCCTTACGTTGATATAATCGACCTCTCCTCGGGCCAAAAAATTCTGAAGGAAGGTCATTTTAGTCGGGTTTCATACCCAAAAAAAATTCTACATAAAACATTTGTGCAAAATAAACAGGAACCTCATCGTTCCATGGAAGCCTTCCAAAGGCCGCAAGATGTCAATCATACAAATAACTAGCTTTGTTTGGGTGCTTGAAATACTGCACCTTCAACATTTTTGTTTTTGGCCCTTCCTTATAATTAAACATTGACTTGGCCTCTGCTCTTGTAACTTTTTGTTTTATGTCCTGCCATTTATCGGGACCTATCACTGTTTCTTTTCTCTTTCTCATCAGTTCTACAAACGAATCAGTCATTGACCCCAAATTTCTGTACACCTTTACCATTTCACCCAATGAATGTGAAACTATTTCAAGGCTTTGTCTACTCTCAGCAGGTAGAGACAAAGCCATGAGATCTCTTTGCAATTTTTCATGAAGGCTTTCACACCTTTGTAAGGTGCATTCTGCCATGTTGGTTTCCCATGGTATATCAGTAATCTCAGTCGGATAAGTTGTGCTGGGTTGACAGCCTTCTTCTTGAATGTAGCGAGCTGCCCTGCGTCTATTTTGACCACTAGCTCAAACATTTTCGGCCTCTGCATCAATATATATATAATTTCGTATATTAGAAAAAACATGTGTAAAAAAAGTTGTACAAATTTAATGAAAAAATATTGAAATTGATGGCAACCTTGATGTTGTTGGTTAACATCATCTCCAACATGACCCTGCTGAGAACCAACCCTAGAATGACGCTGCTGAGAACCGGACCCACAATGACCCTGTTGAGAACCAGCAGCGGTTGATTGGCCTTCGGGGGAATAAATATCACCCCCTTCCCGCACCCTGCTACCACTCATACCTTGACCGGTTGAACCTTGGCCACGCTCCATGGATGGAGTTGAAACCCTTCTCCTCTTACCTCCTAAAAATTAAAATATGAAACTTATTAACAACTAATTTAACACACAAAGTTAATAAAAAAATCAATTCCATATGTACACACATGTATGGAGATTTAAGATTATATTTAAATACCGTGAACATCCCCTGATCCCTGAACCTCCATATGGGATTCGACTGATCTTCGTCATTCATCCTCCATGATATATATCTATTGGTCGACATTTACACAAAATAGATTTCAAAAAATCATTTTGTAATTTAGTGTACACAAATTATGTAGAACACAACTTTCAAAGCAATAATTGATCATGTGTGAAACTAAATTTAATCGAAAAAAGAAATTATAAAAATGATAAGTTCACCAAATTGCGCTTTACATGGTGGGAGCACACTTGGTATAAAATTTACCACTTATACACTTTATTTTGTGGGAGAAATGACACATGTACATAGTTTACCTTAAATTTGTTGTGTTTTATGGATATTAAAATGAAGAACTTCTATTTAGATCCATTCCAGAGATTGACTGTAGGGGCATTTACTAGATATGTCACCTTTCATAAAAGATGAGATCCAGAGGTTACCTGGCCCTTTACAGACTCTGCCTATAGAACTTGTAGAAGTAAACACTAGAGGCATTAACAATATCAAATAACATTTTCATGCTCAGACATGGGAATGTGTCTCTTTCCCTACGCAAAAAAATAGTTCAAGGTAGTTAATATTCATAGACATGTCATCAAGCAGGTCAATGAGATCATCCCCAACTTACTTTTCATGAAATTAGGCTTGGAATCCTCTACAACCTGGTGGATGGAGTTGAATGGGAACTAGGTCAAGGCCTTTACAAAATACATGCTAGTGAATAACACTTACTAGGTTATGCCAACAAATAAAGTGGAAAAAATGTTTTCTCCTCGAGGTTGTCCAATTGGGTGTGTAATACCAACTTCACCCATTTCCTAATAGGTTTCTCTCTTAGGTTACAAATGTCTTCCACCTTATTAGTTATATATTTTTCAATTTCTCGTGGATTCCTTGATTTTTTTCTCCTACCATCTCCCTCTCTCACTCACCAAATTATTGTCATCAAACATGCCCCATTGAGGATCTAGAGCAATGTTTGCACCATACTTAGAACTGTCATTGCTGCTAATTGAAATTGGAGTCATGTATACTAGATTGCTTGCTTAAGTGGCTCTTACTTGGACAATATCCTGAGATGAGTTTGACATGATGGTCATATGAGGTTGGTTCAGCTACTTGGTGTAATTTTCCTTAAATATTAAAAAAAACAGAGCAAAAATGTCATTTTCGATCATTTTTTATTAGCTTCTGCATACAGAAAATTTTATCACAATTGCAACACAATCATGTTCCATGAGCATGAATTATGAATGTCGCAAGCCAAATGGCAAGGAAATTTGCATTCATTTAAGCAAAAGAAGGCAAATAAAGTTGCTAAGTCTTGATACTTACCATGTGTTTCAAAGCCATAATGAAGGTTGGCTTTGAGAGTGTCCTCTCAAAGCCCTGTCTTGAGATGAAATTTAATTCAATGTCAGTTTATGGGACAGAAAACAATATGCAGAAATATTCACTTGGTTTTTATAATTGGATAGAAGAATGACTTAAAATGACCTTGTATGTCTTTTCATTTTAGAGCTCAAATTTTTAGGAAGGATTTAAGTATCCACCTTTCAAGAATCACTAGAAGAGGTTGATAAAGAATATAGGAAGAAAAAAAACTAACCAGTGGTGTACTAAATGTATTTCTTGGGAGGTAGATTGGCATATGGACTTTTGGTAGCTATAACTTTTGGTAGCTAGAGAATTGGGGTCTAAAACCTTTTGGAGTCATTTTGAGGCATAAAATGGCATTTTTGGGGGTCAAACAATTATCCCTTATGCCGAAATATTGACCATTATTCTACACTTAAAGACATATCCAATGGTGCAAGAAAAACATCAAACGAAGTTCATTCAAAATTTATGCCTTTAGTAAGTTGACCTATCATGTTGACCACCATGGTACGAGAGAATGACATCTTAGCCCCATTACTCATGCATGGAAAGCTAGCTACATGTGGAATTTTAACAAGACTCTAAAAGGTCTAAAATCACAAACCTCGTTAATGGTTGACAGAGTCAAATATTACACTTAGTTGGCTATCACACTATGTTAAATACTTGGCCACTAGGAGGAATAAGAATTCCATTTTGTGTTATTTTATTTTTCTCCGTAGTTGAAAATACAACTAGGAGTGTGAAGTTATAGAGAAAAATGTATGAATTTAAGTTTCAATTTCCTCTCAAAACGAATGTGTACATGCTTTTGAGAGACACACTAGAGGAATAAGGTCCAAATTTTTGATGAAAATGTGCTATGAAAGTAAAGGGTTAAAGGAAAACATGTACAAGGCATAGTTAATACAAGGCATAGTTAATACAAGGCATAGTTGAGCCAAATGTTGTTGAGGAAGGGCCTAATTATTTGGGTCTTGGTTATGGAAAACATGATGGAGAATGCTCCAAAGCCAAGGAGGCACATGAAGCTGTTCCAAGAAGGAATTTTATTTCGTGTTCATTACCTCAAGCTTGTGAGGTTTGTTTTCATGATGAATGGAAAAGTTTGACACCCACTTTGCAAGAATATGTTAATAAACATGCAGCTAATGAGAATGTAAAATAAGAGGATGTTGAAAGCTCTATCTAGTCATTGAATTCATTGCTAGTATTCAGAGGAGAGCCACTACCTCATCAAATTCACCTCCTCAAGAAGGCGACAATGGTGAATGTTCAAGGTATAAATTTGCCTTTAATCAAATTGCTTTTGATTATGATAAACATAGTAAATATTCACATAAGATATATAAAAGAACTTGCACATGTTCCTTTTGTGGTTTGAATAATCATAATGTTTATAGATGTTGGAAGAAGATATCCATGCACATTGAAACTTTCTAAATAAATGAGGCAAAAATTCAAAGGCCCATTGGACAAGGAAAATGATGTTGAAAATAATATGCAATTGTTTATTACTCATTGCCATAAGAAAGGTCACCTTGTGGACAAGTGTTGGACTTTGTATCCAACAAGTCATCCACAACATTTGAAGAAGGTGGAAAGAGATAACGACAAGAATGGAAAAGAAGATTCTAGAATCGATGAGGGTCAAGATGATTCACATGATGAAGTGTAGCTAAAAGAAGCGCCATTGAAATGGTTTGCTAACAGATGGTTATATTTCTTATCCAATTAAGGCCTTGCATGTATTTTGATGTTTCATGAATTTCTTTGCAATTTCAAAGTATGGTGCATGTTGCATGAAGCAAGATGTTGAAAGTAGAGTTATGTTGACACACTTAAATGCAACAAATATGGAAATTTGTACATGAGCTATTATTTGACTTGAGAGTCGGTTGTTTGAAGAGGCATGTTTTGTCGACTTGTGTTTGGTTGATGGTTTTGTACACCAATATGTAAGAGTACATGGAGATATTCACATGATGTGAATTTTTTTTTCTTTGAAGGAGAAAAATGATATGTCAGTGAGCTATGTTTCTTGCATGATGTGTTTTCAGTTTGATGGTTTTGTTTGTGACAAGACGTCACAAGATTTTGGGAAGGTCCACTCTTGAGCGAGAGCCTTATGACTACAACCTAATCATGAGAATCAAATGGGAGTGCATGCTTATTTTGAAAACAAATAGGATTCTGAGCTACCTAGGACTCAAACCATTATTTTTAAATTTTAAATATCATGGTGTGTTGTTTCAATGCCTGAATCCACAACCCTAACATAAATTGTTTTATTCTTTTTTTGCTGGATTTAGTTGGTTATATTAAAATTCAGTTGAATTTAAAATTCTTTGCTTAGTGGCATGAACCAAACATATTGTACATATTAAATGAGGAATTTCGCTCTCCCAATCATTTCTAAATCACCCATATCACCAAGAAAACATGTTTTAAAAGAACATACTTTGGTATGGGAAAGACCTTAGGTTTCAAATATTATAAGAAGGGTTTTGATATGGTTGAGAGAATGTGGAAAATAGAATCCATAAACAAATTATTTTTCAAAACGTATTACTTTCAAAGTATCAACAAGGAACATGTACAAGGGTGTTCAATGAATTAATGCTATTTATTTAAATTCCATGATGTATATCTTACTCATAATTTTAACAAATTATTAAATAATGATCTAGATTGGATAATTATATTATTTGTCATATATTTTGATGCTTATAGAGTGAAAAACTGAAAGAATCAACTTGTAGGGTCATTTTAATGGTGGGTGGAGAATTGGGGTCTAAAACCTTTTGGAGTCATTTTGAGGTATTAAATGACATTTCTGGGGGTCAAACGATTATCCCTTGTGCTGAAATCTTGACCATTATTCTACACTTAAAGACATATCCAATGGTGCAAGAAAAACATCAAATGAAGTTCATTCAAAATTTATGCCTTTAGTAAGTTGACCTCTCATGTTGACCACCATGGTACGAGAGAATGAAATTTTAGCCCCATTACTCATGCATAGCAAGCTAGCTACATGTGGAATTTTAACAAGACTCTAAAAGGTCTAAAATCACAAACCTCGTTAATGGTTGATGGAGTCAAATATTACACCTAGTTGGCTATCACACTATGTTAAATACTTGGCCACTAGGAGGAATAAGAGTTCCATTTTGTGTTATTGTATTTTGTTCCATAGTTGAAAATACAACTAGGAGTGTGAAGTTAGAGAGAGAAATGTATGAAGTTAAGTTTTTATAGCAACCTTACACGCTAAAAGTCTTAGCTAACTCTAGAGAGATTACCTCTTTCTTTGTACTCACATATTTTCCATACCAGAAAAGAGAGAGTAGAGCATGTTTACATTTTAGTATTGTTTTTCTCCCACAAGGATTTCCTAGGGAAAAAGGAGTCTAGAGCATCATTACTTTTTAGGGTTGCTTGTCTCCCATATAAGGATTTCCTAGGAAAATAATTGTGTTGATTGTCTAGAGATATGTATGTGTGTGTTTCATTATGTTCTCTATTTCTTACGTTGTGTTTCATTATGTTTTATTTTCTTACATTTCTGCCCGAGCCTATTTTTCTTTCCAATCAAGGCTTATAAAATAACATGAGAAACAACATGAGACTTGGAACAATCATTTTCATTATCTATATGGAAGGCAAGAAGGATTATATCCCCTTAAGCTTAAGCTTATGTAGTTTGTCAATTTTTATCATATATTTTTTGGCAAGGGTAAATGTTTTTTTATCTATAGTACAAGTCATGAGTTCCCCAATTTTACCTCACGTAAAGCATGATTCTAGGATTACTACAATTTGTACTTGGTTTTTTATTGTGATGATGCCTTGTCTCAATCACTTGGCCATCTCTTGATGGATAGCTAAATCTTTATAACAATACTTAAAAAAAAAATTATCTATTTGTATTATGTGAAATTATGTAAAAAATGGTATACTACTTTTCATAAAATTGGGTTGAGTTTATCATATATTTCAATGAAAGTTGATTAAATATGTTTTCTTTAAAAGGATCTAACAATTTTGTTGAGGTATGAAATTTCAATTTTGTGTGGCTCTCTATCAACCTTCACTTCCTCATTTCTAGAAAAAATCTACTTGCTCATTCGTATACCCACTTTCTATTCAAATGCATGAGTTTTGAACTCTCAATAACTATGTTTTTCCACGCAGGAAAATTATGTCACATTTTATACTAACTCTAAATATTATTTTGAAGTTTGAATTATTGTTATTCTTTTATATAATTTAACATTAGATATAAGTTTAAATTGAAAGCTACTTAGATGAAATATAGCTTAGATATGGCATTTGCAAATTATTATCTATTTATTGAACTAAAGGACATAATTATTACATATGTTTAATTTACATTCAAATGCTTCTTTGATTTATCTCCTATAGCTTAATGTAATGCTAGATATATAATTTAAGTTGAAGGCCCATGAGATAAATATGAATTCTATGTGACATTTGTATTGAATCATCTATTTGTTGTGTTATATGAACATAATTGGTACGCATATCTAATTTGCGTTACTAATATGTCATGTCATGCTTCTTTAATTTATCTTTTATAGATGACTAGAGCATCCCTTTTTAATCTATCCCTTTTGACTTCGGATATGTGGGCAATACTCATCCGAATATTTTTCTAGATCATAAAGAAATGAGTAAAATTGTATTCCATTTGTGTCAATGTCAAGGTTAAGCACATGGATTAAAATTTTATATAAGATACATTGCCACCGGGTACATTTATATCTAAAGAATCCAAAACCTCATTCAAGACCATATGTTTTTTTGGTGTAGTTTGATTGGTTATATTGCATTGCTTTTGCAGTTGTTGCTATGGGCCTCACCATCTAGTGATTTTAGGTAAAAAAATTATTTACATGGAATTTTTAAGTATCCTAGAATGTTTATTATTTATCACTACTAGCCTTGGTGATTTAGTTGTTTGTTTTGATGCTACTTGGTTACCCATATTTAATAGTTGTTTATGTTTAATTCATTGTTAAGGCTTTTTATTGGCCTATCAGGATGTATTTTTCTCAAATCCATAAAGGCTAAAAGAATGAAATTTATCTATGAAAAAGAGAGGTCATATGGAAAACAAATTGTTTGCAAGTGTTCTTTTGAACCCATAGAACTTGCAACCCCAATATGGATACAATACTAAGTAATACATAGCCTCCTCATCTAACTTAGACAGGGATTTGCAATACTATATTTGAGTTGGCTAGCTCCATTTCAAGATATTATAATGTTAGATTATTATTTCTATAGATTTTGATTATGGTAGTAAAATGTTACAAAAAATCGGAAACTACAAATAATATTATTCTAGATATATGTAAAAAGGACATGGTAGAGAAAATCAAACAACATTAAACTTTTCATAAATAGTTTAGATATAAATACATTTTCTAATTTTGATTGTAAATTCCAAGGCTTAAAGCAATAATTTTTCTAATATTTTTATTTTAATTAATAAATAAAAAAGAATCATTTTCAATCAAAATCACATCCAACATATAATAAAAATAATAAAAACAGTTTAAAACTTCATACACTATGACATTACTATGGCAAAGAGCATAAAAATATACAAGCAAAAAAATCCTTTTATATAATAATGGAGAGCTTCAAATATACAAGAAAAAATATCTTTCAGCCTTCTTCTATCCCATAGAAAGAGTTGCTCAAACAATCATATTTTAAAAAATTAAAACTTGGAGAGAATCATCTGTTTTTGAATTTCAATTATATAAAAAATTAGTCAAATATTTCAAATCTGTTTTTTGGCTAGTTGCAGAGTGTAGGTGCAGTTCTAACTAGAGAGAGACTCCAAGAAGGGGTTTCAAGAAAGAACAGGTTTCCAACATTCCAGTCAAGAAGGGAGGCAAATATTTCCAACAAAAGAGGCAAGAACAAGTTCCCTAGTGGTAGTGCTATGCAACCCAATTAGTCAGTGCATGTTGCAGGCAAGAGTGCGAGTAGCTGGTAGTCTCCAAAGAGAGTTTCTAGAGGTAGAACGAGTTTCCCAAAAGCAGTACTACACATTTTATTAGGTAGGACTGCATCTAGCATGGAGAAAATCATCTAATTCTGAATTTCAATTATATAAACAATTAGTCAAATATTTCAAATCTGTTTTTTGGCTAGTTGCAGAGTGTAGGTGCAGTTCTAGCTAGAGAGAGACTCCAAGAAAGGGTTTCAAGAATGGGACTGTGAACATTGTATCTGCTTGGGAAATGTGTTTCAAAGCAATATTTTCGGTCAAATCACTGTTTTCAGAATAGTGGCTATCATAAAAATCTGCTATTTTCACTGCACAAATTTATCTTCAGGCCATCACCAGATTTTAAAAGGATAAATTCCAATAAAAATCTTTGAAGAGCACGATGACAGCTATCATAAAATATTTCGAACCAGAGTGAACCTACAGAGTTTCCGAACAAATGTGAACTGTTTTTTTTTTTCTCACTTGAAAAAATTGCATTTGGAGCAGCTCTCAGTGGTACACAGTCAAGATTAGAACACTATATCTCCCTTAAGAAAATGTTATATTTAGAACCAGTGGAAAATAGTCTACCCAATATTAGAACAATATATCTCCCTTAAAAAAATGTTATATTCTGATCACTGGAAAAAGGCAGCAGCGGTAAAGTGATTCACCAAAAAAAATTTAGAATTTAATTCAAGAAAAATTCGATTATATATAGACATGTTTGATCATCGTAGTGATTTCACCTTATAAATATAAAAACCAACTACCATTAAATCCATATATCAATGTTAAAAAACTCCTCCTTGAAGAAGAAAGATCCATGAGCACAGATAGAGAATGAAGCTACCAACATTGGCAGGCATAAACTGAAGAACAGAGCCATTCAAAATGTTTACTTGAAAGGAATCAGGGATGGTAGCCAGAAACCTAAAGACCGGAAAGGCATAGAGCACAGCCTAGACACTAGAAACTGACGACAGAATGGCGAGGCCAACGCAAAGTGGGAGGAGAAGGTTATTTACTCAAACCAACTCTCACATTACCATCATCGGATGTCGCTTCAAACAAATGAATGCTTGGGATGAGGGAAGATGTCTGGATAAGGGAAAAAAGGGAGTACATGGTACCATTTCACATCAAAACTTACCTTGAAGACTCTGTAGCTTGGCTAGGCATAGTTAAATTTAATATGGTACTCAATTAAAATTTTTACAACGGATCAAAACTATAATCCATGAAGATATTTTACCTTACATAGAAATCAAACACATGTGCAGTGAAGTTTAATATTAACAGTGTGTATGTATTTGGTTTTACATGTTCCAAGGGGTTTTATGAACCTCATTTTCATAAGAATCTAAACAAAATTAAATTCCCAATTCTTAATCAATGTTTTTTATTCTCAATTCTGAATTTCTAACGTTAACAGAAAAGATAAAACTCAGAACTGTGACGCTGCAATGTCTAGCGTTTAAATTTCAAAATTTTACTACAAAACAGTGACATATTCAATGTAATTCGGCATTCGGCATTTTTCGAAAGAGGCGAGAAGTTTGGTGACATACTCGAGAATTTCTTCTGGATGTAGAGTAACTCAACAAGCGGGGACGGCAGGAGCACCACGGTCGGGGACGGCGGGAGCACCACGGCGGACGGTAGCAGCAACAACGCAGACAGAGCGAAAAAAAATGCGCGCACAATGAAAATTGTAAACCGTCAAAACTCGCGGGCGATTTATTTATAGAAAATAGTTCGGCCGAACTATTTTAAAAGTAAAACTTCGGTCGAACTCATATTTCAGCCGAATTTTTTTAGAAGTTCGGCCGAACTTTTGTTGCCGGTTTTCCAACCTCCGGCAAAAATTATGTTTTCCCGCGCCGTCAGTGTGCCGTCAATCTAAACGGAATCACGAGTTCGGCCTAACTTTATAAGAAAGTTCGGCCGAACTCTTACAAAGTTCGACCGAACTTTGAAAAATGTTCGGCCGAACTATTGTTGAAAAAATTTTCCGCCCCCGATTCTCACAAAAGTGTAACCCAGCTTCACGTTTCCGCCCTCGCATTAATTGATGTGGGATTCCTTAAGGCCCACCTTTCAACAAGACTTGCCTCATTGACCTCAACACCTTACCTGGGATAGAGACTAGAGTCCTTATTAAGTACCTTGAGGCTTGCATGCCTTAATGGCAAGTTCTCTCACTAACAATCATTGGAATATATCAATGTCCCTTGATCATTGGATCTTGCAAGTATTTTGACGTCATCTCACTTCTTCACACTTTGCAAGATGTACTTGGGTACCTTGGAACTCATTGAAATCAATGTTCAGTTTGCATCGCATTGGTTAATGACACCCATTAATGATCGGTAATCCAATGACTTCTTTTCATGCTCGACACCGACACATTCATTCACATGAAAAGAATTGTACCATCAAGTTTTTTAGTGGGAGAAGACTATATATTTTTCATGACACCATCAGCAGTTGAAACAACATATCTCCAACCATATGAGAGTACCACAGTTCCACTTTCAGACATCATCTTCTAATTCATACAACCAAGCAGTAGTTCAGATTCTTTCACTTTATCCAATAGCATGACATTTTCTTGATCCAAAAGTAGCAAAAACTACATTTATATTTCATAGTTCATCAATTTTTTGGGTAAGTGAAGGTATGTTATTTTCTAATTTTTAATCAAACAATTTCTTATGTGTTGAAAATAAATGAACTTGGAAAATTCCCTCACCATATTACATTAAATTTCTCCTTATTTTAAACATAACACATCTTCAGTTTGGGGGGGGGGGATATTCATTACCATTTGATTCCATCCATCACCTCATATATTGTCAACCAACATGACTCTTCCAAACTACACTTTGTTGCAGTTGATACAAATACATTTATATCTATTTTAGCATGATGAAAAATATGAGAAAAGGTTTTCTTATGCATATTAATGACTTATAAGTTATCATTTCTAGTACATGTATTATTAAAAAAAAAAAAAACAAGTAAAAGAAATGAATGTTGTTAACACAAGAACCAACATTTTTTATATTTATGGTTGTTAACACAAGACCAAACCATAGGAAATATCAGTTTCCGTACATGTATTTCACATCCTGGATTGATACATTGTTAGAAAGCATAATCATGCAAAGCCAAAAGTTTTTAATCCATTCAAGGTTGCATGAGGACATGCAACAAGTTCAGTTGGGGGCTATGTTGGGTCTCGTAATTGTCGCATTTTTATCATGTTTTTCCTCGTCATTCCTCACATTCTATCACCTCATTTAACCATTTATCATACCATTTTCATGGGTTCACCTCATTATTTTCCAATTTATTTATTTTTAATATTATAAGAGAATTTATGATTAATTATTGGAAAAATTAACATATTTCATTAATATCTCAAATGTGGATGAGCTTTGTAATGTGTAGGATGGATTATTCAAAAATATTCTTGAATATTTACTCCACCATTTCAAGAATTCAAAGGATAATTGTTCAATCTTATTGCAAGGAGAAGATCATGGATATTTGGATAACATATCTTATTCAAGATTGTGAGAGATGAGTGAGGATGTGTAGGGATCATATTGTGTAATTATAGGGATACTAGTTGAGAGAAAAGTGAATTTGTAATTATGAGTTTCTTATCTTATTTTCAAAGCACTCATGTATAAAAGAGAGTACTCTCTCTTCATTTGAATGAAGGAAATTAAGGAAGGAAGAAGTACAAAATTGAATTGATAATTAGAGTCTAGAATAAAGTTTTGGTTTTGTAATATGTAATTTCACCATCATTATGTAATAAAATTGTGTTTTTCTTCATTGTTAATGTTAGCTCACATATGTTGTCACACAGTTTGCTCTTCGCGTGTTTTTTTTCTCTTATACAATTACACATTTCCAATTTATGATATGATGCAGTGGTAATTTTTTTGGAGTAGAACTATGAGGAAGGACAATCAAGACCTCCTAAGTTAGGAGCCTCTTCTCTCGATTTCTACACATCACAAACTGCTGCTCTTTAGTCTCTCTCTTCTTGAGGACATTACTTTGGGGAAGGAAAACCAGGACCTCCTAAGTTAGGAGCCTCTTCCTTCATTCATTGTATCTTGAATCAGAGACAAAGTCTTTAGATTAGGCTAATTTAACTTCAATATTGCATATACAGTACATGTGCTTCGTAAGTATAAGAATTCCTCGATTGATAATTTATGTTAGGGAAATTATTTGACAACAATAGTTTCGCCCTAAAAAAAGAACCCTTGGAGATTTTCTACTCAGATTTATGTGAACCAATGCAAACACCATCAATTGGTGACAACCATTATATCTTGACCTTCATAGATGACTATACAAGGAAGACATGGGTCTACTTCTTAAAATAGAAAAGTGAAGTGTTTGACTACTTCCACCAATACAAAGCACTGGTTGAGAAGAAAAGTGGACACTACATCAAAGTGTTGAGGACTGACAGAGGTGGCGAATACATCTCAAATGACTTCCTACGTTTTTTCAGGGAGCATGGAATTCATAAGCAATTTACAACAAGGTATACACCTCAGAAAAATGGTGTCGCGGAAAGGAAGAATAGGACCATTATGTAAATGGAAAGGAGTATGTTGAAGGAAAAGAATTTTCCAAATTATTATTGGGTTGAAACTGTCACTTGTGCAACATATATTATTAATAGGTGTCCAAAAAAAAGTGTTATGAATATAGTTCTTGAAGAGGCATGGAGTGGAAGAACGCATAATGTCACTCACATGAGAGTGTTTGGATGTCTGGCATATGCACATGTCCCAGATGAATTGAGGAAGAATTTTGGAAGCAAGGGGGAGAAATATATATTTGTTGGATACAATGACGAATCCAAGGCATAAAAGTTCTACAATACATCAACCAAGAAATTCATAATTAGCACATATGTTCAGTTCATATAAGAGGAAGCATGGGATGGAATTTAGAGAAGACAGTCAATGTAAAAACATGTACACCACATGAATACAAAGAGGAATTGACCGCAACAAGTAATTCCTCAATGGTGACTCCTCCTACACCTACATAATCTCAACAAGGCAGTCAACATGTGACACCACAAACAAATAATAGGACAACGTTGCACAACCAAACAATTTCCCCTCCAAGCACACCTCAAATATCACCAATGCCATCTAATTCAAGCGCAACACCAAGTGACATGTCAATTCCATCTTCTACAACCATAAGAAGACAAAAAGTCAAAAATTTAAATGAAATTTATGAGAAAAATGAATTTCATAGTGGCACTGGTCTGAATTATTTATTTGCATTATTTTTTCATGTATATGACCCAATACACATTGAATATGCATTCAAATAAGATAAATGGGTTGCGGAAATGGATGAAGAAATAGGAGCAATAGAAAATAATGAAACATGGGAGTTAGTGGACCTTCCATATGGAAAAGAAGTCATTGGAGTGAAGTGGGTCTATAAGACCAAGAGCAACATTGAAGGTAAGATTAAAAGGCATGAACCAAGGCTAGTTGTCAAAGGATACAAGCATCAGCATGGAAGAGACTATGCCGAAACATGTACGCCAGTCACGAGGATGGAGACAGTGCATACAGTGTTGTCGATTGTCGTGAAACATAAATGGAAAATGTATCAAATGGATGTAAAATCAACGTTCTTGAATGGAGTGATGAAAGAGGTGGTGTATGTTGCGCAACCTCCTAGTTATGAGATAGAATTTCAAGAATACAAGGTGTGTAAGTTGAGGAAATCTCTTTATGGGCTGAAGCAAGCACCGTGTGCATGGTATAGTAGGATAGATGCTTACTAGATGGAAAATGGGTTCGAAAAATGTGATGGTGAACCTACTCTCTACATCAAATAAAGTGATGGTAAAATTCTTATTGTTGTTTTTTATGTAGATGATTTGATTTTTATAGGGAATGATGATTTCCTCATCACTGATTTCAAAGCAGTCATGAAAAGTGAGTTTGAAATGACTAAATTTGGGGTTTTAAGATATTTTTTGGGCATAGAAGTGAAGCAAATAGAAAATGGAATTTTTTTATCTCAAGCAAAGTATGTTGCAGACATTTTAGAGAGTTTTAATATGCAGAACAAAGCAACAAGTCAGCACAAAATCCAACTATCATGAGGTTGAAATTGAGCAGGTAATATTGCAGCAGCTATGTCAATCCGACATTATACAAAAGTATGGTGGGTAGCCGAATGTATTTGACTGCAACTAGGCCTAATATAATATATGCAGTAAGTTTGGTGTTGAGGTTCATGGAAACACCCAAGGAGACACATTGGAAATCAGCCAAAATGATTTTAAAGTATGTCAATGGGACAAAGGAGTATGGAGTTTTTTACATCGCAACAACTAATTTTAGGCTGGTTGGTTACACTAATAGTGATTGGGCAGGAAGTGTTTATGTCAGAAAGAGAATTTCGGGATATGTTTTTCATTTGGGTTCGGGATCCATTTCATGGGCTTCCAAGAAGCAATCGATAATGTCATTGTCAACATCAGAAGATGAATAGGTCGTTGCAATAACAACATCATGTCAAGTATCTTGGATGAGAAGGATTTTGTGAGATTTATGTCATGAACAAGATGGAACAACAATTATTTTCTGTGACAACAATTCAACAATTTCACTATCAAATAATTATGTCTTTCATAAGAGGACAAATCACATTGATGCTAAATATCATTTCATAAGAGAATTAGTTAACAATAATGAGTTTGTGTTGTAGCATTGCAAGCCAAAAGAACAATTTGTAGATATCTTCACAAAGCCATTGGCACGTGGAAATTTTTTTTATCTCAAAGATTGTTTGGGAATGGTCAATGGTGGTAGTTGTGATTAAGTGGGAGTGTTGGAAAATTAACCTCAACCACAGTGTTAAATACAATGACAACAACCATACCTCAGTGAACGTTTTGCAGGTTGCGGATTGTGTTTGCAGGCAAGGACTTGCATAAATAAGTTCTGAGCAGAGTACATTTTACCCATTCCACAACAGAGTAAATTAATTAAATGTAAAATTGAAATTTATTAATGGTTAGTGGAAATGCATGGGAAAACATTTACTCGTCCTCAAAGTTTAGAAAATGATGTTCTCCCATCCCGTTGTATTAAATGTTGTCTGTCATGAATTAAAGTGTTAGATATATATTTTTTGAATTAACAAGCATATTGCAGTCTCATGTAATGGGGCAGATGTAAATCTGAGAAGTATGTGGAGAAAATCGTGGAGAAAATTTTGGTGGGCAGGTGAAAATAGTATGTTACTGTGTTTTACTATGTCTTAATTCTACAACCCTTCGTGAATGTAAATAGTAAGAAAATCCTCCATATGAATCATCTCTTGTGTTTTTAAATCTCAATATAAATTATTGTTAGTTGCGATATGGTTCTAGAAATTTCATGTGTGAATTTTACCGCCACCACTTTGTTTTACTCTGTTTCACCGTGAGTAAATCTGTTTGATTTTTTTTTCTTCATTATAGTTGTGATTTTAATCTCCGCCACTCTTTATTAAAAAGAAGTTTGTCATGATTTGATTTCTGCAACTGTGTTGTCTTGTTTAAGACCTCTCTGCAATTGTGTGTGAAATCTGTGTTTTGAGGAAGCATCCTCCCATGTGTATAAATTTTTAACATTGTATCAGAGTGATTTTAAAGTTTTATTACCACAAGAGTTTGTACTGAGGAGTCAAAAAGTGTTCTGAAATTTTTTGTGGAGCATATTCACTAGCAGGGAGAAATTTTTTACACAGTGAGAGTTTTTTTTTACACAGTGAAAATGGCATCAACAAGCACAAGCTTGACTAATCCACAAATACCTCAGTTTAATGGAAAAAACTACGATTATTGAGCTATAACAATGAAGGTTTTTTTTCCTCACAAGAAAATTGGGAATTGGTGGAGAATGAATTTCAAGAACCAGCAGATGCAGTAGCATACAATTCTTTGACACAAGAAGAAAAGGATTTGTTGATGGACAATAGGAAGGACGCAAAATCCCTCTTCTACATTTTTCAAGTAGTTCATGAACTTTATTTTCCCAAGGGTTGTAGCAGCAACAAAATCCAAGCAAGCATGGGATACCCTCCAGACAGCCTACCAAGGCATGGAAAAGGTGAAGACAACGAAACTAAAAATTTTGAGAAAATTTGTATGAAAGAGTATGGGAATGTAGACTCATTCTTTACACATGTAATTGGGTTGGTAACTCAAATCAGGTCTCATGGTAAGACACTTGAGGAAATAAGAATAGTTGAGAAAGTCTTGAGAAGTCTCCCAGCAAGATTTGATGACATTGTTGTGGAAATATAAGAGACAAAGGATCTCTCATAGTTTTTAGTGGATGAGCTTCATGCATCATTGATCTCCCACGAACATAGGTTGAACAGAGGAATGAACTCCTCATTGGAGCATGCCTTCAAGACACAATTTTTATTTGGTCAAGTTAGAGGTCGAGGAAGATAATATTACATAGGAAGAGGCATAAGCCCACATAGAGGAGGAAGAATAAACCCTTAAAGTTCAAGTGAAAGGGGCAAAAATCAAAATCCAAGCCAAGGCCCAAGCCATAATTAAGCACAAGGTAAGAGGTATGATAAATCCCAAGTTCAAAGTCATTACTGTAAGAAGTATGGTCATTATGCAAATTCATTGACTATGATCTGATAGTGCCATGGATAGACGAAATTTCCATGACAACGATCCTAATTTGTTTTCATCAACCATGGTTACTACCTCCGATAGGGTGACCCCATCAACCAAAAAGACTAGCAAGCAAGTATCCCAATTTTTTCCATTGGCCTAGGAGCAACCTCCATGAAGCCACCAATTAAAGGTTAAAAATGATGTTTGAAAAACTTTCAAAAGGTGGTGGTTTTCAAGTGATATGACTAAAATCAATTGAACCTTCACAAGAAGTATATTTTAAATCAATTATATATTTTATATATAAAAGTCTTGTTATACTCGCAGAATATATATATATATATATATATATATATATATTGTGTGTGAAGTCTGTACTATATATATGTTGTGTTTTGATGGAATTTTCAATATGCCGTTGAGAAACCTTTTATTTTTACTTTTTATTTACCAAACAATATTATTTACCATATATAGAAATTTTCTTATTTTTAATTATATGGTAGTTAAATTTATTAAATTTTTATATGTTTATAATTATATATTCTAACTTATCATAGTAACTAATATTAATCATTATTATTTAAGTTTATTTTAATATGGTAGGCATATTATGAACTACAATATAACAAGTTAGGTTAAATAAATTTATTATTTTTATTAATTTGTAAAGGAGTGGACATTACATTTTATCACTTTTATTATTTCTTCTAAAGCTTCATCAAAGGCACCATTACAACATATTATTCATATTGAGTTATGGAGCACCTTTAGGGGCAATTATTTCCCATTAACTAAGATTGTTAATAGAATTAACCTTCATGACTATATTAAGTAATTGAATTGAAGATGTTGAGAGGTGCTTACATAAGGGAGATGTAAGAATATTTTTTCTCCCTCATTAAACTTATAAAGGTTTTTTTCAAATTTTGTCTTTTTTAAATTTTTCAATAATGGGAGTTTGTAATGTGAAAGTATGACTGCAATTGAAATCAATTCAATAAATTTCCCTAAGTAAAATGAGTTTTATATCTAGTCTCAAGGATGTACTTAATATTAGCATTGTGATCTATGACTCGGAGAATATTTAAGGTTGTGGTGTCACTACGATAACGACCCTCCAAATTTTTTTTCCTAACTCAATTTTGGAGCCTATGCTTCAAGCTATCTAGTGTCATCACGTTGTTGGAGCCTACGTGAACTATCTTCACCTTATCTTTAGGAGCGTGTGTGTTATCTTATCCAAGGATAGGGAAAGGCATAAATTCTCTTGACTTTGTAACTAGCTTTGTTAAACATGTAACTCACACACAAAAGCGGGAAAAGCACATCTCCTTCACACTGCAGTTGAATGAGGCATTTTTCATGAAAATTGCACTCTCCTTAGGCAAAAGCGCAGTCTTTTGACTCGAAGAGCTATGCCCTCCGTGAGATCATGTGCAAACTCGAAGCCAACAATTTTTTTCTCCTTTGTGCTTCGACTATGCACCCTATGCCCTCGGTCCTCTTGAGTGCATGAGTGCATTGGGAGGGCTCGCAGCCTCACCCCTTCATCCCTTTGATGTGTGCACTCCTTAGCTTCATTGAGTGCATGAGTGCATCCCAAACCCACAAAATACTTGGAGATATATTTATGAATGTGCAGGATGTTGATGTTGTAAGAAGAAAATGTCATGACGAAAGGCCATCACAAAAGGTAACTTTTATTTGATGTTCATTTTTTATTTTTGAACAACATATGGATGGGTTGATATAGGGCTACTAAAAGAGAGTTGTAGATGTCACCTACAACTAGCACTAAAACTAACATTAAAACTAAAATTGAATTATATCACACTATTCCAACTAAAAATCCTAAACCAAACCATTATTATGTGCCAATATATATTAATACTTGCTCCATAAATAAAGTATCTATTTTTTCATATTTTGGTTAATCGTGTCACTCAATTAGTGAAAAGGCTAAGCAATATTGAGATAGTAGGGATAGATTTTTTGGAATTTTTTATTTTTAAAATAAAAAGAAAATGTATGAATGTTTTGCGTTCAATAATAATTTAAAAATATTTTAGGGAATGGTCAACCATGTTTTATAAAATCAACCATGGTCAACCATGGTCCAAAGTTGTATTGTAACAAAGATTTTCTCAATATCAATATAAACCATGGTCAACCATTGTCCAACGTTGTTTTGTGAAAAATATTGTCTTGATATGAAAATCAATCATGGTCAACGATGGTCCAATGTCACATTGTGACAAGGATTGCCTCAATATAAAAATCAACCATGGTCAATGATGTTTATTTTAAGGTTTATAATATTTATCTTAGGGTTTATATACCTTGGGTTTATAATATTTATCCCTTGAGTTTAATATTATTCCCTTGGGTTCATAATCAATCATGGTCAATCATGGTCAATCACGGTCAACCATGGTCTAACATCACATTGAGACAAAGATTGTCTCAATAAGAAAATAAACCACGGTCAACCATGGTCCAATGTCGCTTTGTGACAAATATTTTCTCCATATGAAAATAAATCATGGTCAAGCATGGTCAAGCATGGTCCAACATCTCATTGTGACAAGGATTGTCTCAATATGAAAATCGACCATGGTCAATCATGTTTATTTTAGGTTTTTCTTAGTGTTTATATACCTTGGGTTTATATTATTCTCTTGGGTTTAATTTTATTCCCTTTTTTTATAATCCCTTAGGTTTTTACTATCAGTATCTTGGGTTTATTATTTACTTGGTTTTATAATATCAATCATGGTCAACCACGATCAATCATGGTCAACCATGGTCAATCATGGTCGACGATGGTCATCCATGTTTTATAAAATCAATCATAGTTAACCATGGTCCCACGTTGCATTGTGACAAAAATTGTCTCAATATTAAAATCAACCATGGTCAACCATGATCCAATGTTGCATTGTGACAAAGATTGTCTCGATATTAAAATAAAGCATGCTCAACCATGGTCCAATATTGCATTGTGACAAGGATTGTCTCAATACTAAAATCAACCATGGTCACACATGTTTATTTTAGTGTTTATAATATTATTCCCTTGGGTTTATAATCCCTTGGGTTTTTAGCTTTAATCCCTTGGATTTATTATTGCTTTGGGTTTATAATATCAAGTCAACCATGGTCATTCATGGTCCAACGTTGCATTGTGACAAATATTGTCTCAATACAAAAATCAGTCATGGTCAACCATGGTCCAATATATTGTGACAGAGACTAAATAAATATGAAAATAAATCATGGTAAACCATGATCAATCATGGTCCAATGTCACATTGTGACAAGGATTGTCTCAATATGAAAATCAACCATGGTCAACCATGTTTATTTTAGTGTTTATAATATTTATCTTAGGGTTTATATACCTTGGATTTATAATTTTAGTCCCTTGGGTTTAATATTATTCCCTTGGGTTCATAATCCCTTTGGGTTTTAATATTGATCACTTGGATTTATAATATAAATCTCTTGAGTTTATTAATATAAGGGTTCAACCGTGGTCGAGCATGGTCCAACTTCACATTGTGACAAAGATTGTCTCAATATGAGAATCAACAATGGTCAATCGTGTTTATTTAAGGGTTTATAATATTTATCTTAGGGTTTACATACATTGGGTTTAATATTTTTCCATTGGGTTTAATATTTATTTTTTGGTAGTTTAGACTAATCTTAATCACCCATGGGTTTCGAACTGGTGACCTTGCAGACGGAGTGCCTTAACAGTGCATCCTATCACCGACTGCTCTACACCACGTGGGCTCCATTGGGTTTAATATTATTCCCTTAGGTTTTTAGAATTAATCCCTTGGGTTTTTAATATCAATCATGGTTAACCATGAACGATCATGGTCAATCATATTTTATAAAATCAATCATGGCCAACCATGGTCCAACGTAGCATTGAGACAAATATTGTCTCAATATGAAAATAAATCATGGTCCAATGTCACTTTGTGACAAATATTTTCTCCATATGAAAATCAATCATGGTCAAGCATGGTCTGACATCATATTGTGACAAGGATTGTCTCAATATGAAAATCGACCATGGTCAACCATGTTTATTAAAGGGTTTACAATATTTATCTTAAGGTTTATATAACTTGGGTGTATAATATTCTTCCCTTGAGTTTAATATTATTCCCTTGGGTTCATAATCCCTTGAGGTTTTAGTATTAATGCCTTGGGATTATTATTCTCTTGGTTTTATAATATAAATCCCTTGAGTTTATTAATATAAGGGTTCATATTCCTAGGGTCTAATATTACTCTCTTTGTTTAACTATGGTCAAGCATGGTCCAACATTGCATTATGACAAAGATTGTATCAATATGAAAATCATCCATGGTCAACCATGCTTATTTAAGGGTTTATAATATTTATCTTAGTGTTTATATACTTTTGGTTTATATTATTCCCTTGGGTTTAATGTTATTCCCTTGGGTTTATAATCCAATGGGGTTTTAGTATTAATCTCTTGTGTTTATAATATCAATCATGGTCAACCATGAGTAATCATGTTCAATCATGTTTGACCATGTTTTATAAAATCAATCATCGTCAATAATGGTCAACTATGGTCCAATACCGCATTGAGATCTAAATATTGTCTCAATATGAAAATAAACCATTGTACAATGTTGCTTTGTGACAAATATTTTCTCTATATGAAAATCAATCGTGGTCAAGCATGGTCCAACATCGCATTGTGACAAGGATTGTCTCAATATTAAAATCAACCATGGTCAACCATGTTTATTTTAAGGTTTATAATATTTATCTTAGGGTTTATATACATTGGCTTTAAACTATTCTTCCCTTGAGCTTAATATTATTCCCTTGGGTTTATAATCCCTTGGAGTTTTAGTATTAATGCCTTGGGTTTATTATTCCCTTGGGTCTATAATATAAATCCTTTAGGTTTATTAATATAAGGGGTCATATTCTTAAGGTCTATACTATTCCCTTCATTCAACCATGGCCGAGCATGGTCCAACGTCGCATTGTGACAAAGATTGTCTCAATATGAAAAACAACCATGGTCAACCATGTTTATTTAAGAGTTTATAACATTTATATTATTTTTTATATGCATTGGGTTTATATTATTCCCTTGGGTTTAATGTTATTCCCTTGGTTTTATAATCCATTGAGTTTTTAGTATTAATCCCTCGTACTTATTATTGCCTTGGGTTTATAATATCAATCATGGTCAACCATGATCAATCATGGTGGACCATGGTCAACCATGTTTTATAAAATAAATCATGGTCAATCATGGTCCCACGTCGCATTATGACAAAAATTATCTCAATATGAAAATTAACCATGGTCCAACGTCACATTCCCTTGGATTTATAATCTCTTGGATTTTTAGTATTAATCCCCTAGGTTTATTATTCCTTTGGGTTTATAATATTAATCATGGTCAATCATGGTCTAACGTCGCATTGTGACAAATATTGTCTCAATATGAAAATCAACCATGGTCAACAATGGTTCAACATCGAATTGTGACAAAGATTTTCTCGATGTGAAAATAAATCATTGTCAACCATGGTCAAACGTCACATTGTGACAAGGTTGTCTGAATATGAAAATCAACCATGGTCAGTCATGTTTATTTTAGTGTGTATAATATTTATCTTAGAGTTTATATTCCTTGGGTTTATAATTTTAGTCTCTTGGGTTTAATATTATTCCCTTGGGTTCGTAATCCCTTGGGGTTTTAGTATTAATCCCTTGGGCTTATAATATCAATCCCTTGGGTTTATTAATCTATGGGTTCAACCGTGTCAAACATTGTCCAGCATCGCATTGTGACAAAGATTGTCTCAATATGAAAATCAACAATGGTCAACCATGTTTATTTAAGGGTTTATAATATTTATCTTAGGATTTATATACATTTATACTAGGTTTTATATAATATTTATTGTAGGATTTATATTTAATTAATTAACAATATTCTTTAATTATGAATGAATTATTTAATTAATTAATTAGTAATGAATTATTATTTTTATTTATTAATTAATTATGAATTAATTTTTTAATTAATTTACAATATTTATATTAATATTTAATTAACAATATTAACCATATTTATATTAATAAATTGATTTTTATTTAATAAATAATAATAATTAATGAATTATAATAAATGAAACAATAATGAATGAAAAAAAATGAATGAATGAATTATTATTATATTTTACTAATTAATAGTGCTATTAAATTTAATTAGTAATAACAATAATAATAAATGTGTCATAATTAAAATTAGAATTAAAATAAATAATAAACTAATAAAAATTAAAAATTAAGAACCGGTCCTCTCTTGTCTCTTCCTTTTCTCTATTTATTTCCATAATCTCTTCTCTTCTTAGCAAGTTTGTTCTGATGATAAGTCTTGATTGAAACTCGAAACATCGACTAAAATGAAGACTGTGGATATTCCGAGTGTTACATCTCAAAATCTACATCACAGAAACCTCCAATCTATCAAAAATAATAATATTAATTAATAATAATATTCATAGTTATCATTATTATATGTTTTTGGCATATATCAACCACATTTACTAATGTGTCATTGTACCATGGTTGACCAAAGGATTAACATTTTAAACACGAGGGAATAATATACCTAAGGGTTTAATATTGAACTCCAAAGGGATTAATACTAAAACCCTAGGTTTTATATTTTCTTTGGTTTTTAGTATTAATCCATTAGGTTTATTATCCCTTGGATTAATATTATTCCCTTGGGTTTTAGTATTAACACCTTGGGTTTATTATTCTCTTGATTTTATAATATCAATTCCTTGTGTTTATTAATCTAAGGGTTTATATTCCCACCGTATACTATTATTCATAGTGCTTGTAATTAATATTAATCCCTAGGGTTTAATATTATTCCCAATTTTTAGTATTAAACATATGAGATTATAAACACAATGGAATAATATTAAATCATAGGAATTAATATTATAAACCTAAGGTATATAAACTCAAAGATAAATATTATAAACTCTAGAATAAAGATGGTTGACTATGGTCAATAATGGTCCAATGTCGCATTGTGACAAGGATTGTCTCAAAACTATTGTCAACCCTGGTCAACTATGTTTATTTTAGGGTTTATAATATTTATCTTAGGGTTTATATATGTTGTGTTTATAATATTAATCCTTAGGGTTTAATATTATTCCCTTGGGTTTATAATTTCGTGGGTTTTTAGTATTAATTTCTTGGGTTTATTATCCCTTTGGGTTAATATTTTTACCTTGAGTTTATAATCCCTTGGAGTTTTAATATTAAACCTTAGGAATATGAACCCTTAGATTAATAAACCCAATGGGTTGATAATATAAAATCAAGGGATTACTACTAAAAGCCCAAGGTATTATAAACCCAGGTGACTAATATTATAAATCAAAGGTATATAAACCCTTGGTTGACCATGATTTATATTGAACCTAGAAGAGATTAATATTATAAACCTATGAATAATATTATACCGTAGGATTCTGAACCCTTACATTAATATACCCAAGGGATTGATACTATAAACCTAAGGGAATAATACTAAAAACCCAAGGGAACATAAACCCTAGGGTTTTAAGTATTAATCCCTTGGGTTTATTATCCCTTTTGTTAATATTATTACCTTGGATTTATAATCCCTTGGGGTTTTAGTATTAACCCTTTCGGTTTATTATTCCCTTGGGTTTATAATATCAATCCATTGGGTTAGTATTATTACATTGGGTTTATAATCCCTTAAGGTTTTAGTATTAAATCCTAGGAATATGAACTAGTAGATTAATAAACCCAATGGATTGATATTATAAACCCAAAGGAATAATAAACCAAAGGGGTTAATACTAAAACCCTAAGGTATTATAAACCCAAGGGATTAACATTATAAATCCAAGGTATATAAACCCTTGGTCGGCCAAGATTTATATTGAATCTAAGGAATTAATATTATAAACCTACGAATAATATTATACTCTAGGATTATGAACCCTTCGATTAAAATATCCAAGAGATTGATATTATAAATCCAATGGATTAATACTAAAAACCGAATGGAATATAAACCCAAAGGTTTTTAGTATTAATCTAGTGAGTTTATTATCAATTAGTATAATATTCTTCCCTTGAGTTTATGATCTCTTGGATTTTTTCTATTAACCCCGATTATTATTCCCTTGGGTTAGGGTTTATTAATCTAAGGGTTCATATTTATATTACATAATTTAAAATTTAATAATATTAAATAAAATTTAATATTATGTAATAATTATTACAAAGAAATAATTATTTTTAATTATAATGATAATAATAATATTGTTATTGCAATAGTTTTTTTGTATTATTATTTTTATTGTCTTTTTTGTAAGTTTGGTAGTACTTTTCATTTTTCTCTTTTTTCACTTTTTTTTTTCTAACTCCATCTTCGTCAACATGTCCAAATACATCACCTAGATAGGGGAAGAGAATTGAACCTGTGATGAGTGCTCTAACAACCACCTCATCACCCTTGAACAAAGACCCAATAGACATTATTATTTTTATTGTTATATATTTATCAATGTTAGATATAAATGAAATTTTCCTATATATCAACCACATTAATATTTTTGACATTTAGGTTTTGCTAAATATAAAACTTGAACCCTATTCATGACCTTTCTCTCATTGATAATTATTACCATTTAGTAGTAAGGTATTAATAACTAACTTAAAAAAAAAAACAAAATTAAAATATACTTTTGAAAAAAAAATTAAATAACACCTTTAAAATTAATTAGGAAAAGAATTACATTTCTTCTCAAGAAATATATACTTTTATAATTTACATTTAAAAATAAATAAAAATATTGTAAAAATTCTGAAGTACCACACAATTTTATTCATTTTCACTTGAAAAGTTAGATAACGATATTGACTTTTCAATTGACCTTTATCGGCCAACTGTCGATTTAAAAGACAATGACAACGTTGTGTTTATTTTCCTTGAAATGATGCTTATCATGAGTCTGAAGCGAATTGTTGCGTTACAGTATTACTCACAGTATTACCAAATAAAAATTAAACTATAAATTACAGTTAAGTTATATCACAGTCAACAACAATGAAAATAGTAAAATATTTCGACATCTTTATGCCTTTCGAACGGTCTGTGCATTTGCAACCACAACTTTAAGGATTGGTGCATTAACCTCTGTCATTGAAAGAGCATGTTTATGGACGTACGTGACTATACAGAAATTGGTGTCCCATAATTCCATGTTATACCCATTAAAATTACATGATTGTATTTTTCCCACATATGGCCAAATATGTTTTTCGGGAAATCACTGAAGAGAATATTTTACCAGCAATTGTTGGCCAATATGGTTTTCGAGAGAACATAAAAATGTTTTATATCACAGTGGTTTCTTGAAGATAATTTACAAGAATTCCCTCAAATTATGAAGCACTTTACAATGTTTCAATTTTATGAAATCAATGTTTTGAATGTTGTTTAAATGGTACTATGTAGAGTTTAGAGTTATTTGCTATTATGTTTCTACAAATCTAGAAATTGCAATAGTAGTCTTGGTAGAGCGCTTGAAGTGAAAGAAACAGAGAATAAAAGACACGTTTCTCTTTGAATGGTTGATTGGTTTATGAGAATTATTTTGTTACTTGGTCTATGATAAATTATATTCTAGCAAGTGATATATTGGATTTTTAATCAAGAATATGTTATTATCGAAAGAAATTAGAATATATATTGTTAAACACACACATGGTAAACAAGAAAGTAAACCTACAAGGAGAAAGATGAGCGTGAGATGTTTTACTGTTAACCATAGATGTGTTTTTATAGTACATTAGGTGACCCTTGATTTCTCATTCCAAGTGGTTTCTTGGACTCCATTTTTCCATTCGTCTTCCATACCTACCCGTTGAGGATTAGGTGTCCAACATTCCCCCACTTAATCCGAAGGGATATGTGTGAGTCCAAGAAGAGAGTTGTAATACAAATCTGCAAAGTATGCATGGAAGCACTTAGGCTGAATCAGCTCTCTGAAAATTTGGCATAAAGAGGTGGTTTAAGAATGACCACCAACGCTGGAACGCTTATTGTAGTTCCCGGAACTCTTTCAAATCTAGCAAGAAGGTGAGGGTTTCTACTAGAGGAAGTGTCCCTCATATTTGAAGAGGGAGACCTTCAACTTAGAAGAATGGAGGTCTACAACCTGTGATGGTTTAAGGATGACCACCAACACTAAAATGCTTAATGCATTTCCCGAAACTCTACCAAAGCGGGCAAGAATCTGAAGTCTTCTGCTAGAGGAAGTGCTTCAAGGAAAAATATCAACCTCACATAGATGGTTTAAGGTTGTCCACCAACCAAAGGAATGGTCATGGGCATCTGTTTCTTTGGCTACAACTATGAATCTGGAATGAGAGATTCTAGCTCAGGCTCGCTTGAACTGCTATGTCTCTGAATACAACTCTGAATCTGGAATGTCAGGTTGTGGTTGAGGCTCGCTAGATGTGACTTTGAAGCTTGTAGATGACCACCATTTCCCCCCCCTGTCAGGTACAAGGTGAGATGATAGCGAAAACTCAACTGCAATATTGTCAAATATTCTAGAAGAAGTTCTGACATGTGATTTAAACATCTTCTTGGCTGTTGATGCCCATTGCCAAGAAGCGATCCATCCAAGATGAATCTTTGTTCTTGCAGGAGACTTGTTTCTGAAGCATCTTTGTGAAGAATGGGTGTGCCGACCACAGTGCTTGCATGGGTGAAGATCGAAACAGTGATCTTTCATATGGCGAACTCGTTCACAATGTTGGCATTTTTCAATCTGTTGTTTCTGATTTGGAAGAGGAGCAGGATCTAGAACAGTTGAAGGTGAACTGTTATGAAGAAATTCGGCACTCTGAAATTTGATGGGCTTGGAGTAGTACGGAATATGAAAGGACGCATCATTGTCATATCCAAGACCTGTTTTTTGCTTGTTATGGGCAAGCTCTTCCCAAGGTCTGATGATGGGCTTAGGAGGCGCAGGATGGATGTTTGCTTCTGTGTGCAAATTTGCTCTTATACTGAGCATTGAATGTGAATCAACCGCAACATTATTGGTTTGCTGATTATGAGAGTCTCTTTCAATGTTCTGAACAAAAACAGGTTCAGAATGATGACTCCACTGCTGTAATTTTTCTTGTGGAAACTGAGACTCCAACTGCAAAAATTCAATCTTTTCTTGTGCATTTTGCAGAAAAACCTTAATATTAGACAAAGTGTCTGTAATGATTTTAACTGTGTCTCCACCAGCACATAAGATTAGAGTGCTTAATAACTCTAACAATCCATAAATTTTCTCCATTATTCAAACAATTAAAGTCAACAAATGACCAAAAATGTACTTGTAGAAACTATGATGATTTTTAGAAAATAAATTTTCCAAACTTTTGAACTTGAAGGGTCCCAAAAAATGAAAAATTCGCTAGTATTTTTCCTTGTCTCACCGCAAATAATTTCAATGATACCTTGGCGTAGCGTTGGGAAGTTGATTCTACTCCCACTTCGTTTGCACTCATTCCGCTCCCACTACGTTACCGCTCCAGCCTATTGTTACACTGCATACACCAGACTCCACTCCACACATCTACCGTGGTCCCATGGTCATTATTCCATACAGTGCTCCTCCACGCTGTGTTAATACAATGCACTCCTTACCATTGGTACACCCATCGCTCTACACAGGTCATATGACCTCACCCCGGTCTCCCCCTCAACTCCACTACACGATGATGTGTACAGGAACTCTGCAGAGAGGTGAGTTTGCGGTGGTGGGAGGCCGACAAGTGGAGGGACGAGGCCCGAGCGCGAAGGTATGGATAGTCGGAAGGAGGTAATGTCGACTGTGGTATGGAGGAGAAAGCCTGCATACTACGTACGAGGGAATAAGTATGTCGTGACTTTCTTCATATTGCGTGGGGTTGCTTTGTGTAATTGTCGTAACTAGGCAGAGAGGAGAAGTGAATCGCTGGAAAAGCCCCTTCTTCTTCTTCCTCTTACTTTCCCACGAGACGATAGGGGTATATAAATATCTGCACACATAGGAAAATTATATATATATACGTTTCCTAAACACCACGTAAAAAGAGAGGAGAAGTGAATCGCTGGAAAAGCCCCTTCTTCTTCTTCCTCTTACTTTCCCACGAAACAATAGGGGTATATAAATATCTGCACACATAGGAAAATTATATATATATACGTTTCCTAAACACCACGTAAAAAGAGAGGAGAAGTGAATCGCTGGAAAAGCCCCTTCTTCTTCTTCCTCTTACTTCCCCACGAGACGATAGGGGTATATAAATATCTGCACATATAGGAAAATTATGTATATATACGTTTCCTAAACACCACGTAAAAAGACGGGTAGTTCAGATCTCCACGTTGCGAGGCGCTGATGTTGGTACAGGAGCTAGCCTTCTTTATAATTATTCGAACTTGGATCTGGGTGTAATTTAGGGCACACACAAAGCTAACGTAGTCATCAATTCTTGCATCATAGACGAGACCGAGATCCAAGGCAGCATTGGGATTCACATGACTTGCCCCTACTGCAAAGGTGTTTGCAGTTAGCTCGGTGGAAGAGTCGCCTATAGGGCTTCCAGTATTATCAAAAAGAGCCGAAGATGTGATGAGAGCTGATTTTATTGCAGAAGGTGTCCACCCCTGATGCGCTGCAATGTGTGTAACATGCGGACAGGCCGTAGTAATATACTCTTTTCTCACCGCAAATCAAGCCGGTAGGGTCGACGTGTCAAATCCACACCGCCAAGATGATAACGCTAGAAGTAATAAGATCAGGTTTAAGGATCTCTGGAATGATTGGATTTGGTCCCCTGGAGGAGAAAGAAGCTACCACTGGAGCTTGTGCTTTACCCACCACAGTCAGTCCCTCCGCGGACAAACCTCTACTATTAAGTTAGTCAATTGATTCATCATTCCAACGGATTCCGACAAACATTTCAATTGTCGACAATACTTAAGCGTCAAAATTTTCAGGTTCTTCAGGTGACCGAGTGAAAAGGGCAATGTTTCCGGCAAAGGGCTTCCAAATTCCAGAAATTCCAGATCGTTGAGGTCTCCAATTGCACTTGGCAATGCTCTTAGTATTGTACCCTCCAAAACTAATTGTTCTAGGGATCGTTGACGTGTGATTTGGGAAGGAAATTCTTCGATATTCAGACAATATGAAAGATTTATGTATTCCAGCTGCTGAATATCTCCAAGTGTTTCGCTTGAGATGGTTAAGTTATGGCAATGGTGAAAATCAAGGAATTTAAGTCTAGTTAAATTCCTGAAGGAATTTGGAAGACTCTGCAAAATTTTGGAGTAAGACAGATTAATGTGTTCGATATTGGTTAAAGTCCCAAAAGAATCTAGCAGTGTCTTCATTTTTGAGAATTTAGTCAACACCAAGACTTTCAACGACCGCAGATAACAAAACTCCTCTGGCAATTTCTCCAGATTATTATCTCCATCACAAGTAATAACTTGCAGGTGCTTTAGCTTCCCTATGGACTTTGGAAACTTGCAAAGAGGAGCTTGAATCTGTAATTCCTGCAACTGCAAAGGTACCTGCAAGGTGTTTCAAACCATTAGAAAAAAGGGTTGTGGATGGTTTTTGATTACAATTTTTTTTTAATTAATTTTCTTAAGGGTAATTTTAAGAGCTTACAAATTAGTCCAGAAATTAATGGAAATTTTGATAAGATTATGATAAAATTTGGCAGAAATTTTGAAAATTTGGGTTACAGCTGTAACCCTTCAAGATTTTGGGTGCCCCAAATATTCTTGATGGTACTAAATCCATTTCCACCATCAAAAAAATAATTCAAACACTACATTCTGATTTTTTGAAATATTTTTTAACAAATTCCACTTAGAAATTTGCAGTCTTAGCAAATTTTTGGAGTCCCATTTTATTATGCACATATAATCACAGCAAGTTTGTACAAGCTTTTTATTGTTCAATTGTAATGTCCAAATAAAAGCATAAAAGCATCATGAGAGAAAATTTAATAATAGTATGACCATTCAATAAGGTATAGGGTTTCGAGGGTTTAGGGTTTTCTGATATATTTTTGGGTACTCCATAATCTTAGTGTTCTAGTAGATTTGTTGAGATCACAAAGTTGAACTGTGAACTTATACAATCTTGATGTTCTATAAGTTTTTCAAAGCACTGAATACATATATATAATAAAAAATCCAGTTTTAACATTAAAAAAAAAAAAATCCATTTTAAACCAAAAAAAAAGGAAAAAAAAAATTAACCCAATTCCAACCAAAAACTCTAAAACCTATAATAAACTACGCCCACCAAAATGCCAAACTTTGACTCAACAAAATTATTTTACTTGTGATTTTCCATGCCACTTATCACCAAAATGCCAAAATTTGACTCAACGAAATTATCTTACCTGCGATTTGCCATGCCACAATATTTTCAATACCCTGCCCCACACTTTTAAAACCCTCAAGTCCTTTATTGGAATCCAAGAAGGCAAGGAAGAGTCTGGACAACCACGCCAGTGGAGCCATATGAGATTTGGTGACTGCACCCTCTCCAATACGGTTTTCAAGTGCCCACCTTCAATATCAAGAATTTGTAACCTCCTCACACCAATGCCATGAAATGGGGAATTTGTCCACTGCAGGTAACTTTGGTGAACCATTGGCAAGGATTATCCATAGCAAGATTACTTCCGCTCAGGGGAGAGGCTAGCAAAGTGATAAGAAAGGGTTGCGTTAGAGAATTTTTGTGGCTTGGGAGAAGATGGGTAGGTCAGAGCCTTCTGAATCAATTCAAGGGCAATCTCTAGTATTTTATTTCTCTGTTCCAAAAGGAAGTATTTGTTTTTCTCATTGTATGTGGCCGCGATCCAGGAGACAAACTCTAGGAATTATTGCACAGTAGGGGTTACCTGATAGTATAAACCTGATTTGACCACTCAGAAGTGGTCCTCTCCCCTATAGAGGTAGACCATTAAGTCAAAGCACAAATTGGCCATGAAGTAGGGCCAGACGAGGTCATGAATTTGGGATTTTGTATCCATGAATGGCTCAAGGTTGGGAGGGGACTTGGCTTCGCGATTTTTGGGAGTCACGAGGGAGGTTTGCTTCGTTTTAAGAGTGCGTAATAGAATCAAAGGTGGATAAGGGGAGGTGGGAATACTTGAAGATTCATGGTTGTGGTTGAAAGCAAAGTCTGGGATAAATTCTGGAGGGGTGGAGGTCTGAGTAGCATCCTATGCAGGCGCTTGGTTGATGGGGATGCTTCAAGAACCTGTGAATGAGAGATAGAATAATGACGCTGAAAGGTCATGAAAATAGCAAAAAAGGGGATGCAGCGGTAGGATGACGGGGACATGACATCATCAAGGTTGTAACACGTGGTAGGATGTAGGTTGGATAGATGGAAGGTTGACGGAGTGGGGGGGGCGGGAGGGGGTGGTTCCCTCATATCGCTTTTGCATTTACCTTAGTCCCAGTTGACTGGAGAGAATCGTAGATTAGGGGCCGAGTGGAGGGTGGTCGCCATGGAATTCAGTGGGTTAGATGGAAGTAGATGGGGGTAGCTCAGATCCGTCAAAACCAATCCTTTCTCACCACGTTTTCTTTGACCGCTAAATGTGAGGGCTTCTTTGGTTGTAAACCCCGCACCCTTTTCCTTGACAAAATGATCACGCGACGCTCCAATGTGGGGATGTACGACGATCTTTTGCATAGTAGCTCGGGTGGTAACCCCCTGAGCTGTTTCCTTTGGCACTGCTTTAGCCTCCCGAGTGAGCTTCCCTATTACATGGGTTCAAGCCATGCTGGCTCAGAGCTTTCAATATTTTAATTTTAACAATGCATGTGAACCCCTATTTCCTGTGTGATTAGCATGATGGGTAGCATGATAGGTGAGAACACATAGAATAAATGGTTTTCATAGAATATATTTGTTTTCATGTTCATTAGAATATAGGATAAAAACTTAGATTTAAGAACTTTAAAAATATTTCATACTATATAATTAGAATAGATCTTTCATTACAATTCAATAAATTAATAATTCCATTTCTTTTTAGTTCAAAATTTATTTCTTTCCATAGATTAAATTTTATTGAATTTTTCTTTTTTCCTTATTGAAGCTCTACAATTATTTTCAAATATATTACATTTATTTTAAATTAAAATTTAAAACCCTGGCGTATATAGTGCAAGTGTACTTCACAAGAATGCGAACCTTAGATTGATATTTAATGCAACTAATTTAACAGACAATTAAATTAACCAACACCAAGAAGTAGAAATAACCACCCCTAAATGGGGTGCCAAGCACACTATGCCAAATCTCTAACACCACACATCTGTTACCATCCTCGTGGTTTTGAAGGTATAAGAGAACTACAATATCTTGTCATGGGAAGTTATACGGCCATCACAATAACATTCTCCACATTACGAATAGTGTCACAACAAGTATAGAGAAGGATAGGATTTTAGTTAGAGAGTATTTGAGATCTCTTTATCATCTTATCATTGTATCCTCAAAATATTTAATATTTTGGATCTCCCTCAATATAACATTATTTCCCTCATTGTGGACAAACATTGGATAAATTTCCTTTTGCATTAGCTTTCCCTTAATATATTTGGCCTTCTCCACATTTAATTAATATAAATTTGATTCTCAAAATCATACTAACGCTTAGATTGGTCCCTTCCTCCTTTGGTTTTCCCTTTCTAGTTGCCCCTCATCTACTTTATCAGTCAACCACTACACCCCTCTTTCTTTCCCCATTTCAACTATATCCCTTATCAACTTCCTTCGACTAAATCACCCACCCATGGCTTGCAATATCACTGGGAGTTGATTACACTGTGGTCATCGCAACCCTGCTCTGAATCACACCCAAATAAATGCTAAATCTTTATTTTTTTTTCCAAAGCTATAAAGCCACTAGAGGTTTAAGATGAGATTGAAACTATAGAAGGAGAGGCTCATGAAAAATGAAATTTCCTTGTGAATGATGAGGTAGAATCCAATTTCAGTTAATGGAACCTAGAAATGGTAAAGACTCGCAACCACAATACAACACATATTTTCAAACCATTGACATCTACTAACAAATGAAAACAATCATGGGAAACGTTTTAGTTGAGTGGGATGAAACACATAATGAAATCCTATTATGCTTAGATGCTTTGCAATTCTAGGTACAACATGTGAATGACATGGTAGAAGAAATTTCTTAGAAGATTCATGACCTAGAATTGGTAGAGGATAACCCAACAACTACACAAACCGATAATGTAGAGGATGTCTCATTCACTCCTTGACATATACGTGTTTTGTTGTTTATGCTTTCTAAGTTACTACAATATATTTATGTTTCAATTTGTCTCTAGGAATACAAATAATATATATACCAAATATAATAAATTATGATACATTTAGACATATATAATCTATCTCTAACTCTCTAAACAAATAACTTAATCTATTACATATTTAAAACTTAATATATCTCTAACTCTCTAAACAAAGAACTTAATCTATTGCATATTTAAAACTTAATTTATTACAACGTATCTAATTTTCCAAACAACACACAAGTAGTTTATAAATCAGATGACCTTACATTTGTTAAACACTGAGAGGGGGGGGGGTGAATCAGTATTTAGTGCAGACTGAAAATTTTTTACTTCTTCTTTCTCTAAAACCCATACGCTTCTTTACTTAACCCAAGTCACGTATATACGCAGATATCCTTAATGAAACTTGCGTATTACTAGAGATCTCATTATGCAGATAATTCTTTACTTAGATCATTGCCTCATTCATTCATTAGATGTTTAGTAAGAAGTAAACATGTGCAGTAAGAACAGAATAAATCATCACACATAAGCAACACACATGAACACTAGGATTTAAGGTGGAAACCCAATTCGGGAGAAAACCACCGCTACCGTCATCTCAGTCTTCAATATTTATTATAAATAAATATCGCACAACCCCGTACTAGCTAGACCTTTATACAAGTATCACAGGCATCCACCGCAGTAGTTGGCCACAACCTTCTCTGCCATTAAGCCTCCCCGGAAGGGAGCTATTTACTACCTCGTTTTTACCATCTCCTTCTGAAGTATGTTTACACCGCTTCTCAAGTATCCAATTTCTCCTGGAAGGGAGCTAATAATTGCCGTTAATACCACTAATCGGAAGGGGAGTTACAACCCTCTACCGAAGGCTTCTCAATTTTCAAGACCACCATGGACCATCAAAGCCATCACCCTTTACATCGGGATCCAATGTATTTTCCATAATAAACATACCTTGTAGGCCACTTTTCATCAGATTTTCAGACTAGACCCACTCCACACATTCAAGCTCAACATTAATCAAACTGAAACTTATAACCCCATCAATTCATTCATTGAATCATCAACCAATCAACCAACAACTTGATCTTCAATTAACATAATCAACAGCATATTCATCATTCAAACAACTCAGTTCTGTATGAATACATTATTGACAGATAGCAGTAAAACATCAGAACAGATCAGACATTTCATACCACATACTTCAGTAAAACCCTAGATTCCATACGCGCTTTTACTTCACTGAACCTGCGTATATGCGCGCTTTCTCATAAACCAACCTGCGTATACTTCTGTGCATTCTTCAGAAAATTCTAACTTCCCATACACGCTTTTGCTTAGGCAGACCCGTGTATACACGCGCTTTTACCTAAGCGAACCTGCGTATACATCTGTAACTTTTCAGGACTATGCAGCTCTTCAGATCAGATAAACAACTCAGATTTCATCCTTCACTTCAGAAAGTATTTTGCCTCATCTCAGATCTAAACATTCCATGAACAGATCTAGGAAATACATATACATTTCAGATCTAGAGATCCCTCTTCATCATTTTCTTCATAGGTGCATCACTAATTCAGATCTATCAACAAAGAACAGAGTTCATCCATGCAGATATAATTCAGAGTGAAGTATTCATTAAAACCCAAACACTTGCACACCTTGTACTATTATTCTTTTCTCCTTATATAGGTTTAGCCTTTATCAATACCATGAGCCAAAACCACTCAACATCCGATGGTATTCCTAGACGGGATCAAATAGATAATCCAGCTCTCAATACAATGGGTAAATACCATGGTCAAGTCCCCTGGTTTTATAAATTTAGAGCGCAATAGGGCATACGCGACTTGGCACGTACTTTTCCGCGTACATACGCTACTTCTCCTCATCAAACCCGCGTATGCATTGTGACATGCTTTGTTCAACATTATTCTGGCACTTTCTGAATTCCTTTCTTCTTCTACTTCTGAACTGATCTGTAGATACATTAGAGTTACATCATTAAAAACTCATCAAGTTAGTTTCCATCAAGGAAAACTTCATCAAGCAGGTTCCATCAAAGTCAACACATTGTATCACATTGCCAACAATCTCCCCCTTAATTCATCAAGTAGGTTTCCATCAAGGACAACTTCATCAAGTATGTTTCCATCAAGTACAATACGTTTCCATCAAGAATAACTTCATCAAATAGGTTGCCATCAAGGACAACACATTGCATCATATCGCCAACAATCTTATTTCATCAAGTAGGTTTCCATCAAGGACAACACATGCCAACAATCTCCCCCTTTGGACTTAATGGCAACCATGATGGTGTTTGATCACCACAACAGATAGATACATTTATTATAACCATTATGATACTCTCCCCTTATTCAAACACCATGCTACTCCCCCCCTTTGACATCAAGGGCAAAGGGTGGATCAAAAACCAAAACAAGGTTTTTCTTCTCATGTAGAAAGAAGAGCTCTGCATATTTGATGTGCATTGAAGTTACCATGCTCCCCCTGAGTTCATGCTGAAACTTCAAAACATATTTTTCAATGAAGTACATGACTCTATGACCTTTCCTATCACCAAGGACTCATACTTACATCAATGATCCAACCAAGTGGATTTACATATGTGACTCAAGTACCCAACCAAGTGGGTTTACACATTTTGACTCAACTACCCAACCAAGTGGGTTTACAAATTTGACTCAACTACCCAACCAAGTGAGTTTACACATTTGAACAAGTCCTTACATGATTGAATATTACAATTTTACATCATAGGTCTCAACATGACCTTTTCATCAAATTACAAATATGACTTTTTATAATCAAGATCAAGGAATCTCAATCATGAGATCAGATCACAGCGAATCAAGAGAATGCCAACAATGCATCCTTTCCACATGAGAAATGCTCCCCCTTAGCTTGTGCATCCTGAACACTTTCAACAACAAATCATTAAGGCATCTTCGTCAAAAATATCAGAGAATGAAACAGAATTATGAAAACTGGAACAACACCAGAGATACCAAACAGTACAGCAGTTGTGCTGAAAGAATGCTGACCCAGAAGAATTTTGTCAGCAAATACCCATACGCGGTTTTATGTGTATGAACTCGCGTATATATGCGACTATCTTTCAGGAAACCCGCGTATCCAATTTAATCTTCTGAAATTAAGTAGATCTGATCTTCTGAGAGGCAGATACAATTCCTAGCTTCTGTCTGAGATATTCAAATGCTTCCCTGGAAAATATGAGAGAAGAAAGATATGAAAATGTAACTGTGTTTTCAAGTGTCATCCAACTGTTGTAGCATAAGCACATCAGTAACCAAGCCTTCAGATTCTTTGCAACATCAACATATTCTTCCCAAGAGGAATTATCAGTATGTTTCAAGCAATCATCCATGTGATCTGATATCACCAAGATCTTCAAGATTTATCATGATGTAACATGTGTTGGAAAAAGGTCTCATCCATAGCAACAAAATCTACATGATCTATTCTTATCTCTGAATCATAAGACTTCCAACTCATCCATGTGTGAAAACAAAAGATACTCTTCAGCAAAAAGTAATCAGGGCTCATCCATAATCTCATCATAAGAAACCATGTATCATGTCATCATCATTTTGAGCAAGAGCTAAGGAATAATCAGATACAATGCCAACAATGCAATCATTAGTAGTTAGACTGATGCTCCCCCTGAACCTGTACTCCTGTTCTTGAGTTGAATCACTGTTTTCCTTAACAGAAAGGCATACGCTTCTATCTTCAGCGTAACTCGCGTGTATACGCGGCTTTTTCTCACGAAACCCGTGTATGGAAAGTGAAATACTGAAAATTTCACACTCCTTCTTCTCCCCCTGAATTTGTACCTCCTGTACCTGTCTTCTTCACATCAGATGCACTGTTAGAAATAAACATAACCAGAATTACCAAACCAACCATGAGAATCACCATACATTGCTCCCCCTGTGATACATTACTAATCCCTATAATGTATCTCACATCATTCTGCAGTCATTATGAGAAGTAGGCTTTAGAAGCGGATGACTGCAGTAGGATTATTATCCCCTACGTTTTTGACTAGTCCTCCTTCCTTTTCCAGCTTTGCTTGAACTTTCTTATTGTGTGCTGAAGATTATCCAATTTCTCAGATCTGTTCATCATGCATTATTTTTCTACATGTCCATACTTATTACAAGCATAACATCTTATGTGACCAGAAAAGTAAGCATAAGGATCATAGTATGTTTTTCTATTCTTTCTTCTATTGCAATCAGCTGCTTTATGACCATAATTGCTACATGAAAAACAATATCCCTTGAAGAAACCAGAGTACCTTTCTGTGTAGAATCTGTTTGTATGTGACTGAAATGATCTGCTTCTGCAATTGGCTGCAACATGACCATAATTGTGACATTTAAAGCATTCAACATTATTGAACAAAGGAGGGAATGATTTCTTTTGAGAGTTCATGATTGTCGGTTGATCTTTTGTTTCTTTCAACACTTCAGGTTTTGCATTGATATCCTTTGAACCTTTAGCACTTCCTTGTGAACTAGATTCTCCTTTGACAGTTTCATGAAAACCAAGACCAAATTTAACAGAAGGAGATCTTTGACTACTAAGAATATTGTCCAGAATCTTAGTACTATCTTGAAACCTCAAGAGTTTATCTTTTTCTTCTAAATTACCTTTTAGAATGTTTACCTCATCCTCCAATATTTGACATTGCTTCTTCATGCTTTCTTCGATCCTTCTTCCTTCTTCTACTTGATCATTCAGTTTTAAAATATCTTCCTTCAACCCATTTTCTTGTTCTTCAAAAGTTTGTAGAAGTTCTTCATTCTTCTTATTTGATTTTTCCAGATCTTCATTTAGATCGATGATTTTTGCTTCAAGTCTTTTATTTCGATTGGTTGCATAATTGTACAACCTTTGATACTTGTCTATCTGTCCATTCAGTATTTCTATCTGTCCTTTCATTTGAGAGATCATCTCATTGTAGATAACTTCTCTCTCTTTAAATGATCTTTGTTGATCTTCAATTTTAATCTTGAGAGCTTCTTCTAGATCTATAACATTACTTTCACTATTTTCACCATTGCATGCACAAGAAAGTGAATCACAAGAACCACATTCAATACCTGTTTTATCTTCTTCATTTTCCGCTGCACATGTTTTCTGAGATATCTCCTTTTGAGTAGCCTTCTTCTTTTGCTTCCTTCCCATTGTGACAGATCTCCTTCAAGCGATCAAGCTTCTACAGAAGGACCTGCTCTAATACTAATTGTTGGGAAAAATACTGAGAGGGAGGTGGGGGTGAATCAATATTTAGTGCAGTCTGAAATTTTTTTTACTTCTTCTTTCTCTAAAACCCATACACTACTTTAATGAAGCCAACTCGCGTATACACGTGGATATCTTTAATAAAAATCGTGTATTAACAGAGATTTCATTATGCTAATAATTCTTAGCTTAGATCATTGCATCATTCCTTCATTAGATGTTTAGTAAGCAGTAAACATGTGC
The DNA here is from genome assembly GCA_034641835.2 of Pinus albicaulis. Classification (NCBI taxonomy): domain Eukaryota; kingdom Viridiplantae; phylum Streptophyta; class Pinopsida; order Pinales; family Pinaceae; genus Pinus; species Pinus albicaulis. Next base: position 126,566 of record JAXQQM020076691.1, read on the forward strand.
AGTAAGAACAGAATAAATCATCACACATAGAAACACACATGAACACCAGGATTTAAGGTGGAAACCCAATTCGGGAGAAAACCACCGCTGCCGTCGTCTCAGTCTTCAATATTTTATTATAAAGAAAACATCGTACAACCCTGTACTGGCTCAGACTCATACCAGCACACAGGCACCCACCTGCAGAAGGCCACAACCTTCTCTCATTTACTAGCCTCTCCTGGAAGGGAGCTACTACCCCCTGCTCTCATTTACCAGCCTGTCCTGGAAGGGAGCTACTACCCCCTGCTCTCGTTTACCAGCTACCACTGGAAGGGAGCTACAACCCCCTCACTGAAGGCTTCGACCCTCAGCACCACCATGGACCATGTTTCATCAATTTTCATACTGGATCCAACAGCTTCCATACAACATACCTTGTAGGCCACTTTTCATCAGATTTTCAGACTAGACCCACTCCACACATTCAAGCTCAACATTTATCAAACTGAAACTTATAACCCCATCAATTCATTCATTGAATCATCAACCAATCAAACAACAACTTGATCTTCCATTAACATAATCAACAGCATATTCATCATTCAAACAACCCAGTTCTGTATGAATACATTATTGACAGATAGCAGTAAAACAGCATAACAGATCATACATTTCATACCACATACTTCAGTAAAACCCTAGATTCCATATGCGCTTTTACTTCACTGAACCTGCGTATATACACGCTTTCTCAGAAACCAACCTGCGTATACTTCTGTGCATTCTTCAGAAAATTCTAACTGCCCATACGCGCTTTTCCTTAGGCAGACCCGCGTATACACGCGCTTTTACCGAAGCGAACCTGCGTATACATCTGTAACTTTTCAGGACTATGCAGCTCTTCAGATCAAATAAAAAACTCAGATTTCATCCTTCACTTCAGAAAGTATATCGCCTCATCTTAGATCTAAACATTCCATGAACAGATCCAGGAAATACATATACATTTCAGATCTAGAGATCCCTCTTCATCGTTTTCTTCATAGGTGCATCACTAATTCAGATCTATCAACAGAGAACAGAGTTCATCCATGCAGATATACTTCAGAGTGAAGTATTCATTAAAACCCAAACACTTGCACACCTTGTACTATTATTCTTTTCTCCTTATATAGGTTTAGGCTTTATCAATACCATGAGCCAAAACCACTCAACATCCGATGGTATTCCTAGACAGGATCAAATAGATAATCCAACGCTCAATACAATGGGTCAATACCATGGTCAAGTCCCCTGGTTTTATAAATTTAGAGTGCAATAGGGCATACGCGACTTGGCACATACTTTTCCGCATACATACGCTACTTCTCCTCATCAAACCCGCGTATGCATTGTGACATACTTTGTTCAACATTATTCTGGCACTTTCTGAATTCCTTTCTTCTGCTACTTCTGAACTGATCTGTAGATACATCAAAGTTACATCATTAACAACTCATCAATTCAGTTTCCATCAAAGACAACTTCATCAAGCAGGTTCCATCAAAGTAAACACATTGTATCACATTGCCAACAATCTCCCCCTTAATTCATCAAGTAGGTTTCCATCAAGGACAACTTCATCAAGTATGTTTCCATCAAGTACAATACGTTTCCATCAAGAATAACTTCATCAAATAGGTTGCCATCAAGGACAACACATTGCATCATATCGCGAACAGTCTTATTTCATCAAGTAGGTTGCCATCAAGGACAACACATGCCAACAACATTAAGTAATAAATTATTAATAACTAACTTTTAAAAATAAAATACTATAAAGTTATTTATGATAAATATTAAAAAAAATAATGATTAAATAACCTTTAT
>JAXQQM020092679.1:0-102480 GCA_034641835.2 Pinus albicaulis
GTGTAATATCCCGTTTCGGGGATATCTCTAAAACACGGCAAACTCCAACCAAAGATGGACTGGGAGGGCATTTACCGAATATTCCGCCTCTGAAAAGAGGACGAGATCCGGAGGCTACCTGGCCCTTTCCAGACTCTGTCTAAGAGTGAAAGATAAACGCACCAAGTGGTATAGAACTAGAATGCTCAAGAATATATAAAAATAACAGTGCAGCAGACATATAATAGCATAGAAAGGAAATACGGCAAATACGACAACTCATCCAGAAACATAGAGAGGAAATGCTAAGCCATTTTATTAATCTGAGAAATATAATGAAGTACAATAGGTGATCAGAGTGATGGCACCTAATCTTGCTCAAGGCAAGTGAAGAAATACTCTCAGTATATACAAGAAATGGCTGCTCTCTGAACTGCGTCCCAGCTACTGGAAAACTGTCGTGTAGTTGCTACTGCTGGAATGAACTGAAGACTAGGGGCTGATCCCCTTGTCGGAATGAGCTGAAAATCTGCAAACCTCCTCTACTCACCAACCCGGACAAAACCCAGAAACCATATCAAAAATGGCCAACCCCCGAAAACCACCAAAAAATACCTCCTCAAGGAATTACGCTGGCCTCCAAGGCTCAGCGCAGAGGCTAAATGAGAATAGCTAAGACACTGCCTCAAACTCCACCAAAATCCTCCTACTGGCAAGGGCTGATCCTCTGCTCAAAATCTTGGCTAGATATCCTGTAGAAACCCCGATCCGGAGTGCCTCCAAAATGGACTGCGTCCTCTCTCCCAGTGACTGCGCAGTCTCTATGAAAGCCCAGCTCCGCAGCAAACCCAAACAACAAAACCTCTCACAAAATACTGAAGAAAGAACCTTGCCCAAGCAGGCACTCGAAGTCCCCCGGGGCTAAGGGCGAGATCTCCGACCAGAGACACTCAATGCACTAAACAGCGCTGTAGACAGGCTAAACAGCCAGCGTGCTCAAGAAGACAAAACGTCTAGCTCAATATCATCAACAACAGAATGAATCAAATGAGAAGGCTCCTCCCTCTTTTATAACGTTGGCCTTCCTCCAATCCCAAGGCCATCTCCTCAACGTAGCCTCCATCTCTTGCCACGTGTCCAATCTCTCCTGCGCAGACGCTTCTCGAGCTAACGTAGGCCCTCTCTCTACGTGGTGCTTGGCCCCCTTGGCTCCCCCTTAAGTCACAACGTTGTGCTACTAGGAGGGTGTTTTATTTCACTTAAGTGAGTTAGACCCTCTCCACTCACTTTTTATTTATTTATAAACTATAGACGGCAAAACTAAACAAAATCGAATATTCCAATTAGCTGTTGCTAATTATGAATATTACAGTCTCCCCTGGCAAAATGTTGCTTGTCCTCAAGCAACTAAAGTGATGGATACTGCAAAATCTTCTCGCTCTCCCAAGTGGCATCCTCATCCAGCAAATTCTTCCACCTCACCAAGAATTCCCGGACTGTCCTACTCTATAGTTGCCTCTCCCTGGTATCAATAATAGCCTCTGGCTGCAACACCAAGTGCCCCTCATCATCCGTGGGTGGTAGCTCCTCTGTCACTGTCACCTGCTGGCCCAGCGCCTTCTTCAAGCATGATACATGAAAAACGTTGTGGATCTTGCTGCCTTGGGGCAGCTCCAACTCATACGCAACCTGCCCAATCCTGCGTATCACCCTGTATGGCCCGTAAAAGCGAGGCTTGAGCTTCTCAGCTCCCTTCTGCTTCAGCGACAACTGTCGGTATGGCTGTAATCGTAGGTAGACCAAGTCCCCTACCTCAAACTGTCTCTCCACCCGACCTTTGTCGGCATATAGCTTCTGCTGGTTTTGTGTTGTAGCCATATTGTCCTTGAGAGCTCGGAGGATGTCCTGACTCTCTTGGATCCAAATCTTGGCTCTAGGAGCCTTGCTAGCACCGAACATCACATCAACAAAAGATAAGGAATGATACCCATACAAAGCATAAAATGGTGACATACCAATGGACATGTGATGTGTCGTGTTATAGCAGTACTCCCCCAGATGCAACCACTTCAACCATGCTCGTTGCTGCCCACTGACATAGTTACGCAAGTGGCCCTCCAGCCACTTGTTAACTATCTCCGTTTGTCCATCCGTCTGTGGGTGATAACTGGTACTCGGTGTCAACTCCGTCCCCACTAACCGGAAAAGCTCCTGCGAAAATCCGCCCATGAAGCAGTTGTCCCTGTCACTGATGATGGTCTTAGGAAGACCATGTAGCCTGAAAACCTCTCTCAAGAATAGTTCGGCCACCTGTGCTGCTGTGTAATGCGCGGATATGGCAAAAAAGTGCGCATACTTTGTCAACCGATCAACAACGACAAAGATACAATCCTTGCCCTGCACCATGGGCAACCCTGTGATGAAGTCCATTGAGATACTCTCCCATTTCCCCTCCGGAATGGGTAGAGGCTGCAACAATCCTGCGGGATGGCTCATCTCCCCCTTGTTCCTCTGACAAACATCGCACTCCCTGATGTGTTGGAGTACGTCCTCCTTGAGGCCCTTCCATGAGAACCTCTCTCTAATGGCCCTGTAGGTTTTGGTAAACCCCTGATGGCCTGCCAATGGAGAATCATGTGATGCCTGGAGTATCTTCTTATTAAGCTGAGATCCCTCAGTCAAGAAGATCCTGTTCCTGTAGTAGATGATCTCGTCAACCACCCTGTACCTGTCATCTGCCACCTGCCATCCAGCACCTCACATGCAAATCTGTCCTTGGAGTGCTCCACTAAAAGTCGAGCCCTCCAATCTGTATCCAAGCTCATAAGTGATAACGTGGCTGGTCTACGTGAAAGGGCATCTGCTACAACGTTATTCTTACCCTTGACATACTCAATGTCAAAGTCGCATGTTTGGATCTTACTGATCCACTTCTGCTGCCTCTCATGTAGCTGCTTCTGCTCCAGAAAGAACCTGAGGCTATTGTGATCAGTCCTCACCCTGAACTTGTTCCCTACCAAATACTGCCGGAATTTGGCCAAGGCATGCATGATGGCCAACATCTCCTTGTCGTATATAGAATACAACCTCTCATGCGGAAGGAGCTTCCGGCTCTCAAAGGCTATAGGGTGTCCCCCCTGCATCAATACTGCGCCGATCCCCTCTCCCGACGCATCACACTCCAAGACAAATGGCTGCGTAAAATCCGGCAATGCAAGCACGGGGCAACTACTCATCACCTCCTTGAGCCTATCAAAGGCTCGCTGCACTGTATCTGACCAACTGAATGCCCCCTTCTTCGTCAAATCTGTAAGGGGTGCAACAAGCTGTGAGAAACCTCTGATTAACTTCCTGTAATAGGTACATATCCCAATGAACCCTCGAAGTTCCGTCACGTTCCTCAGCTCCGGCCAATCTCTGATGGCTCTAATCTTCTCCTCATGGACCCTCACTCCGTCCACTCCAACAATATGACCCAAATACAACATCTCCGTCATCCCAAACTCAAACTTGGAGAGCTTAGCATAGAACTGTTGCTCTTCCAAGATGCGTAGCACTGCCTTTATATGTTGGAGATGCTCCTCCCAAGTCCTGCTGTATATGAGTATGTCATCGAAGAAAACCAATACAAACTTCCTCAGATGACTGCGGAAGATATGGTTCATACAAGATTGAAAAGTAGCTGGTGCATTGGTCAACCCAAAAGGCATAACCAAAAACTCAAAGTGCCCATAATGACACCTGAAGGCGGTCTTGGGAATGTCTTGTTCCCTCACGCGAATCTGATGATACCCTGATCTCAAATCAATCTTCGAGAAGAACTTAGCTCCTCTCAGCTCATCCATCATCTCATCGATCCTGGGTATTGGGTATTTGTTCTTCAGAGTCTTCTTGTTCAGGGCCCTGTAGTCAATGCACATCCTCAAGGTGCCGTCCTTCTTCTTCACCAACACTACAAAAGAAGCAAACGGACTTGTGCTCGGTCTGATGTGTCCAAGAGCCAACAACTCCTGGATGGCCTACTCAATCTCATCTCGATAGGCTTTGGGATGCCTATAGGGGGTAGTGATCATCGCCTGAATACCCTGCTCAAGCTCAATGGTGTGCTCAAACCCTCGATCTGGTGGCCAACCTAGTGGTATATCCCCAAACACTACCTCATGCCTGTGAAGGATGGCCTGTATATCTGGATGAACTGCCCGACCAGTGGTCTCTGCCTCTGAAGCCCGCAACTCATCCGCCCACTCTATGTCTCCCTTCCGGAAGTCTGCCTCCATCTGGTGCACCGAAACTGTCTGAGGTGGGTAAGTATGCATCCCGCGGATCTTCTCATGCTTTCCGGTTTTCTTGTCATCCCACTCCATCTCTAAGGCCTCCCAATCCGTGGTGACCTTCCCCAGAGTAATCAGCCACTGAACACCCAACACCACATTGGTATTTGGTATGTTGACCACGAAAAAGTGATCGGTCACGGTTTAGGTACCCATCGTCACTGCCAACTCTGGAACATACCGGGCACACTGCATCGTCTGGGCTCCTGGGACCTAGACTGAAAATCCATCAAAGCTCTTGGTCGGTATACCCCTCCTCTCGACCATCTGTGCATCAATGAAGTTGTGGGTCGCCCCACTGTCAACCAAGATTGATACTTGCTGACCACGTACTGTCCCTCGTACGCGCAACGTCAAATACTTAGGAACTCCTCGCAAGGCTCCAAGGGACTTTCCGTGCAAAGCTGCACTTCTTGTCTCTAAGGTGGAGGCGACAACCGTGACCTCAGGCTGCTTGACCTGATCTCGCCTCCTCATCATCCTCCTGATCCTCTTCCCCACTGTCATTGGAGAAGACCTCAATGAAGTGTGCTTTTCCAGTAGCACACCTATGCCCTGGTGCCCATGTCTCCTGAAAAGTGAAGCACAACTGCTTCTTCCTCAACTCCTTTCGTAATATCCTTAAAGGGAAATAAATCCGCACAAATGCAAATATGCCAAACAGATATAGAAGATATAATGCTGAACCAGATCACTGAATCATGACACAGAGGATACCAGAAAACTGAGCCATTTTATTAATCAGAAAGTACATAGAGAGGAGTACAAGTAAATCAGAGTAAGTGCACCTATCCTTGCCCTAGGCAAGTGGAGACCCTCTCAACAGATAATGGCTGCAACAAGGACAGCGTCCTAGCTGCTCTGAATGTTGAAGATGAACTGCGCTGGTACTAGGGCTGAAGACTGATAAATAGCTGATCTCCAACTGCAAACCCTCACCAATGAAAACGCCGTTTCGCAAGTGATCACAACGATGGAGCACCATTTCCCAAACCTCCGTACGTATATCAAACCTTTCAAGGCTAGAAAACGCCGTTGAGCCTACTCACCTAAGCTCGTCATCGATCAACACCCCAACAAGTGGACTGCTTCCCCGAATGCTTCGTATCTCGATCTCGAAGCCCCAAAACTGTATTCGCAAGTCCTTCCCCTTTCCGATTCTGTGCCTCTCCAATATCGATTCGCTACCAAACCTTCGCATCTATGCGTCGGATTCGACAATAGGCCTTCGTATCTACAAACTCTAGGGCTTCGGATCTCGATGAAGACCCCTTCGGTATCTGACTAGACTCGCTAATATCCTCGATCTCGCAACTCCAGCCGGATCTAGTGCTAAACCTCCGCATCTCGCAACATACAAGACTAGATCTAGTATCCGTCGCATCTACCCTTTTCAAGGGTAGATCTAACAATGGGCCTTCGGATCTTCGCAACCCTTTTCCTTCGTAAATAGGTGTCAGCCCTCACTCCCGTGCTAGACAATACTTTTCTCCTCCCGGACGCCGTTTTCTTGCTAGATCTGGATCATGGCCCTTCTTGGGACAACAGTCCTCACCTCTCCGAATAGAACAGCTGCCCTTCTCCCCGATGAGACAATAGTCTCCTTCTCCTCACCGGAATCGCGTGCCCACAAGAGGGCCTCGCATTTGCTCGTAACCGCCGCCGCTACATCGAACCGAAAGTGTACCCGTAACAAAAAGAACAAACCTTACTAGGGCGGGCACTCGAAGTCCCCCGAAGCTAAGGGTGAAACCAGAAAACCTTACCAGGGCCGGCACTCGAAGTCCCCCGAGGCTAAGGGTGAGATCTCTGACCGGAGACACTCGTGCACTAAACAGTGCTGCAGACCGACTAAACAACCGGCGTGCTGAAGCAGACAAAGTCTAGCTATCAAGAAGAATATCAAATCATGGATGATCCAAATGAGGTGAGAACCTCTCCTTTTATAATGTCAAACTCCCTCCAAAACTTAACTCTCCCTGGATCTGCGAGTTTACCTTGGGTTAGCCTGATGCCTCCCCCATCATACTCAAGTGGACCCCCAAGGCCCCCTCTCTAAGTTACAACGTCAATCTACTAGGAAAAAGAACACTTTATTATAAAGTGAGGTGACTAAAGTGAGGTGACCCCTCTTATTTCTCACTTTATTTATTATTTCTATCTAAAGCAGCAAAATAAAGCAAAAATGCAATATTCCAATTAGCAAAGCTAATTGGGAATATTACAGTCTCCCCCGACAAAACGTTGCTTGTCCTCAAGCAACTGGAGTGAGGGATGCTGTAAGATCTTCTCATCTTCCCAAGTGGCATCCTCATCTGGCAGATTCTTCCATCTCACCAAGAACTCTCTGATCTTCCTGCTCCGCAGCTGTCTCTCCCTGGTGTCAATAATGGCCTCTGGCTGTAATACCAAGTGCCCCTCATCATCTGTCGGTGGTAGCTCCCCGGTGACTGTCACGTGCTGGCCCAGTGCCTTCTTCTGGCATGATACATGGAAAATGTTATGAATCCGGCTGCCTTGGGGCAGCTCCAACTCATATGCAACCTGTCCGATCCTACGAATCACCCTGTATGGTCCATAAAAGCGAGGCTTAAGCTTCTCTGCCCCCTTCTGTTTGAGTGAAGACTGGCGGTATGGCTGTAACCGTAGGTAGACCAGATCCCCTACCTCAAAGTGTCTCTCCACTCGGCCCCTATCTGCATACAATTTCTGCTGATTTTGTGCGGTGGCTATGTTGTCCTTGAGAGCCCGGAGGATGTCTTGGCTCTCTTGGATCCATAATTTGGCTCGTGGAGCCCTGCTAACACCAAACATCACATCCACAAAAGATAAGGAATGGTATCCATACAATGCATAGAAAGGTGTCATGCCAATGGTCATGTGGTGGGTTGTGTTGTAGCAGTACTCGCCCAGATGTAGCCATTTCAACCATGCTCTCTGCTGCCCACTGACGTAGTTACGCAAGTAGCCCTCCAGCCACTTGTTAACTATCTCTGTCTGTCCGTCTGTCTGGGGATGATAGCTAGTGCTCGGTGTCAACTCAGTCCCTACTAGTCGAAAGAGCTCCTGCCAAAAACCACCCATAAAACGGCTATCCCTGTCACTAACGATGGTCTTGGGCAGACCATGTAATCTGAAAATCTCCCGGAAAAACAGCTCTGCCACCTGCGCTGCTGTATAATGTGCCGAAATGGCGAAAAAATGAGCATACTTCGTTAGCCGGTCAACTACCACGAAGATGCAGTCCTTGCCCTGCACTGTGGGCAAACCCGTGATGAAGTCCATCGAAATACTCTCCCACTTCCCCTCTGGGATGGGAAGCGGCTGCAACAACCCTGCGGGATGGCTCATCTCCCCTTTGTTCCGCTGGCAAACCTCACACTCCCGAACATGCTGGAGTACGTCCTCCTTGAGGCCCTTCCATGCAAATCTCTCTCGGATGGCCCTGTACATCTTGGTGAACCCCTGATGGCCCGCCAATGGTGAATCATGAGAGGCATGGAGTATCTTCTCCTTGAGCTGAGATCCCTCAGTCAAGAAGATCCGATCCCTGTAATAGATGACCTCATCTGCCACCCTGTATCTGCTATCTGCTATCTGTCCATCCAGCACCTCACATGCAAATCTATCCTTGGAATACTCAACCAGTAGTCGAGCCTTCCAATCGGCGTCCAAGCTCATGAGAGATAACGTGGCTGGTCTACGGGAAAGGGCATCTGCTACCACGTTGTTCTTCCCTTTGACATACTCTATGTCAAAGTCGTAAGCCTGGATCTTGCTGATCCACTTCTGCTGCCTCTCCTGTAACTGCTTCTGCTCCAGAAAGTACTTCAGGCTGTTATGATCTGTCCTGACCCTGAATCTGCCACCTACCAAGTACTGCCGGAATTTGGCCAATGCATGCATGATGGCCAACATCTCTTTGTCATAGATGGGATAAAGTCTCTCATGTGGAAGGAGCTTCCGGCTCTCGAACGCAATCGGATGACCCTCCTGCATCAAAACTGCTCCAATCCCTTCCCCTGATGCATCGCACTCTAGGACAAAGGGCTGAGTGAAATCGGGCAATGCCAGCACCGGACAACTACTCATCACCTCCTTGAGCTTATCAAAAGCTCGTTGGGCGGTATCCGTCCAACTGAATGCCCCCTTCCTCGTCAGCTCCGTGAGGGGTGCAGCAAGCTGTGAAAAGCCCTTGACGAACTTCCTGTAGTAAGTACAGATACCAATGAACCCTCTAAGCTCTGTCACATTCCGCGGCTCTGGCCAGTCCCTGATAGCCCGGATCTTCTCGTCATGGACTCTCACCCCGTCCACTCCTATGATGTGTCCCAAATACAACATCTCTGTCAATCCAAACTCACACTTGGAGAGTTTGGCAAAGAACTGCTGCTCCTCCAGAATGCGTAAGACTGTCTCAATGTGCTGGAGGTGCTCCTCCCAGGTCTTGCTGTATATGAGAATATCATCAAAGAAAACCAGCACGAACTTCCTCAGATGATCCCTGAAGATATGGTTCATGCAAGACTGGAAAGTGGCAGGTGCATTGGTCAGCCCAAATGGCATGACCAGAAACTCAAAGTGCCCATAGTGACACCTGAAAGCAGTCTTGGGAATGTCTGTTCCCTCATGCGTATCTGATGGTACCCGGACCTCAAATCAATCTTTGAGAAGAACCGTGCTCCTCTCAACTCATCCATCAACTCATCGATCCTGGGAATGGGGTACCTGTTTTTCAGGGTCTTCTTGTTCAGAGCCCTGTAATCAATGCACATGCGTAATGTGCCGTCCTTCTTCTTCACCAGCACTACTGAAGAAGCGAAAGGACTGGTGCTAGGTCGAATGTGCCCAAGGGCCAGCAACTCCTGAATGGCCCGCTCTATCTCATCCCGATAGGCCTTGGGATGCCTATATGGGGTGGTGATCACTGCCTGTATCCCCTGCTCCAGCTCGATCGTGTGCTCAAACCCCCGATCTGGTGGCTGTGCTGGTGGAATGTCTCCAAAAACTACTGCATACCTGTCGAGAAGAGTCTGTAGATCAGGGTGCACCGCCCTTCCCGTATCTACTATCTCTGAAGCCCGCAACTCGACTGCCCACTCTATATCTCCCCTGCGGAATGTCGCCTCCATGCTGTGTGCCGACACTGTCTGGGGCGGATATGTGTTCTGTCCTCGGATCTTCTCATGCCTCCCCGTCTTGGGATCATCCCACTCCATTTCCAAGGCCTTCCAATCTGTTGTGACCTTCCCCAGAGTAATAAGCCACTGAACTCCCAATATCACATTGGTGTCCGGAATGTCCACCACAAAGAAGTGATCGGTCAATGTATAGGTGCCCATCGTCACTGATAACTCTGGCACATATCGAGCACAAGCCATGGTCTGATCTCCTGGAACCAAAACTGAAAACCCATCAAAGCTCTCCGTGGGTATGCCTCTCCGTGCGACCATCTGGGCATCGATGAAGTTGTGGGTGGCCCCACTGTCGACTAGAACTGAAACACGCTGTCTGCGCACTGTCCCTCGTACGCGCAATGTCAGATACTTGGGGACTCCTCGTAATGCTGCTAGAGCTCCCCCAGTAGGTGCGAATGATGCCCCCCCTGCATCGGGTGGTGGAGGTGGTAAGGTACTCTGCGCTGCGTAACACTCTCCTGCCTCCTCATCATCCATCTCATCCTCTTCTCCACTGCCCTCGGAGAAGACCTCTATGAAATGTGCCTTCCCCGCTGTGCACTTGTGTCCTGGTGCCCACGGCTCCTGGCAGGTGAAGCATAATCGCTTCCGTCTCAGCTCTCTCCTAGCCTCATCATCATATTGTCCTCGTCCGGGATTCGCCTTGGGAGGCGGAACCCTCGTGTCCTTACCCTTAGGCTGGAAAGCCTGTCTCTGGGGATAAGGTGGCCGAGTCCTAGGCAAGACATCTTGTAGGTCACGGGCCCTACTGATAGCATCCTGAAGTGTAGCCGGTTTGTTCGACCGGACTAGACCACGAAGTGGTTCTGACAACCCCTCTACAAACATCGTGATCAACCAAGCTGCTGATATGTCAGGTACCATCACTGAAACCCTCAAGAAGTCTGAGATGTATGCCTCTGCACTCCCTGTCTGTCTGAGCTTGGTCAGCTCGAGGAAAGGCTGATCCGGGTCCTTCTGGTCAAAACGTTCCACCACTCTCCTGGTGAACTCAGCATATGTAGTTACTGCGGAATGCCCCAGTGTTGTCAACCCATGAAACCACCAGTTCTGGGCCTCACCCTCTAGATGTAATGCGGCCATCTTAATGGCCTCCCTCTCTGGCATCTGGTTAAGCTGAAAATAGAGGTCTAGTTTCTCCACCCAAGACTTGGCTGTAGTCTTCGGTGAACCATCAAACATCGGCAAGTGAAATTTGCTGGCTGCACGGTTACTATCACGGTGGGAGCCCCGTCCCTTATTTCGATCATGAGACTTGCCGCCACATCGGAACTGGATATATTGATTAAAAGGAAAAGCATCCATGAATTCCTGTCCCATGCTCCGCCAATCTGCAAACAGAGTCGCATGTTGAGCTAGATCCCCATCTCGTGGTGTTGTTTGCTCCTCTTCCTCTACCGGGAAGGTAGGCATGGTAGGTCGCGTGGGTGCGGAATCGACCCTCTGTGCTGTCACAATGGGAATAGCATCCGCTATGTAGCTAGACACGCCCGATCCTTCCCCCACCTGGAAAACCCTAGGGGGTTCCTTCTGCGTCCCCTCTGCAATCTTCTTCACATCCTGCATGAATGCATCCATCTTCTCAGTAAACTTTGCAAACATGGCCTCCATTGGATTCCGCTGTTCTGTCTCTGAATCAGAATCACTCCCCCCAAAGAAACGGGGGTTACCCCTGGATGTCATAGACTGCTAGCACCACAGGCTGAGCCAGAACGATGCTCTGATACCACTGTAATATCCCCAAAGGGAAATAACCAGTAATAAACAGAAATATGCCAAGCAGATATAGAAAATATAACGCTGAACCAGATCACTGAATCATTACACATAGAGTGCCAGAAAACTGAGCCATTTTATTAATCAGAAAGTACATAGAGAGGAGTACAAGTAAATCAGAGTAAGTGCACCTATCCTTGCCCTAGGCAAGTGGAGACCCCCTCAACAGATAATGGCTGCAACAAGGACAGCGTCCTAGCTGCTCTGAATGCTGAAGATGAAATGCGCTGGTACTAGGGCTGAAAATAGCTGATCTCCCACTGCAAACCCTCACCACTGAAAAACGCTGTCTCTGCTAGTGACAGCGCAGAAACAGATGGAGCACCGGTCACCCAAACCTCCAGACAAATGGATCAGCTACTGAAGGCTAGAAAACGCTGTTGAGCCTCCCTCAACCAAGCCTGCTCATCAGATCAGCGTTCTACCAAGTGGATCTGCTCCTGAATGCTCAGATCTGCTGGGTCTGAAGCCTCCCAACCAGATCTGCGTCCTTCCTTCCCTGATCTGCGTCCTCCAATATCAGATCTGCTATCAAACCTTCAGATCTATGCTGGATCTGACAATATCTCTTCAGATCTGCAGCCTCTAAGGCTGGATCTGATGTTATCTATTCAGATCTGGACTAGATCTGCCAATATCTCCTCAGATCTGCAACTCCCCAAGCTGGATCTAGTGCTAAACCTCCAGATCTGCAACATACAATACTAGATCTGCAAGTATCTGCTCAGATCTACCCTCTCCAAGGTTGGATCTAACAATGGGCCTTCAAATCTGCAACCCTTTCCTTCAGAAATAGACAGCGTCCTCACTCCCAGGCTAGACAGCGTTCTTCTCCTCCTGGACAGCGTTTTCTCTTGCTAGATCTGGACTGCGTCCTTCCTGGGACAGCGTCCTCACCCTCCTGAATAGAACAGCGTCCTCTCTCCTGATGAGACAGCGTCCTCTCCTCACTGAACTGCGCAGCCACAAGAGGGCTTTTTCCTCCTCAGATTTGCTTCAGAAACTGCTGCTGCTTTGCTACTGGAACTGAAAAGTGTACTCAGAACAAACCTTACTAGGGCGGGCACTCGAAGTCCCCCTAAGCTAAGGGTGAAACCAGAAAAACCTTACCAGGGCAGGCACTCGAAGTCCCCCGAGGCTAAGGGTGAGATCTCCGACCGGAGACACTCGTGCACTAAACAGTGCTGCAGACCGACTAAACAACCGGCGTGCTGAAGCAGACAAAGTCTAACTATCAAGAAGAATATCAAATCATGGATGCCCCAAATGAGGTGAGAACCTCTCCTTTTATAATGTCAAACTCCCTCCAAAACTTAACTCTCCCTGGATCTGCGCAGTTTACCTTGGGTTAGCCTGATGCCTCCCCCATCATACTCAAGTGGACCCCCAAGGCCCCCTCTCTAAGTTACAACGTCAATCTACTAGGAAAAAGAAACTTTATTATAAAGTGAGGTGACTAAAGTGAGGTGACCCCTCTTATTTCTCACTTTATTTATTATTTCTAGCTAAAGCGGCAAAATAAAGCAAAAATGTATTATCTCCACTAGCAAAGCTAATTGGGAATATTACACCCTCCTAGCATCATCATCTATCTATGCCCGTCCTGGATTCCCCTTTGGAGGAGGAACCCTCACATCCTTCCCCTTGGGCTGGAAACCCTGTCTCTGGGGGTAAGGTGTCCGTGTCCTGGGCAATGCATTCTGTAAGTCCCTGGTCCTGCTAATAGCATCCTGGAGTGTAGCTGGTCTAGTAGATTTGACTAGACCCCGAAGTGGCTCTGCCAATCCCTCCACAAACATATAGATCATCTGAGCTGCGGATAGATTTGGCACCATCACTGAAACCCTCAAGAAATATGCAATGTAAGTCTCTGGGCTCCCAGTCTACTTGAGCTTCGTCAGCTCAACAAAGTGTTGTTCTGGATCCCTCCAGTCGAAACGCTCCATCAACCTCTTGGTAAACTCGGCATATGTCGTCACTGTAGAATGCCCGAGTGTCACCATCCCATGGAACCACCAACCCTGGGCCTCACCATCCAAATGCAATGTCGCCACCTTGATGGCCTCCGTCTCCGACATCTGGTTAAGCTGGAAATAGATGTCCAGCTTCTCCACCCAAGACTTTGCCGAACTGTTTGATGAGCCATCAAACGTAGGCAAATGGAATCTGCTAGATGTGCGGTGGGTATCTCCATCATGATAATGTCGGTGCCCTCTATGATGGTCGCGGGGTCTACTGTCCCGCTGGAGCTGAACAAAATCCCGGAATGAGAGAGCATCCCTGAACTCCTGCCCATAGGCCCGATACTCTGCAAAATACTCGCCCATGTGTCCGGGCTCTTCCTCCTGCTGGGCTCCTGCCCCTGTGTCTGCTCCCAAGAAAGTGGGCATGGTAGAGCGGGTAGGTGCATGTGAAGCCATCCGCTGAGGAGTATCACGCTGAGTAGCACCATGCTCCGGCAAATGATGGTATGTACCTGACCCCTCTCCTAACTGGAAAACCCGTGGGGTCTCACGCTATCTAGCCTCTACAGCGATGAATCTCTGACCCATGACCTCAATCTGTCTAGCTAAATCCTGCACCGATTTGAGGAGTGCCTCCCCAAATTGTTTGGCCTCTGTGTCATCTGCCATCGGCCCTCTCTGCTCTGAATCTAATACAGGCTCCTCCTGCTCTGCGTCTGTCACAGGTTCTCTCTCCTACTCTGTGTCCACCACCCGAACACAGTCTCCCTCTCCGTAGGTATTCTCGAACCTACGCTCACGATCTCTGTACTTCCTGCCTCTGTAACAAATATATGGTCTCTTCCCCGGTGTCATAGACCACAGGCTGAGCCATAACTATGCTCTGATACCACTGTAATATCCCATTTCGGGGATATCTCTAAAACACGGCAAACTCCAACCAGAGATGGATTGGGAGGGCATTTACCGGATATGCCGCCTCTGAAAAGAGGACGAAATCCGGAGGCTACCTGGCCCTTTCCAGACTCTGTCTAAGAGTGAGAGATAAACACACCAAGTGGTATAGAACTAGAATGCTCAAGAATATATAAAAATAACAGTGCAGCAGACATATAATAGCATAGAAAGAAAATACGGCAACTCATCCAGAAACATAGAGAGGAAATGCTAAGCCATTTTATTAATCTGAGAAATATAATGAAGTACAATAGGTGATCAGAGTGATGGCACCTAATCTTGCTCAAGGCAAGTGAAGAAATACTCTTAGAATATACAGGAAATGGCTACTCTCTGAACTGCGTCCCAGCTGCTGGAAAACTGCCGTGTAGCTGCTACTGCTGGAATGAACTGAAGACTAGGGGTTGATCCCCTTGCCAGAATGAGCTGAAAATCTGCAAACCTCCTCTACTCACCAATCCGGACAAAACCCAGAAACCATATCAAAAATGGCCAACTCCCGAAAACCACCCGAAAATACCTCCTCAAGGAATTACGCTGACCTCCAAGGCTCAGCGCAGAGGCTAAATGAAAATAGTTGAGACACTGCCTCAAACTCCACCAAAATCCTCCTATTGGCAAAGGCTGATCCTCTGCTCAAAATCTCGGCTAAATCTCCTGCAGAAATCCCGATCCGGAGTACCTCCAAAAAGGACTGCGTCCTCTCTCTCAGTGACTACGCAGTCTCTATGAAAGCCCAGCTCCGCAGCAAACCCAAACAACAAAACCTCTCACAAAAAACTGAAGGAATAACCTTGCCCGAGCAGGCACTCGAAGTCCCTCGGGGCTAAGGGCGAGATCTCCGACCGGAGACACTCAATGCACTAAATAGTGCTGCAGACAGGCTAAACAGCCAGCGTGCTCAAGAAGACAAAACGTCTAGCTCAATATCATCAACAACAGAATGAATCAAATGAGAAGGCTCCTCCTTCTTTTATAACGTTGGCCTTCCTCCAATCCCAAGGCCATCTCCTCAACGTAGCCTCCATCTCTTGCCACGTGTCCAACCTCTCCTGCGCAGAAGCTTCTAGAGCTAACGTGAGCCCCCCTCTCTACATGGTGCTTGGCCCCCCTTGGCTCCCCCTTAAGTTACAACGTCATGCTACTAGGAGGATGTTTTATTTCACTTAAGTGAGTTAGACCCTCTCTACTCACTTTTTATTTATTTATAAACTATAGACGGAAAAACTATACAAAATCGAATATTCCAATTAGCTGTCGTTAATTAGGAATACAGGTTGACCCTCAGTCAACGCTGGTCAACACTAGTCTGTTTCCTGTAATTCGGCCTGCAATCTGACCCTGCAATTTCGTCCCTCTGTTTCACACGTGGGAGGAAGAGACGCTGCTCCAAGCTGTACGAACCAATAAGGAGAGGAGAGAGAGATGAATGATGAGATGAGATGATGTCCAAATGAGGAGAGGGTCACTTCTATTTATACAAATCGTTGAGGGTGTGGAGACACATCTGATGGGCTTCATGACCCTACATTTGACTGAGGCTAACCTTGAAAATTTGCACATGTGTGAATAATAAATTCAAAATTACACTTCTGCTCGTTCGAATAAGAAGATCTTTAGACCAATCTTGCACCACTTGAAAAAAAAAATATAATCTCCATCATATGAGTTGTTCAAGGTGGAGTTTGGCCCTAGTTGCCCAATTTAACACTCCCTCTCAACTAGGGAGAATTCCACCTGCCATCTTGTACCATCTCTGTCATCCCTACTCTGCTTTGCTCTGTTGAACCATGAATAAATAAAGAAGAAGAATTGCTCGAGAGTGAGTCACAAGACCTTGCCACTCTCCACTGACCCAAGTCAGTCTAGAGGTAAAACCTCAATTGATCCCAAATCAAGTTGTTTGTGTTTATTTCTGGTAGCATCGAAGGTGCTCTTAAGTCTCAAAATTTGCAGAAAGGCTTAGGCACATGTATTCCAACGAACCTAGAAAGTGTTTTTGAAAATTCCACTCAGATTATGTTTTATAGAAATAATTAATTATTTTTAATGGGACCCTAAGTCTAAACTTAGAAAATTAAAATAATTAAAGGATATTAATTAAAACAAAGTGTGAATCTTCTAGAAAAGATAGAGATCAAGTCAAGTTAATCTTAGCCGTTGATTAACGAATTAATCTCGACTGTTGAAGTCTCAACAAGAAGATTATAAGAAGGACTTGATGGGGCATTTGGAAAACACATCGAAGACACCGAGAGTCTAGAGATCGAATTTCTCAAGTGAGCAGTGCTCAAGAGAAGATTCTTGCAGAGAGGGGTAGTGAGAGATCCGGTTGGAGATTTTCCTGAGTCAGGAATACATTTCAGAGAAGGCAAAGAGCAATACGTGGAGAGGTAGCGTATCAGCTACGAAGAGCCAACAGAGGCAGCGCTGCAGTCTTGCGGAGATTCGTGATTCAATTGAGGGTCAGTCAGATCTAGTGCCGGAGGGCCGAGGTGTGAGACTAAAAGGGGCCAAAGATCAGTATCCAGCCAACAAAAGGGCTAGAAAATAAAGGTGACGCACTCCCCACGCAGAGTGACGCAGAGGTTGCGCAAAGGCAATGTAGGGTCCATCAGCGTAGATTTTGGTCAATTCGGATTTTCTAGTTTCAATGTGAGGTAATCATCACAAGCTACTTGTCAGTCAGATTCTCTGTGTGGATGGCCAATAAGGCATCCCAGATTGTATTCAGATCTTCTGCATAATAATACAAACCCTCAATTGTTGCACCAGTTTTCCTGCATTGGGTTTTTTTGGGGACATTAGTCCAAAAATAACGGTGTTGTGTGTCTATTGTGTATTCTTACTCAGATCTTGTTTCCGCACTAATTTATTTTCCGCAGTTTTATGTTGTGAAGGCTGTAGTGTATGGGTTTCAATATTTACTGTAGAAAACTGTAAATAACTTGTTCAAGTAATTAACAAGTAGAAGAATTCTCATCAGTTGCTACAATAGGATTTCAAGTAGTGGAATTTTCACAGTTTGAACACCATGCATCCTAGCATAGAGAGTATGCAATACAAGATGCGTCGATAGGTAGTGCTATCGTCTCTATCCTCATTTCCCAACTCATTGGCCAGATGAGTGGTACTTTCCATGAGTCCCAGACTACATGGGTAGGATGTATGTTGGGGCATCAGTAGGAGAAGGTAAACCACTCATCCTGCTCATAAGCCATAGGAGAAGGTGAACTACTCATCATATGCATATGTCAAACGTAGGCGAAGATGAACCACTCACCCTGTACACAACACACCACTAGGGGAAGGTGAACCACTCACCCTATGGTCGCTCATAGCTACAAGAAGTACCCCAAGCTCCCAGGAGCTCCCAGAGCTCAGTGTCCAATTCATGCAGGACCCTCATAGGAGGGTCTTTCCACGACTCCAAGTCTCTCACAGAAGGTTAAGAATTTGACCTTCCCCTGGGGCTTTGTGAGAATATCTGCGACCTACTCACCAGTGTCGATGTGATGGAGCTTTATTGCTCCTGTGAAAATTCGTGTTACACGAAATTCTACTGCAACAACTGATGGAAAACCTTCTATTTGTTATTTTACTTAACAAATTATTTATTGTGTTCTACAAGCAAATATCAAAATCCGTTCACTACAGCCTACACAATTAAACTGCAGAAGAAATACAAGTGTGGAAACAAATATGAACACACATAGATCACACAACCATCCGACACAATTGTTTTTGGACTAATGTCCCTGGGAAAACCTAATGCGGGAAAACAGGTGCAGTAGATCTGAGGGTTTATGTTATTATGCAGTAAATTCTGAGTACAAATCTATGATTAACGAGACTGTCAAATCATACAACAAAATTGTCAGAAGAGATCTCGCAAGACAAACCTCACTCCTCCACAGGAAACTGGCACTGATCTGCACCAAGGCTAGACTGCCTTGCGCTGCCTCTGCGCAGTGATTGCGTCACAATTCGGTTGCTCTTTTGCCTCTGCTCTGGTCTTACTGCTAGTTGGAAACCGAGCCTTCGGAAAATCTCTCCAAGGTCTAATACTGGCTCTGCGTTGTCTCCTCTGCAGGAAAAACGATTCTCCCTCTGGCTTTGCGCAGTGACTGCATAGGCACTGCGTCACTAGCTTTGCGCTGACTCTGTGGCTCTTTCTGTTGCGATTTTGGGGTAGCATTAGATGTGCTCTAGCTCCGGAACTTTGTGGAGGGCTGGAACACATGAGATCTCCAAGACCTAGGAAGCGTTTGGAGAAATTCCATTTAGTGTAAAAGTTATTCAAATAATTAAATTTTTTAATGAGGACCCTAAGTCTAACTTAGGGAAATTAAAAAAATTAAAGTGAATTAATTTACACATGTGATGAGAACATTCTAAGTGACGTGGATCAAGCATTCTTTTAATCTTAGTCATTGATTAGAGGTTAGATCACGATCGTTGATGTGTCAATGAGAAAAGTATAAAGGAAGGGTTTGGGGTTAGTTGGAGAACACACACAAAGTCTAAGAGATCGATTTCTTCTAACGGAGCAGTGCTCGGACGAAGATCAGATCTGAGTGACTCAGAGACGTAGTGAAGGGCAGATGAAGTGATTGGTCACAAGGACCAAGAGTACAACGCAGAGCAAGGGCAACAAAGATGCAGTGGAGGCAACACAACCATCAGAGGGTGTGACGCAGTCCCTCAAGAGGGTGACGTAGGGGCAGCGTAGTGTCTCCAAGGAAATTTTGAAATTCTGCTGGAGACTGGGGTTTCTGAGCCTGCAGGGTTGAAACCAGACTCCGAAGAAGCAAATCCACGCAGAGCTAGGGTGATGCCTATGCAGGCTGATGCAGTAGCTGTGCAAAGCTAGCTGGGGTTTCACTAGTTGCTCATTCGGATCAGTCGAGACTTGCGAGAGTGAGGTATATCTCACATTTTTCTCTCTAGCCAAAGATTTCTCTATTGCGTGAGTCGAGCTATTGTACCCTAGATGTACTCAAAAACTGCTGCTTAATAATATTAAACACTCATATCTACTACACTGGTTTTCCTGCATTGGGTTTTTCCGGGGACATTTGTCCGAAAAATCTGTGTCATTTGTCATATGTGCGTGATGTTTAGTAAATGATCTGTGTTTGTGTAGGTTGCTATTTGTGTTTACTTCGAAGTTTTTTTGAATATATATTTAAATAACTTGTGTAAATAAATCAAGTAGGAGAAGTAAATCAATAGTTAGCAGTAGGATTTCTATGCTCAAAAATTTTCACATGATATTAGAGCATTGCAGATCAAGCCGAACCATCAGCAAAGCGGCTGAAGAAATTTGCTGCAGGAAGGGCAGCTAAAGCAGCACTGATCCGGAAGAAGGCAGTGCAACACCAGAGGGACAACAGACCCTGCAAGGGTGATGGAGAGTTAGTCTGTTCACCCAGAGACTGCCGCAGCTCCAGAGAGGTGACACAAAGTCAATCTGCTCACGCAGAGGCTGACGCAACAACAGGAGAGGGATGTTGAGCCAGTTTGCTCACGCAGCCCCAGGAAGGTGACACAGTTCGAGTTGGAGAGTTGTTGTGCAGTTTGCCGAGGCTGGAAGTGCAGTTTCTGATCTTCAAAAGTTGCTGGTGTGGCATAGGTTCTGTCAATGTAGAACAATGCCTAGCAAGGGTGATAGAGCGGGAGGAGAACAGTTGCTTAACAAATTTGTGCCAAAGAGATCTGAGATTCGATTAAGAGGGTGATTGTAGAGGACTGATTTAGGAGATTTTGCGGAGGATTTCCAGGAGGGAAATCAGTTGTCAGAGGAAGCAGCTACTAATTGGTGTGACATGTGGGCTATCCTTTGTCAGAAGGAGATCCGATGTATGACCAAGAGGGAATTCAGCAACAAAAGTAGCAAGGTGAAGAAAGAGGAGGAGGAGGAGGATGCGGCCCTAGAATCAAAGGGACAAGGACAACAAGGGAAAAAGAAGGACCTATCAAAGGTCCGGTGCTTTAGATGTGGCGAACTTGGACACTTCGCCAACAATTGTTCTAAGAGGAAGGACAAGGAATCTTCTGATTCCAAGGCAGCGATAGCTAGAGGGGACAGTGCTAGTGAGGATGATGTGGCCATGAGTGCTCATGTGCCTTGAGAGAAGAGATGGGGCGACATAGATCTGTAGAGAAACTATAGATGAGGAAGGTAGGATCCTTGAGGGGCCCAAACTCTTGGATTACATATGAGCTACGGGGCCTTAAGACAGTAGCAGGATATCTGGAGAAGTGGGTGCAAAAGATCATGATGAAGCAGAGGCAGAGCTGGGATGCTATAGATTGGAGCAACGCAGTGCAGTGGCAGCAACAAAAACCACGTAGAAGCAACAACGCAGAGGCTGATGGGACTTCAGCAACATAGAGGGGCAGGGCTTACGTAGTGTAAAGCATCAACAACACAGTGGCACTAGAGAGACAACACAACGCAACAGTCGAGGGAGCTTCAGTGATGAGATGCAGTGCGACTGACTTGTCTGTCAGTGATTGGGTAGTGCTCCTTCAATTGCTTACTTCTCAACAACTGAGTTGCAGCGCAACAGTTGGCAGCATGATGCAGCAATTTGAGAGGGAGTTGTAGTATAGATGTGGCAATGTTAGTGACAGTGACATGGGCAATAGTACAAAGAGTAGTAGAGCTGTGGATGAAGGGCAGCAGGACAAGAATCAACACGGAGATTGATGCCAGAGATCAGGGAAATGCTTCAGTGTGGAAGTATTGCTAGAGCACACTCCTCACTAAGAGGGAGTGCTGAGATTTTGGGGTAGCATCGAATGTGCTCTAGCTTCGAAACTTTGTGGAGGGGCTGGAACACATGAGATCTCCAAGACCCAGAAAGCGTTTGGAGAAATTCTATCTGGTGTAAAAGTTATTAAAATAATTAAATTTTTTAATGAGGACCCTAAGTCTAACTTAGGGAAATTAAAAAAATTAAAGTGAATTAATTTACACATGATGAGAACATTCTAAGTGAAGTGGATCAAGCATTCTTTTAATCTTAGCTATTGATTAGAGATTAGATCACGACCATTGATGTGTCAACGAAAAAAGTATAAAGGAAGGGCTTGGGGTTAGTTGGAGAACACACACAGAGTCTAAGAGATCTAATTCTTCTGACGGAACAATGCTCAGACGAAGATCAAATCTGAGTGACTTAGAGATGCAGTGAGGGGTAGATGCAATGATTGGTCAAGAGGACCAAGAGTACAACGCAGAGTAAGGGCAACAAAGACGCAGTGGAGGCAACGCAACCATCAGAGGGTATGACACAGTCCCTCAGGAGGGTGATGTAGGCCCATGCAAGGCTCACACAGGGGCAGCGCAGTGTCTCGAAGGAAAGTCCGAAATTCTGTTGGAGACTGGGGTTTTTTGAGCCAACAGGGCTGAAACCAGACTCCGGAGAAGCAGATCCACGCAGAGCTAGGGTGACACAGTCCCTCAACCAAGGCTACGTAGGTTGACGCAGTAACTGCGCAAAGTCAACTGGAGTTTCACTAGTTGCTCATTCGGTTCAGATGGGACTTGCGAGAGTGAGGTATATCTCACATTTTTCTCTGTAGCCAAGGATTTTTTTGTTGGGTGAGCCGAGTTATGGCACCCTAGATGTACTCAAAAACTGCTGCTTAATAATAATAAACCCTCATATTTGCTACACTGGTTTTCCCGCATTAGGTTTTTCCAGGGACATTTGTCCGAAAATTTTGTGTCATTTGTCATGTGTGTGTGATGTTCAGTAAATGATCTGTATTTGTGTAGGATGGTATTTGTGTTTACTTTGAAGTTT
The DNA here is from genome assembly GCA_034641835.2 of Pinus albicaulis. Classification (NCBI taxonomy): domain Eukaryota; kingdom Viridiplantae; phylum Streptophyta; class Pinopsida; order Pinales; family Pinaceae; genus Pinus; species Pinus albicaulis. The sequence goes on from JAXQQM020092679.1 coordinate 22,023, forward strand.
TTTTGAATATTCATTTAAATAACTTGCGTAAATAAATCAAGTAGGAGAAGTAAATCAACAGTTAGCAGTAGGATTTCTATGCTCATAAATTTTCACACTCTCTGTCTCTGTTGCTATGTACTCTCCGGCTCAAGAAACCTTCCAACTGGAAATACTGCCCCTCACTGCAATCAAGGATCACTTAGATTTGATTTTTGTCAGAGCACTTGCTCTATAAAAACTATTCGATATCTAGATCCTTTGTATTTCCATGAATGTAATTCCAAATGACTCTTCAAGTCCTTATAATCTTCTCGTTGAGGATTCAACGGCCCAAATTAGATCTCTAATCAACAACTAAGATTAACTTTTGACTTGATCTGTTTATTCTAGATCATTCTCACTAATATTCTATTAATACACTTTAATTATTTTCTTTTCCTAAGTTTTGACTTAGGGTCCCTTTAAAAATAATTAATTATTTCTATAGAATACAATTTGAGTGGAATTTCACCAAATACTTTCTAGGTTGTTTAGAATACATGTGTCTAAGCCTCTCCTCAAAATTTGAGACTTAGATCACATCCGATGCTACCCCAAATCAACACTCCCTCTTAGTGAGAAATGTGCTCTAACAATATGCCCTGCTGCATACTATTATGATGCTGAAGCATCTCCGCTTATTTGCAATGTCTGACATGTTGTCCACTAACTCTGCGCAAATGCTGCATTTGTACTGCTGTTGACATTGCCACTGTCAACCACTGCATCTGTACTGCAACTCCCTCTGAATTCTGCATCCGTGCTGCTGTTGGTTTTGCCACTGCCAACTACTATTGCACTGCATCACATTTTCTTTCTGCAACTGAAAAAACATCCAAAATTGGACAAGTATACTACATCTTGGTGATGAATATCTCATTGCTGCTAGCCTCTGTGCTGCCTCTCTAAAGTTGTTGCGCTGCTGTTGCTCTGCACTGTGTCCCTCTGTGCTACTGCAACATTGCTCTGACTTTGGTGCTGCTAACCACTGCGCTATCACTTTAGCACTCCTCTGCACCAACTAGCACTAGTCCATCCTACTACTGTTGTTTTGGGCTCCTATAGCAAGGTGATGATCCGAGAGGTGGACTCCTCAAGGATCCTACCCATCTTGTAGATCTCTGGGTCTACAACTCCAAATCAGCCCACCTCCCTCCTGGAGGTATATGAGTAATCATCGCAAACTCCTCCTCCTCTATCTTCGTTGCTCCAACTTGAGGATCATGTTTCTCATCCTTGTCCTTCTTCTTGAGAGGACACTATGTGGCGTAATGCCCCATCTGACCACACCAGAAAAATTTGATCTTTGACAGATCCTTCTTCCTCCTATGTCGCTCTTGCTGCCCCTCTAATGCAAGGGCTGCATTCTGTTCCTCCTTCTTCTTGATCTTCAAACCACAACTGCTATCGCCCTCAAGTTGACACTTGAGTAAGTCTCTCTGCATCTCTTCTTGCTGAAGAGCTGCCCACATTGACTCCCAGTCCGACAAGTTCTCTCTGCCCAGGATGCTCTGGACAAAAACTTGGTAATCCTTGGACACTGAGTTGAGGGCCAATCTGACCATCTCTATGGCCTTAGGAGCTGCTCCTACGGTTGCCAACTGATCTCGGTTTTCCTGAAGTCTAGACAGGAATGGATCAATATGCTCTCCCTTCTGCATCCTGGTGGTCCGCATTTTCTCCTCCAAAAACATCTTCCGCTACTCGGAACACCCCTCATACAACGTTGCCAATGCATTCCACATCTCCTTAGATGTTCCTTTGGTTGAGATGTGTGAAACAATGTGATCCCTCACTCCATCGAGGATCAACCACTTGGATTTAGCCATATTCTTCTTGAAGGCCCGTAATGGTGCTGCATCCATCGGTTCAGTCTAAGCACTGTCGATAAAGTGTTTGAGGTCATGCTCATCTAGAAGGAAGGAGATTCTTGCCTTCCAGATTACATAGTTAGAGGCACCCTACAACTGGTCTTGCTCACGCAATCTGTTGGTGGCCATCTCACCCAACTGTTGTCGATTCGCTACCTCTCATCTTCTGCGCAGTTGGCTTTACGCACTCCTGATGGAGCAAGCCACAAGATCTACTACTATTGCACGGGGAATCTGAGTTTCTCGGGCCAGAAACTCACTGATGTCAGAAATCCCCAAATCTATGTTTCAGCTATGCTTCCTTCAAGTACTGAGTGTGTGTCCGGCTTGCTTTCCAAATGACCCTCAAGCCTTCTCTTATAATCTTCTCGTTGATGAATCAACGATCCAGATTAGATCTCTAAACAATGGCTGAGATTAAAACATGACTTGATCTTCGTTCTCTAGAAGATTCTCACTATGTTTTATTAATACCTTTTAATTATTTAATTTTGCTAAGTTTATACATAGGGACCCCATTAAAATAATTAATTATTTTAATAAAACATGAATCAAGTGGAATTTCCACAAATGGTTTTTGGGTTTTTTGGAATACCGATGTCCAAACCTCCTCAAAATATGAGACTTGGAACACTTTCCAATGCTACAAAAATCAACACTCCCTCTTAGAGGGGAAAGTGTTCAAGCAAAATGCCAACTGCATCTACTCTAAACTGAAACATCTACTACGCTGCTGATGTCTCGGCTGTTGCCCCTCATCTGTTGTGCTGCTGCCCTCTGTACTGTTGCCCATGACACCATGTCTATCACTGCCTTATTCGTACTGCAAATCCCTCTGAATTTCGAGCCTATCCGTTCCTCCTACTGGAATGGATTCTTGACCATCCCCATCTTTTCTCTGAAGTAAGAAAACTTAATCTTACCTAGAGCTTTCATGAGGATATCTGCCACTTGTTACCCTATAGGAATGTACCTCAATTGTACAACTCCCCGTTGGACATAGTATCTGATGAAGTGACACCGGATGTCAATGTGCTTCGACCGATCATGAAACACAGGATTTTCAGAGAGCTTGATGCAACTCTGATTATCACACAAAATTCTGGTCGGTTCCATCCTCTTCTTGAGTAAGTTCATGAGCAACTTATGAAGCCATATGGCCTCACACGAAGTTGTGCTAGCTGCCATATATTCAGCCTCGGTTGAGCTCAGCGCCACGGATTTTTGTTTCCTACTGCACCAGGAAGTCATTCCTGATCCAACACTGAAACAATACCCACTGGTACTCTACTGATCTACTGGACTTCCAGCCTAGTCTTCGTCAGTGAACCCACTCAACTGGATTTCATTGCCCTTGGTGTACCTCAATCCAAACTCGACTATCCCCTTTAAGTATCTAAGAACATGTTTGGCTACTGCCCAGTGAGCCCTCCTTGGTTCTACCATGAACTGACAAAGGGTATTCACGACATACCAGATGTCTAGTCTAGTGTTGACCAGATACATCAATGATCCTATGAGCCGCCTATACAAGGTAGGATCAGCGTCATCATCCTCGGACGTGTCGATTTTCTTCCAGTTTGTGATCATTGGTGTAGCCATGGGCATGGTTACTTGGGAGCGGGAGCGGGAGCGCCATTTTCAGAAGCTCCTCGTTTGGAAGCGTTTCAGGGAGCGTTTTTTTATAATATATATATTTTTATATTTTGATGCATATGTGTCAACAAAAGCATGTAGAATGATGAATTAGACATAAAAAACATAAAAACATAGATTAAACCATATAACATCAATCATCTAGAAGTTATAATCTTCTAATCTAGAAGATTATGTTTCTAATCTAGAAGTTATGTTTCTAATCTAAAAGTTAGAAACATTCAACATATTGACTCTTGAGTCTCATGATTCATCAATCTTAAAGTTTCAAGCTTTCAAAATTCAATATATAACATTTATCAACATCGATTCATTGATCACCATAGTTGTATTTGTAAGCTACGTGTAACATTTACAAAAAAGAACATTTAACATGAAATGAAATGTTATAAAATGAAACATAATGAAACAACTTTCAAATTTCATGAAGCATCATATTCATAATTCATAATGAGTTATAAACTTATAATTGCCAACTTCAAACTTAAATTGTCATATATTGTTTACAAAAAATATCAAATTAAATATGAAATAGTCAGGTTTCAACAATTATAAAAAGTTAAAAACTACTAGAAACTAGAAAAGACTAGTAAATCTATTGTATCTATTGTTTTCCCTCTTGCCACGAGAAATGTCTAATTTTTTAAATTTGAGCAGATCGTGGTAATGGTAGTCTTCTAAGGCTTGGCCTTAATGCTTGTTGACATTGTCTTCCCTTAGAAAATATAATTAAAAAATGTGAATAATTTCTCTAGAAATGTTAAAGGGTATTTGTAAAGATGTAAGAATGAAGAATAATTTCTCTAGAGACGTTAAAGGGTATTTGTAAAGATGTAAGAATGAAGAGAAGATACTTTATGTCAGACAACGACTTAAAGACAATGATCCAATAAAATATTTACACAAATTCCCAAGATGTAACCTAGAAGAAAATGAAAAAGCCCTAACCTGTGGTGTCTTGGATGAAATAATGTGAAAATTGTCAACCATAGAAATCTAGATGGTTGTAAAGATTTAAAAATCTTAAAAACGATGGCGTATTAATAAACACTGAACACATATTGAGAAAATCACATGATACATCTAGTTTTTGGAACACATCTAACAGAATATCATCTTAAAAGATATGGTAAGATATTGTAATGTTGGGGTCACATTAGGCAGCTTAAATTGGGGCTTTGATTTTGATATGATTGTGCAAAAATCCACATGCTTTTTTATGTGATGGCCGCTTAAGAAAAAAAATGGGATCTTGCCTAATAAAATATAATAGAGTTAAAATCTTAGAGCCGTAAGTGAGTCCCCAGGGGGAGAATGGGATCTGCACTTTAGCTGACTGCTTAGGTATTCGTCATGTCCAACATGTGGAGAACACGTAGAATGTGTTGCTAAGGAATAAAATAATTTCTTTTTAAGGAAATGGGAAATTCAACCTAGAAGGCATATCATTAATTATCCAAAGTTTAAGCAATTGCATTTCCATCAACTTGTTACCCACTTTGCCATTAAGGTCGTAAAATATCTAAGAAACAGTAGATGGGAAAATACACAAGCCCCCATATCATGCAAGCAATATGGCCATGACCTAAAAGGGTAGAGGCATTGATGAAACATCGACAAATATTTCGGTCATCCATCACTGTCAACGATAAGATGGCATATCTTGATTACAAAGGACTGTCAACTTGGTTTCAATGTGAGAAAGGAGTAGGTGTAAGGCGTTAACAATAGTACAAAGAATGATTTCATAATATTTAGGTCCTTTTTATAGCGGAGAGAAATTGTTGTTGAATTAAATATTGAGTTTCAAAGGGTCATATATTCTGCTTATAATAACTACAACATAATGAGTCTTAAAGCTAAGCTTTTTTTTTATTCCTTAATGAAAATTAGCTTTTACCCATATCTTGACAGTTGATCCTTGCATAAAACGAATATGATGTATGCTTTTCAACTAGTTCGAAAAAAATACATTCCACTTTATGGTAGGAAATTTTGTCTCAAGATTGTTTAAGGATAAACACTCTGGGTTACTAATAAATATGTATGCCAAATGGAGTTATAATAATATATTAAAAAATAAGTTGATAATAATAATATTAGTATAGATTAGGATATGATGGATGATTTAATGAAATGGACATCAGACTGACTGTTGGTGAAGTCTTTAAAACAAACCAAATGCTCTCCCTAAAAAGTAATAAGAAGTGCCTGTCCCTAAAAATTTTTAATTGCACCGAAACAGATTCAAAGCGACTCACCCGTCTCAAGGAATCCACAAACTCTGAAAACAAGGAGGCATATGTGTGCGCTCTGGCGCCCTGGAGGTGGCACTGGGCCTCCTGACTCCAAGGCCTCTCACCGCTGAACAGGACAGGAGTGGAGTTTGAAGGAAGCCTGCAGCCTTTATTGTCAGAGATCTCAGATTATCCATCCGCAGAGATATTCATTAGGAGGATCTGTAGTATATCTTCCTTCCCAAGAAAGATTTCTCCCTCCTGTTGCCAAACTTCCAAACCCAGAAAATAGTGCATCCGCCCTAGATCCTTCATGTCCAATTCTGTAGCGAGATTTTCCTCGCAGTCTTTGATGAGCCTAGATGATCTAGTCAGAAACATATCATCTACATATAACACCAATATTAGAGGCTCATCCCCTACTCTCAGATAGTAGAGGTTGGGATCTGTGTCACTCTTGACAAATCCCATCTTCTCCAGGTAGCTATCAATTTGCCCATACCAAGCTCTAGGGGCTTGCTTCAGTCCATACAAGGCTTTCTTAAGCCTACACACATGATTTTTCTGCTCATGCGTGTCAAAACCCTCTGGTTGTTCTATGTACGCTTCCTCTTCTATCACCCCATTCAAAAATGCAGTCTTGACATCCATCTAGTGAATTTCCTATCCCATCTGCGCTGCAAGAGATATGACAGATCTGATTGAAGTATACCGAGTTACAGGGGCAAAGGTTTCTTCATAGTCGATCCCTACCTTCTGTGCGTACCCCTTAGCTACAAACCTGGCTTTGAATTTCTCTATGCTGCCATCTGCAACATATTTAATCTTGTAGATCCATCTCGAACCTACAACTGACCTATTCAGAGGTCTGGGAACTACTTCCCAGACATCATTTGTCATGATGGAGCTATACTCCTCCACCATAGCATCTCTACCCACACCTGATGCTGAGCCGCCTCCTGAAAACTAGAGGGTTCTCCAACCTGTATTACCAATGCCTGGTACCTGTCTGACTGCCTGCATTCCCTCTTCTCATTTCTAGGAGCTCCAACAAGTTCCTTTGCATCCCTCAGAGTCTGTTGTAGTTCTTTGCTCGTCCTTCCACTGGTGGTGGGTGGATTCACCTGCTCTCCTTCTTGCACTTCCTCGAAAAAGCTATCCTTAGGATCCTTGTGCCTTGGAGAGGCACTAGAGCCATCATTCGTAGGTCACTTTGGCTAGACCAACGGATCCTCCTCAAACTGCATAGCTGAAGACATTTCTTGGGATTTCTTGAAGGTTCTCTCCTCCATGAACTTCACGTCCCGTCTTACTACTATCTTCCTAATCTCATGAATATAGATGTGGTAAGCCTTCGCATTCTCGCTATATCCCACAAGGTACCATTTTTCTACAGCCTGATCCAACTTCTTCCTCTTCTCATCAGGTACATAGCAGTACGCTATACTGCCAAATATCCTAAAGTGGCTCACTTTAGGCTTGCTGCCAGTGAACACACTCTTAGGAGTAACCTTCCCCAAAGCGTTATGAGGAACCCTGTTATGCACATACACGGTTGTATTACAAGCTTCAGCCCACATAAATTTGGGCATGTCTTGATCATATAGCATTGCCCTCGCAGCTTCGACAATAGTCCTATTCTTCGTCTCTACGACCCCATTCTACTCTGGATTATATGGAGCAGTCCATTCTCTCTTGAAACCTTCCCTTGCATAGAACCTTGTGAAGTCCTTGTCAATTTACTCTTCACCATTGTCTGATCGCAATGTCTTGATTCGCTTTCCTGTTAGATTCTTCACCAGAGCCTTAAACTCTTTGAATCGCTCAAAGACCTCGTCCTTGGTCTTCAGAAGGTAGATCCATGTCTTTCTAGAATGGTCATCGATGAAGGTGACAAAATACTTTGCACCACTGAGAGCATTCATGGACGTTGGTCCGTAGATGTCTGAGTGTATCAATCCCAACACACTCTTGGCCCTATTGCTGCTTCTCGAATGCTCTTTGCTTTGGCATACTTCCCTAATACGCACCCTCGTAGACATCGTCTCGCTTAGTGCTGCAGTTTTAGACTCCGAAGTGACGGTCTTCTTGAGAATTCTCTCAAGGCTCCATGATGTAGATGCCCCATTCTTCTATGCCATAATTCATTCAAATCTCTTTCATCGTGCTTCTTATCGGTCTCATTGGGGACTCGAGGCACCTGTAACTTGTACGGTTTATGGCTCCTTCTCCAAAAAATTGTGCACATTGACCACACTTTGAAAACGACCCCATGTGATACACCCATTTTTTCAAATGGGATTCATCATATTCGACGTGGTCGCGCCATTCAGATTCCATCATCAGTTGACAGTTTTATGAATAAATGTAAACCCATTCTCGTATGTTTATGATGTAAATGATCTAAGTAAGAATCATGTATGTAACAACTAGGGTAAGCCTTAGTATGTTGGTGATGATTTCTATCCTAGGAGGTTTTTTGTCTCACTGATTTACTTGTGTTTTTCGACACAAGTGATCGGCAGAGTTTTCCCCTCCAGCCTCACTCCAAAGCTAGAGTGGATTTTGTCATCAGCATGCTAAGTGAGTCCTAGTGTTTTCTATCAGGTCCTTGTAAAAGTAGTTTGGGAATAATCCTAGCTAGTTGGCTAGATTATTTTATTACAAGCTACTTGGTCTACTAGATCATGTTTTGAGTCGCAGAATTGGATATCTATTTGAGGGTCTATACGAATGAGTTTTCCCCCTTCATGTGTCTAAATGTATTTATCTTATGTAAAAAGGGTTGGAAAAAATAATTAAAATCCCCTCTCAGTCAATTAATTAAAATTCTGGTCAAATTAATCAAAAAATCTTAAGCTAGAAATTTAATTAATTTTAGGTCCTAGGTGAGTATAAATTTCTTCAAAGGCAAAATTTGTTGGTCCTTAAAAAATGAGTTTTTAAAGGCCCCAGGCCAAGGGAATATTGAGAATTTCAAGAAATTTTGGACCCTTGGACCTTGGTGGTTAAGTCAAAGTCAAAATTTTGAGGTAATTAACTCAAAAATATTACTTTTGAGTTAATTAAAATGGATATAAATGATAAATTCGTTTTTTCCTCATCTTTATAATTTCGATGGTTCAGATTAAAAGATGATCAAATCTTTTCGACGGTCACGATTATTTTGACATGGATCAACTGAGCTAGCCATTGGAGATTTTGTCTTATAAAATAGAGGTCTTTGTCAGTTTTCAAGCATCCGATCTTTGGATCGTGCACTTGTTCTTGGAAGCTCTTGTGATTACTTTTGATGAATAAAGCATAAAGACTTTGGGGTTACAAATTTTAATGTTCCTTTCTGGATCTATGTGGTGATTTGTCTCTAAAATTTGCTACTTAATTTGACATTTTATGGTTAATGGCCTTCATGGATTAATCTGCATACAGGTATCTTGTGCAATTTTTTGGATTTATAAGATGACATTTTTAATTTAACGTAAAGACTAGTTATCTATTTTTCTGAAAGATCTCATGTTATTTTCTTAAATCTCTATCAATCTAAAGTTCAGATCTAAGTGTGCAAGGAATATTTTTAAGGTTTGAGCGTTTGGGGAAGTCTTCAGTTGGACCAGCTGACTCTCAAATAACATAAATCTAAAAAGCTCATTATTTGTTGATTTCCAAAGCTATCTTACGGAATTAGTGGTTTTGCAGAGTCTTCTAGGACTTGTGCCTCTCTTTAAAAATTTGAATTTCTAAAAAATTGTGCTGAAATGGGTTTAAATCTAGCCATGAGGGCCTCCGATCTGTAAATTAGCATTGTAAATTTGTATATTTGCTCTAGGCTGTAAGGGTTTCATAAATTTTTGTGCATATTTTTGGATCTGTTCTGGTTTTGCAGGTTGCAGGGTTTTCTCATAATTTTTTTTTAAGATCTGAGCCAGATCTAGCCCTCGAGGGCAAGATCTGGCCTTCAGATCACTTTACTGGCAGACCTGAGTATAAAAAGAAGATTTCGAGTGTATCTAAATCAACATTCTAATAAATCTGATAGGGTTGACATTTTTTTGATTCTGCTGGATGAATTTTTTATTGTATTGGGTATTTTTTTTGAAATTATCACTGCCTTGGTTCGCTGCATCTTTGCCGCCTTCCTTTGCCGTCAATTCCATCTTCCTCTATGTTGCTCCCATTCCTCTACGCATATGTCCGAGCCGTCCCTTCATTTCTGCTCTCGAGCCTTCTTAACCGCTGCCTTTCGACCCCTTGTCTTCGACTTTGCCTTCGCTGTCTTGCCTCACGCCCTCCGCAACTCTCATCCTTCAGCTCCTACGCTCCCCATATTCTCTGCCGTCGTGTATCCCTCTTCTCTATCGTCTTGCATCCTCTTTAGCCACAGACCTTTCTCTCTACCGTCGAGCTCCCTCGTTGACCTGCTAGTAAAACACAAACAAAAACGAACTCACGCACACAGTAAACTCAAACACGTATATGCGTTGAACTTTTGGTTCGATTTCCTCTTTAGTGTTAGGTTTAGATTTATTTTATTGTTAGATTTCAATTAGCGTTAGTTTTTTTTGATAGCGTAAGTTAGGTTCTAGTTTTAAATTAATTTTTGTCTATTAGCTTTTAGTTATAATTTTGTTGGTCATAGTTTTAGATTTTATTTTTTAGATTTTCATTTAGTTTAGTTTTAGTTAGGTTTTAAGTTTAAAATTTGATTTTTGTTATTTAACTTTTAGTTTTCGATTTAAATTAGTTGTAGACTTTAGATTTTAATTAGTTTAGTTTAGAGTTAGTTTTAATTTAGTTTTAATTTTTTTGTTTGTTTAGAATTTCATTTTTTAGATTTGGGAAAAGTCAAAAGCAAAAAATAGAAAATTTTCTTTTTAGGATTTTCATTTAAATTTTTGTTAGATTTTAGATTTTAACCCATAGTTTTAGTTTTTATATTTTGAAAAATAAAAAAAAAATAAAAATATAAAAATTCCAAAAAAGTCTAAAAAATTTCTAGTCAAATGAGCTTAAAATTTTTTATCTAAAGTTTGACCATAGGAGCATTTTAATTTTTGGATTGGAATTAATTGAAATATCATAGATTCAGAAACATTGCAAGCATCTGGCATTTATTTTTAATGATCGTTTCATGATAGCTTTGTTGTGGGCTTAAGTATTTTAATGAATGGTTGTGGTGCTTTCTATTGAATATCATTGTGGTCATTTGTGTTTTCATAGCAGCAGTTATACATCAATTACTTGGCTTTAATTGCATAACGGGATCTTTTTAACTCCATAAGGCATTGGTTTTAATATAATTGATCCGTGAAATCTCGTTAATCTCATCAAATACTTGGTTATTTGACTGTCTCCTGAGTTGGTTGACTTGCAACCAATTCTTTTCTTTCATTTTTGTTAGGGTCTACCTCCCTTAGCTTGCAAGGAGACAACTTAGATAGAGAGATTGGGGATCAAGGTGAGAGCTCCCGATCTGAGCCGTTATCACGGTGCCTAGACATTCTGTGCGACAACAGTGCCTTCCTTTTCCAACTTGGATGTTTGACATAAACTTTGTTGCCAATAAAGTATACATCATAACCGTTGTTTTGAAGCTGAGATACTGAGAGCAAATTCATCCCCAATCCTAGTACATGCAGTACATTGGTGGCCCGAAGCTTTTTGCTAGCTTTTGTTTGAAATATTATGGTGCCTCTTCCAACAAGTGTACATTTTGCCTTGTTTTCCATAGTGATTTGAAAATTCATCTACTCCTCCTGGTAGCTTGAGAAGCATTTTTGAACTCCCGTCATGTGAGCAGATGCTCCGTTGTCAATATACTAGATCTCTGGAGAGGCCATGCTTGACACACAAGCAAATTCTTCTTCTAGTCTGGATGCCAAAACTGAAATGTCATGATCCCTCTATTCCTCCATGCATTCTAGAGAACTGCATGAACCCTTCCAAGTTGATGCTGCATCACTGTCGGACGTCCGTTCCATTACAGAACCTCCTCTTCTCTTACTCGTGTTTTGCTCTGATACCATGTGAAATTTTCAAATTGAAACACTACTGCGGTGATAGATTTATTTCGCCTACTTATTTATGATAAGTTATTTACAGATTTTCTTCCAGTAAATTCTGAAATAAACACAACAGTAGTATTCACTTAAACATGAGAAGAAAATAGAACAAAACACATATAATGCAAAAGAAACAACCACATGAACACAGTTATTTTTGGACAATTGTCCCCAGAAAAACCCAATGCGGGAAAATTGGTGCAGTAGATAAGAGTTTGTATTATTCTTCAGCAAGGAAAATCTTTTACAAGAATTATACGAGTAGACTTCTAGAATACACCTGAGATAAATTCCCCGAATCCTCTGGAAGAATTTCTGACACCCGGAAGACACCCTAGCTCCCTCTATGTCACTCTGCATGATCTTATGCATACTCCCTATGCTAGACTGCGTCACTCTGCGTGGGGACTCAATGTTGCTGCTCAACGCTGTCCTCTGTGGCCCTCTGCGCCCTCCTCTTTCCTTTCTCTGTCTCTGCTGACTTCCCCTTCCTTCTCCTGCCTCTACAACTCTCCCTCTAAAATCGAATTCTATTCCTTCAGAATTGATTTCCTTCGGGTACTGAATGTGTGCCTGGCTTGCTTTCCAAATGACCCTCAAGCCTTCTCTTATAATCCTCTCGTTGATGAATCAACGACCCAAATTAAATCTCTAATCAATGGCTGAGATTAAAAAATGACTTGATCTTCGTTATCTAGATTCTCACTCTATTTTTATTAATATCCTTTAATTATTCAATTTCCCTAAGTTTAGACTTAGGAACCCCATTAAAATAATTAATTATTTTAAATAAACATGAACCGAGTGGAATTTCCACAAACGGTTTCTGGATTCTTTGGAATACAGATGTCCAAGCCTCCTCACAAAATATGAGACTTGGAACACTTTCTAATGCTACAAAAATCAACACAACCATATCGTCAGTCGACATTGAAGCAGAAAGGGGCCGAAAAGCTACAACCACGTTTTTATGGGTCGTACAGGGTGATTAAGAGAGTTGGGGAGGTGGCTTATGAGCTGTAGCTTCCCCCAGGGAGAAAAATCCACGACGCCTTTCATGTTTCGTGCCTCAAGAAGGTGTTGGGGCTGCTGTGACGACAGCTGTGGAATTGCCTCCACTTGATGATGAGGGGCATTTGGTTTTGGAGCCAAAAGCCATCCTGGAGACTAGGGAAAGGAAGCTGAGGAGCAGAATTATCAAGGAGTTTTTGGTACGTTGGAGGAGCTTACCGGATGAGGATGCCACCTGGGAAGGTGAACACATACTTTAGCATCCAACGCTGAAGTTGCTTGGGGACAAGCAACATTTGGGAGAGGAGGATTGTAATGTCCCTTCCTAAGTTAATTTGTCACAGGTTTATTTCCTACAATTTTGACATTTTTGGAGGCCATGGGACCCACAAAATTTTGGGAAAAGGCTTTGCAGGAAAAAGGGAGGTCGTAATGTTTTTTTGGTGGAGCATGGGGGCCACATGCATGAGGGAAAATGTACATGCCTAAGGGAGGAGTTCGAATAGCCAAGGAAGGAGGTCGAAGAGCTAGATGGAGGGGCCCACGTAGGAAAGGGAGGCCCAGGAATTATAAATAGGAGAGACTTAGCCTCATTTGGGGATCTTTTGCCAATTGAACTCACTCTAGTTGCTCGAGTTGCTTAGTCGAGTCACTTGTTTTTTAGCATTGAGTTTTCCAAGCGGAGAACTCACCATTTCTTCGATGGACTTCGAGTGCCACCATAGGGAGGTCCAATCGTACCACTTTGGAGGAGAGCTGGAGGGGATTAAGACATTATCGCTCAACCATTTACCCAGCTAGAGCGTGTTCCAAGAGGACGTAGGAAGGGAATACGTGGGTGTCATTTCAGGGGTCTTCTGGGTTTCAATTGCCAAGAGAATTTTGGTATAGAAGCTTTAATGGGATATCATCCTTTGGGAGGAGTTTGGGAGCAGGAGATGGTTGCTTGAAAGCAACACTAATTGCAGCATCCAAGGCCAGCGTAGGAGCCTCTCATTGGGCACACGTGGAAGCTTGTGGGTCGAGTTGTGGAGCAAGAGTTTGCTGGGAGAAATAAGGAGAGCCTTGAGGGAGTGTATCTTAGCATTCTTGGAGTGATTTGGAGGGATTTTACTGGAGTTCTAGGCAGGTCGTATTTTCCAGCAACTGGAGGAGGACGTGGTACTTGGGGGCCAGATTTCGAGGGTCAAAACTGGGCCAAACCCTTTTTTGGGTTTTGGTGGGTTTGGTTTGAGGAGCTTGGGGTTAATTTTGTGGAATTTTCTGAGCACCAGAGGTGCGGTTTCTAGCAGCATCTTTCCAACAGATAGTGCAGTTTTTTGGGGCAATGCAGGGCATCATTGTAGTAGTTGATTCTACCATTTGGGCTTGTCATTATATCACCTGGGCTTTGTCACGCTTGCCATTGAGGCAAGCCCAGGTGCACTTCTTCCACACTATTGTAGTATTTCTCCCATTGCTCAATAAAATGGCTCAGTTGGTTATCATTTCTGGAATTTACATCGGTGCTCACTAAATGTTTAAATTTTCTGGTGTTATATTTATTGTTTTCTTTGCATATCATTGTTTTTCCTAGTTTGGGACATTACATAACTTTAAAATGAATGAGAAAATAACCAATGAGCCTATAGTGAGGCAAACATGAACCACATTGTCAAATTAACTAAATCAAACTTTGCCACATGAATTCAAATGCTTGCATATAATGAAATAAGTTGCTCCAAAGTGAAATCCCAAGTTGTACTTAAAAGCAAAACTTCAAATGCAAGGCATAAAATGGAAACTAGTAGCAAAAACAAATTCAAAAAATTAGATTGTGATGGTGAGATTGTGTTAATTCTTAAGGCATGTAAAATGAATGTTGAAATTTGGTTACTGGAGGACAAGTGGTTCCCTAAGGCCTAGGGAAAAGTGTCCAAAATAATTTAATTTTTCTCCTAAAGTGACTTTATAAAGTTATAAAGTCAAATTTAATTTAAAAGTGACTTTAAGTGATAAAGTTACTAAAGTCTAATTTTAAAGTGACTTTAATAAAGTCAATGTGAAATTAGAAAGGAAAAGTGACTTTGGAAATAAATGACTAAATGGGTCTTTATTAAAGTGGGGTGAATTAAAAAATAGAAAGTGAGATTTAAATGAGCATTTAATCTCAGCCCTAGATCTCAATCTATTTCAGCCATTGGATTTAGGGATTCCCCAAAAGTCACTAAGGGTTAGAGTGAAGTTGAGTATGTTGCTCATCGTACTGTCTGTACATCATGATGAACTATTTCAGACGGGGCTATCACCTTTATCCCCAATCTCTCTATTTAAGTCGCCTCCTTGCAAAGTAAGGGAGGTAGACCTAACAGAAATGAAGAACAAGAATTGGTTGTAAATCAACCACCTAGATTTCTGACTAAAACACCAAATACTTGATAAAATAAATGAGATTTCACAGATCCAATTAGATTAAAACTAGTGCCTTATGGAGTTAAAAGATCCCGTTATGCAATTAAAGTAAAGAAGCAATTGACGATTAAATTTTGCTATGAAAACACGATTGATCACAATGAAGTTCAATAGAAAGCACCACAACCATTCATTAAGATATTGAAGCAAAGCTATCATGAAACGATCATTAAGTGTAAATGCCAGATGCTTGAAATATTTTCGAAATTATGATATTTCAATTTTAACCCAGTTCGAAAATAAAAATGCTCCACAGTCAAACTTCAGATAGAAAATTTTAGGGTTCATTTGACTATAGGACTTCGAAATTTTTAGAATTTTGAAATTTTTGTAATTTTATGATTTTTTATTTTTTTAAAATCTAAAACAAATTAAAAAATTAGAATTAAAATCTAAATCTAAAATCTAAACAAAACTAAAGCTAAAGTTAGACTTAAATTACATTAAATCTAAAAAATTAAATCTAAAACTAAAAAATAAAATAAAAATCAAATTATAAAACTAAAATTAGAACCTAACTAAACAAAATCGAAATATAACTAAACTAAACTAAAATTAAACTAAATTAAAACTAAGTTAGAATTAAACTAAGATTAAATTAAAACTAAAGTTTAAATACAAAATCGAATTCTAACATCTAAATGAAAACAATTAAAAATTAAAATCTAAAATAACTAACGCTAACTTAAAACTAAAAAAATCTAAAAACTAAAATCGAATTAAAATGTACATACCTAGACTAAAATAAAACTATACATTAAAATGATACCGATTTCCTTAGCTCCTCATCCGCTTGCCTTCACTTTGCCGCAGTTGTCATCCTCTCCTACCCGTCGACTTCATCCTTCCTTCCGCTGTCCAGTTCCATTGCCCTTGACCTCTGTTCATACGCTGTCGTCCGAGCCTTCTCCTGCTCTGTCGAACCCTTGTCCCTCCTCACGCCGTCGGCATGTCCACCTGCAGATTCAAATCAAAATACAAGCGTTTGACTAAAAAATGTTGTCGCACAAAATGTCTAGGCACCGCGACAACGGCTCAGATCGGGGGTTGTCACCCTGATACCCAATCTCTCTATCTAAGTTGTCTCCTTGCAAGCTAAGGGAGGTAGACCCTAACAGAAATGAAGGACAAGAATTGGTTGCAAATCAACCAATCTAGGAGACACAGCTAAAACACCAAATACTTGATAAGATTGACAAGATTTCACAGATCCAATTAGATTTGAAAATTACAACCAATACCTTATGGAGTTAAAAGATCTCATTATAAAATTAAAACCAAGTAATAGATGTTTAACTGTTGCTATGAAAATACAAATGATATTCGATGATATTCAGTAAAAAGCACCACAACCATTCATTAAGATACTTAAACCAATCTGCAAAGCTTATCATGAGACGATCAGTTAAATTAAAAAGCCAGATGCTTGAAATATTTCCGAAATTATGATGTTTCAATTATAATCCAGTCCGACAATTAAAATGCTCCACAGTCAAACTCCAGATAGAAAATTTTAGGCTCGTTTGACTATAGGACTTACAATTTTTTTTTTTTAAATTTTGAAGTTTTAAATTTTTTTTATTATTTTTAAATCTAAAAAAAATTTAAAAAAATCTAAATCTAAATTAAAACTTTAATCTAAGAAAAATTAAAACTAAAATCTAAATCTAAAATCTAAACAAAACAAAAGTTAAAATTAATCTCTAAAGCTAATCTAAAAAATTAAAATTAAAACTAAGACTAAGTTAGATTTAAACCAAATTTAAATTAAAATCTAAATTAAAACTACAGAAATCGAAATCTATTTAACGCTATCTAACAAAACTAAACTAAATTAAATCAAAATCGTAAACTATTTAGGACCTAAGGTTAAAACTCCTAACGAAAATTTAAACTAAAATCGAATTTACAATCAAAACCAAATGCTAAAATAAAACTATACTTAAAAAATCAAATTCAATAAAAAAAAACATGAAACGCTGACTTTTGAATTTGGACGTATTCGTGTGCTTGTTTGTTTTGTGCAGGTCGACGAGGCGGACGACGGGTAGAGGAGACAAGGGCTCGAAGAGCTGGTTGGACGACAGACAGAGGGACGAGGGTTCGACGGATGATGAAGATTAGGTTGCAGATGAGAGCAGATGCAGACGTCGATGAAAAAGGTGGAAGATGGTAAGGGCTCGATGAAGAATGGTGATGCAGAGGTAAAGATAAGGGTTAACGCAGAAGAGGACAGATGGAGGTCGACGATAGCTGAGAAGCTGGATCGGATAACAGCTAAGGAAATCGAGGATTAACTTGATGTGAGGAAGAGCTGGCTTGGATGACGGCAGCGAAAAGGGTCAAAGATAGCAATGAAAGGACGCTGGAAACAGATAAAACTTCAGCGAAACCCAATACTCCTTTAAAACATCCAGCAAATAAATTTTTTCTGCAAAACTCAGATTTTGATGCTCCTTAAATCGAATAGCATTCAGATTTTGCCCACAGAAGCAATTTTGAGCCCAGATCTGGCCCTTGGGGGTTAGATCTGACTCAGATCTTAAGAAAAAAATTTCTGAGTAAAACCTTGCAACCTGCAAAATCAGTCAAAGCCCGAAAATATATACACAAAATTTATTAAACCCTTACAGCCCTAAAAGGAATATAAATTTACAAGCTAATTTACAAATCTGAGGCCCTCATGGCCAAATTTGAACCCATTTCAGCACAATTTTTTTAGAAATTTGAAATTTTGAAGAGAGGCACAAGCCTTAAAAACCCTATAAAAACATAATTTCGTTAGATAACTTTGAGAAATTAGAAACGATGGGCTTTTTCAGATTTACGAATCTGAGAGTCGATTGGTCCAACTGAAGACTTCCCCAGACGCTCAAATCTAAAAAAAAAATTCCCTGCACACTTAGATCTGAACTCTAAACTGATAGAGATTTAAGAAAATAACATGAGATCCTTCAGAAAAAATTAAAATGTCATTTTATGAACCCAGAAAACTGCACAAGATACCTGTATGCAGATTAATCCATGAAAGCCATCAACCATAAAAATATCAAACAAAGTAGCAGAGTTTAGAAATGAATCACCACATAGATCTGGAAAAGGAACACCAAAGTTTGTAACCCCAAAGTCTTTATGCTTTATTCATCAAAGAAAATTTACAAGAGCTTCCAAGACAAGTGCACGATCCTAAGATTGGATGACTCAAGACTGACAAAGACCTTTAATTTATAGGACAAAATCTCCAACGGTTAGTTCGGTTGATCCACGTCAAAATAATCTCGACCGTCGATAAGATTTGATCATCTTTTAATCTGGACCGTCGAAATTATAAATTTGGGGAAAAAACGAATTTATCATTTAAATTCATTTTAATTAACTCAAAAATACTATTTTTGAGTTAATTACCTCAAATTTTTTACTTTGACTTAACCACCTAGGCCCAAGGGTCCAAAATTTCTTAAAATTCTCAATATTCCCTTGACCTGGGGCCTTTAAAAATTCATTTTTTAAGGACCAACGAATTTTGCCTTTGAAGAATTTTATCCTCGCCTAGGACCTAACATTAATTAAATTTCTGGTTTAAGATTTTTTTATTAATTGACCAGAAAATTTAATTAATTAATTGAGAAGGGATTTTAATTATTTTTCCAACCCTCTTTACATAAGATAATACATTTAGACACATGAAGGGGGAATACCCATTCATATAGACCCTCAAATAAATACCCAATTCTGCGACTCAAAACATGATCTAGTAGACCAAGTAGCTTGTAATAAAATAATCTAGCCAAATAGCTAGGATTATTCCCAAACTACTTTTACAAGAACTCGATAGAAAACACTAGGACTCACTTAGCATGCTGATGACAAAATCCACCCTAGCTTTGGGGTGAAGCTGGAGGGGAAAACTCTGCCGATAACTTGTGTCGAAAAACACAAGTAAATCAGTGAGACAAAAAACCTCCTAGGATAGAAATCGTCACCAACATACTAGGCTTACCTAGGTTGTTACATACATGACGGTCTTACTTAGATCATTTACATCATAAACATGCAGAATGGGTTTACATCATTTATAAAAATGTCGTCTTATGATGGAATCTGAATAGCACGACCATGTCGAACATGATGAATCCCATTTTAAAAAATGGGGGTGTACTGCTATGGGGTCGTTGACAAAGTGTGGTCAACATTTGGCTCTACTTGGGGACACGTTGCTTCATCGGAGGAATGTGAGAATCCAGAATCTGTATCCAAGCAACACACAAAATTACATAAGTAGCGTCCATCCAAATATCATCATATAACATTAAGCACATGAAAAATAGAAGCTCTTCTTTCATTTATTATTCTACTTAACATGAAAAGTAAATCTACTCTAACTACAAAATGAAATGCTGAAATAACAAGGTGTAAGGTTAGAGATACAATACAAAGGATGCCCTGTGGCATCAGATGTGCTCAATATAGTGCATGCTGAGCATTTGTCTGCTTTCAGGGAAGTCTGTAGGCTGCATTTCAGATGTGCCATGTCCAATCTTGCTAATTGTAGGACTCTGTCTTATCCGAATGTCAAGCTGCTCTCGGCCATCAGACGAATCAAACCGCTTACTTCTTCTTTTCTGCTTTTTTCTCTTCGTCTGAGGGGGCTGTGATGTCAGCAATGAGACCACTGTAGATTTCTTGTCCTTATCTTGAAAATGCTTGTACAAAACATCTGATGAACCTGGAATGTGACCAATCTTATTATGAATATACTCTGTTAAAGGTGACACATAAGCTTGGTCTTTCTCAACGTCCTTTGTAGCCATAGTTAATTCTTCCTTAATGGGAAAAGTGACCTCCGTGTGATGAGATGGAAATTGCTTCAGCAAACTGGGAGGCCTATGATCTGTTGACAAATCTGACTTGGGTTGGAAATTCTGCATGTGTGATCTTTCCATTTTTTCCAACTTATTTTGAATATCAGTCATTTGATTAGAATGCTTAACATTAACAACAGTAATTTCCTTCGCATGACTCTCTTCAATAGTCAACAAATTGTGTTGAAGAGACATCTGATTAGAATGATTAACTTCCATCATCTTTAACCTGTTTTCCATGACATTTATTTCCTGTGCATGACTTGCTTCAATGGTATTTATCCTATTCTGAAGATTGATCTGGTTAGCTTCCATGTTTTGAATCATTTTATCATTATCTGTTTTCATGGCCATGAAGAAATTTTGCATACAGTTCATCTCTTTCTCATGATTTGTTTCCATGATCATCATTTCCTTGATATGTTTTTCTTCTAAGGCCAATAACTTGCTCTGTATAGAACCAATTTCCCTGGCGTGATCTGCTATTATTTTTTCTTGATTAAGTTCCATATTCTTAATGATTTGAGCCTGGTTGGCCTCCATATTCTTGATTACCTGAGCTTGATTTAGCTGTATATCCTTAACCATCTGAATCAATTCGCTAACAAGATGCTTATTGTTGTCAACATTGATTTGACAACTTGTTTCTGTTTCACCACTATCATGGGTTTGTGTTGTCATGGTACAAGTGGATTCATCCCGAGAATTTTCTGGAAATCTTCTAAAAGATCAATTTCATTATTTTGCATAATACTGGGAGCACAAGGCGAGTCATCTTGTTTTATATATTTATCTCTAAAAGCATTGATGATGTCTTGTAAACAATACTCTTCAGGACAATTTCGAAACCAATCGATAGCATCACCTTTAAGGAATAGCCAAAGACATGTATCTTGACATCTTCATGATTATATTGTGAAGGATGACAATATTTATGTATTATAAAAGTGACTGTCCATAGAGGTTCTAGAGCAATGCCTGGATGACCTCCTGAGAAAAAAGGCAATTTAGAAATGACCTCTTCTGGCATGTCATGAAAGGTGTCATCCATGATGACCTGCTTAAAATTTAAGAAATAGATCCGTGTTCAAGAATAGTCAAAAGGTCCTCAAGAAGCGAACTTATTAGCAAGAACTCTTGTAAGAAATGAAAGAATTGGAGTCGCCAATTGAACATGAAATAATTCTGAAAATAGAAGAAATAATCGAGAATAATAGATGGATATCAGGAGGGGATTCTTGTCTGGGAGTAAATAGATGAATAAGTGGAGTTGCCACCCAAACAAGAAGCCAACCGAAATGTCCAGGTGCTACATATATGATGATGAAATGATTAGGAGATGAAAAGATGAAGAGATGAACAGATGAAAAGACGCCAAAAAATATGATTCCTTGTGACAGGCTAATGAATGGCGAAAGAAGAGTAGAAGATTATAAAATGTCGTTAAGACCAAGGACAAAAAAACTCTATCCCCGACAACGATGCCAAAAAATGTTGTTGCACAGATTGTCTAGGCACCGCGACAACAGCTCAGATCGGGGGCTGTCACCTTTATCTCCAATCTCTCTATCTAAGCTGTCTCATTGCAAGCTAAGGGAGGTAGACCCTAACAGAAATGAAGGACAAGAATTGGTTGCAAATCAACCAATCTAGGAGACACAGCTAAAACACCA
The DNA here is from genome assembly GCA_034641835.2 of Pinus albicaulis. NCBI lineage: Eukaryota > Viridiplantae > Streptophyta > Pinopsida > Pinales > Pinaceae > Pinus > Pinus albicaulis. The sequence continues at coordinate 43,864 of JAXQQM020092679.1, forward strand.
AATACTTGATAAGAATAACGAGATTTCCAAGATCAATTATATTAAAACCAGTGTCTTATGGAGTTAAAAGATCTCGTTGTGTAATTAAAGCACAGTAATGGATGTAAAACTGTTGCTATGAAAATATAGATGACTACAATGATATTCAGTAAAAAGCACCACAATCATTCATTAAGATACTTAAGCCAATCAACAAAATTTATCATGAAACGATCATTTAAATTAAAATGCCATATGCTTGAAATATTTCCTAAATTATAATGTTTCAATTTACTCAATCCAGAAATTAGAAATGCTCCACAGTCAAATTTTGGATAAAAAATTTAAGCTCATTTGACTATAGGACTCAGAATTTTTTTTTTAAAGTTTTTGGACTTTTTATTTTTTATTTTTTTGGTATTTTTGGAATTTTTATAATATTTTATTTATTTTTTAAATCTTGAAACAAAAATTAAACTGAGGCTAAACTAAATTAAAATCTAAGTTAGATCTAAAATCAAACTAAATTAAAAAAAACTAAATTAGAACTACACTAAATTAAATCTAAAAGATTAAAATCTAAATCTAACTTAAACTAAATTTAAACTTAAAAATAAATTGAAGTTAAAATCCTAATCTAAAACCTACCAAAATCGAAATCTAATCAAACTAAACTAAAACAACAAATAAAAAAAATCGAATTTAAAATCTAAAGTCTACGTAACAAAGGGAGTCCGATTAAAAAATCAACGCGTATACATGTAAGGGATGTTGAATATGCGTTTGTTTGTTTGCTTTCATCCTGCAGGTCGATGGACGGACGACATGAGGAGACAAGAGCTCGACGACGGGCATATGTTGTTTGCCACAGCAAAGGCAGGGGCGTAGAGACTCGAATGAAGGAAGGGTTTCGTTTGAAGGCAGCGGGGGACAGCAAGGAGAAGGGTAAGACCGCAGAGAAGAGGCACGATGACAGAGGAGGATAGCAAATGCAGCGTAGGATTCGTATGTAGATTGAGTGAAGGCAGAGATGAAACGATGGAAGGGCTCAACGAAAAGGAGAACAACACTGCGTGAAGGCAAGGGAAGGGGCTGAGCGGATAGGAGAGTGAGGGACGCTCAATGAGGATGACAAATTTGATGAAGATCGATGGCAGCAAAGAAAGGACGGGCTTGCAGAGTGAGAGGTGGACTTGACAACATTTTTGGCAACAATGAAAACCCAGTACACATAAATTTCGCCCAGCAAACTTAGATTTTTGATGCTCTTTGAATCGAAACCATGCAGATTTGCCCACAGAAACAATTCTGAGGCTAGATCTGGCCCTTGGGGGTTAGATCTGGCTCAGAGCTAAAAAAAAAATTATGAGTGAAACCTACAACCTGCAAGAAACTAGTCAGATCCTGAAAATGTAGACACCAAGAAAATTATTAAACCCTTACAGCCCTAAAAATTATAAATTTACAAACTAATTTACAGATCTGAGGCCCTCATGGCCAGATTTGAACCTTTTTCAGTACAATTTTTAGAAATTAGAAATTTTAAAGAGAGGCACAAGCCTTAAAAGACCCTGTAAAAACACAAATTCGTAAGATAGATTCAGGAAATTAGAAACAATGGGCTTTTTCAGATTTATGAATCAGAGTCGGCTGGACCAACTGAAGACTTCCCCAGACGCTCAAATCTTAAAAAAAATTCCTTGCACACTTAGATCTGAACTTTAGATTGATAGAGATTTAAGAAAATAACATGAGATCCTTCAGAAAAATCAAAATGTCATTTTATGAACCCAGAAAACTGCACAAGATACCTGTATGCAGATTAATCCATGAAGGCCATCAACCATAAAAATGTCAAACAAAGTAGCAGAGTTTAGAGACAATATCACCACATAGATCTGGAAAAGGAACACCAAAGTTTGTAACCCCAAAGTCTTTATGCTTTATTTATCAAAAGAAATTACAAGAGCTTCCAAGAACAAGTGCACGATCCTAAGATCGGATGACTCAAGACTGACAAAGACCTTTAATTTATAGGACAAAATCTCCAACGGCTAGTTCGGTTGATCCATGTCAAAATAATCTCGACCGTCGATAAGATTTGATCATCTTTTAATCTGGACCGTCGAAATTATAAATTTGGGGAAAAAACGAATTTATGATTTAAATCCATTTTAATTAACTCAAAAATACTATTTTTGAGTTAATTACCTCAAATTTTTGACTTTGACTTAACCACCGAGGCCCAAGGGTCCAAAATTTCTTAAAATTCTCAATATTCCTTTGACCTGGGGCCTTTAAAAATTCATTTTTTAAGGACCAACGAATTTTGCCTTTGAAGAATTTTATTCTCACCTAGGACCTAAAATTAATTAAATTTATGGCTTAAGATTTTTAATTAATTTGACCAGAAATTTTAATTAATTGACTGAGAGGGGATTTTAATTATTTTTTCCAACCCTCTTTACATAAGATAATACATTTAGACACATGAAGGGGGAATACCCATTCGTATAGACCTTCAAATAAATACCCAATTTTGCGACTCAAAACATGATCTAGTAGACCAAGTAGCTTGTAATAAAATAATCTAGCCAAATAGCTAGGATTATTCCCAAACTACTTTTACAAGGACTCGATAGAAAACACTAGGACTCACTTAGCATGCTGATAACAAAATCCACCCTAGCTTTGGGGTGAGGCTGGAGGGGAAAACTCTACCGATAACTTGTGTCGAAAAACACAAGTAAATCAGTGAGACAAAAAACCTCCTAGGATAGAAATCGTCACCAACATACTAGGCTTACCTAGGTTGTTACATACATGACGGTCTTACTTAGATCATTTACATCATAAACATGCATAATGGGTTTACATCATTTATAAAAATGTCGTCTGATGATGGAATCTGAATGCGACTACGGGGCCGAATACTTCGAATCCATTTTCTGAAAAAATGGGGGTGTAATTATAGGGTCGTTGACAAAGTGTGGTCAATGGGGAGAAATAAGGAAAACCGAAAACCAGGGTTGGGTCACAAAATTTCTACATGTGGAGCCATATGGCTTCGTAAGCTGCTCATGAACTTACTCAAGAAGAGGATGGAAGCGACCAGCATTATGTGGGATAATCGGAGTTGTATCAAGCTCTTTGAAAATCTTGTGTTTCATGATCGGTCGAAGCACATTGACATCAGGTGCCACTTCACTAGAGACTATGTCCAACAAGGAGTTGTACAATTGAAGTACATTCCTACAGGAGAGCAGGTGGCAGATATCCTCACGAAAGCTTTGGGTAAGACTAAGTTTGCTTACTTCAGAGAAAAGATGGGGATGGTCAGGAATCCATTCCAGTAGGAGGAATGGATAGGCTCGAAATTCAGAGGGAGGTGCAGTTAGATGAGGCACTGACAAAGATGGTGTCATGGGCAGTAGTGCAGCAGATGAGGGGCAGCAGCGAAGACATCAACAACGCAGTAGATGCTTCAGGTCAGAGCATAAGCAGTTGGTATTTTGCTGGAACACTTTCCTCGCTAAGAGGGAGTGTTGATTGTTGTACCATTGGAAAGTGTTCCAAGTCTGAAATTTTGTGAAGAGGCTTGGACATCAGTATTCCAAAGAACCCAGAAATCGTTTGTGGAAATTCCACTCGATTCGTGTTTTATTAAAATAAATAACTATTTTAATGAGGACCCTAAGTCTAAACTTAGGGAAATTAAATAATTAAAGGGTATTAATAAAACAGAGTGGGAATCTTCTAGAGAATGAAGATCAAGTGATGTTTTAATCTTAGCCATTGATTAGAGATCTAATCTGGGCCGTTGATTCATCAACGAGAAGATTATAAGAGAAGGCTTGAGGGTCATTTGGAAAGTAAGCCAGGTACACACTGGGTGACTCGAAGGAAATCGATTTTGAAGGAATAATCTCACATTTCGTAGGAGAGTTGTAGGTTTAGTTAAGTGGAAGGTATGAGGAAGGGGAACTCAAATAGCTGACAAAGACAACCAAGAGGACTTAGAGGGACACAGGCTGCAGAGCAAGAGGGCACCGAGTCCCCACGCGTAGTGACGCAATCCCGCCGTAGGGAATGTGAAAATTCTACTGCAGTTTCTTGGTTTATTTCTCCTACTTGATTTAAATTAATACAAGTTATTTTTAGAAATTAGATTCAGAAAATACCGCAATAAACACAACTACAACCTACACATGCAGATCAGTTATTGAATAATACGCTCATCCAACAAAGTGACACGTGGATTTTTGGACATATGTCCTCTGAAAAACCCAAAACGGGAAAATCAGTGCACCATATATGAGGGTTTATTTTATTAAGTAGATTCTGAATACAGTAAATCTGGGTTCCAGATCTAGAAAATCCGACAGAGAATAGAAGAAATCAAATCTGCAGCTAAGTTGTTGTTCTAGTGCCAAAAATATGACTGATCCACACCCTCAAACGGGATTTACAAGACTCAGCCTGAATTTGGCCCTAGAAACCCCAATGCTACCCCTGAAGCCCCAGCGTCAGCACTGCTAGCCTCAGAATGCCACTGTGTTGCCCAGAGAGGGACTGCGTAACCCCTGAGAGGGTGACGCAGGCCTTACGCTGGCCCTGGAGACCCTCTGCGTAACTTCTGAAGCCCCTTGGAGCCTCTGCGCTGTCCTGCGTAGTGGCTGCGCAGCACCTGCGTAGCTGCCACTCTGTTTCTTTGTGTTGTCCTTGTTGCTGCTCCTCTGCCTCTTACTGACTCTTGGCTTCGAGATCAGATCATCCCCTTAGCCAATACTACCCCTCGCTGCAGGAAATTCCTCTAAAAATTCTTAGCAAACCCACCCTAGAATTTCAGATCTATTGCTCAGCTCTGCAACTGTGTGTCTCCTCCAACTGACCCTCAAGCCTTTCTCTTATACTTTTTCATTCATCTCATCAATGGCCGAGATTAAAACATTCATCAATGACTGAGATTAAAACACTGCTTGATCCGTGTCTTTTAGAACATTTCAACACATTTGTTAATTAATTCACTTTTAATTATTTAATTTTCCTAAGTTTAGACTTAGGAAATCCATTAAAATCATTAATTATTTGAATAACTTGAATACCAACTGAAATTTCACAAAACACTTTCTGGGTTTTGGAGATCAAGTGTGTCCTAGCCCCTCCACAAAATTTTAGGGCTAGAGCACACCCGATGCTACACCAACTATACAAAATGTCAATGCTCCCTCTTAGCATGGAGTGTGCTCTAGCAAAGCATCCACACCATGTGTAATATCCCGAAAGGGAAATAAACAACAATACAAGCATACGACAAATATAGAAAATGCCAAAAATAGAATATAAAGCAAATACTCATAAAAATGCCTGGGAATGCTAAGCCATTTTATTAATCCGAGAATATAAAGAAATACAATAGATGATCGAATGATAAGACCTATTCTCGCTCAAGGCAAGTGGAGAACTCTCTCGTAAAAGACAAAAATAGGCCGAAGCAAGAGATCGCGTCCCAAACTCGCCGGAAAACTGTCGTAACTGCTGCTGCTAAAATAGACTGAAAACTAGGGGTTGATCCCCTCGCCGGAATGAGCTGAAAATTTGTAGATCACCTGTACTCACTGCTCCGGACAAAACCCAGAAACCATAAACAAAATGGACCACCTCCGAAAATCACCCCAGAAACCCTCCTCAAGGAAAAACGTTGTCCCTCCAGGCCCAGCGCAGATGCCAAATGAAATATGCTGAGATAGAGCCACAAATCCCTCAGGAAACTCTCCAACTGATAAAGACTGAACCTCCACGCCGAATAACACTGAATCTCCTGCAAAAATCCCCACAACTGAATAGCTCCAACTCAAACTGCGTCCTCCCTCCAAAGACTGCGCAGTCACCCAATGAAGCTCAGCTCCTCAGCAAAACACCCAACCAAATCACCTGCTAAAGACTGAAGAAATACCTTGCCCGAGCAGGCACTCGAAGTCCCCCGGGGCTAAGGGTGAGATCTCCGACCGGAGACACTCAATCGCACTAAACAGTGCTGCAGACAGGCTAAATAGCCAGCGTGCTCAAGAAGACAAAAGTCTAGCTCAAATATCATCAACATCAATAATCCCCCAAATGAGGAGGCTCCTCCACCTTTTATAGCGTTGGTTTCCCTCCAAAACCAACGTAGTCTCTCTCTCCTCCACGTGGTGTGTGGCCCCCCTTGGCTCCCCCCTTAAGTTACAACGTTGTGCTACTAGGAAGGTGTTTTATTCCACTAAAGTGAGTTAGACCCCCTTTTACTCACTTTTTTATCTATCTACAAACCACATATGGCAAAACAATACAAAGTCGAATATTCCAATTAGTTGTTGCTAATTAGGAATATTACAGTCTCCCCCGGCAAAATGTTGCTTGTCCTCAAGCAACTAAGGTGATGGATGCTGCAAAATCTCCTCGCTCTCCCAAGTGGCATCCTCATCCGGCAAAAACTGCTTGTCCTCCAACAATGCCTGAACAAGCCTCCTCTCTAGCTGATGCTCCCCACTAACACTGCAAAATGTGCCTGGGTCCCAGATGTGCCACTGAACCCTCTCTGACCTCTGCATCACCCTGATATGAAGGGACCTCTCAATACCAGGATCCCAAACTGATCTCTCACCAACCAACAGTCCTCTCGGATCCCATCGCCACCATGGTCCACTGTCACCCAAGTCCCATGGCTCAGGCTGCACACTGTCTCGGGCTATAGCTGATGCTGCCTCACCAACTGCATACCAACCCATCACCTCTCTCCAATCCAAGTCCGAACTATTCTCAATCCCATGTCGACCCCTAAAGACGCCGAGATTGGGATGGAGTGGCCGAAGAAATGACGACCTCGTGGCACCCTTCCATCCGGAATCCGTACCCTCTACTATGTCCATGGGCCCCCGCTCCGCCGTGCTCCCTACGAAGAGTACCGTATCATCAAGAGGGTACCAACTCATGATCTCTCGCCAAATTCATCCCGGAAGTAGAATCCGCGCCGTAGCAACAACAACGACATATGGAACATGCCCAGGATATTCCTGGGATATTGCCGCCACCCCGTAATCAACTCCCACCGCCCGCTCTCGTCTACGAATGAAAGTCGCCTATAGAAGGAAGCCCTCTCCCTATAATGGGCCGAAGTGGGCAAGGTATGCCGCAAGCTCCATCGATACTCCCGGAGAGTGCTACCCACTAAAAACACTACGCGCCCGCTCGATCTGCGAGTACATCTATCCGTGCCTCATCCCTGTGTCGACCCGTCGATGGATGCGTTCCACCATATCCAAGAGGCTCCGTCGTCTACTAGCCTCGCTTTTAACAATCCCATCAACCTCCAACACCTCCAGAGGATATGGATTTGCAACTCGCCGTCACCGTACTCGATGTTAATGCATCCGATCGTTCTCGCTCCCCAGAAGCGACCTCAACCGATCCTATGGACTCATGTGAAAAGGAGTCCTCACCCTGGCATACAGAAGGAATGCCCTCCTGTTCTACCTCCGCCATCTCATCTGCATCGAACATGCCATCCACCCTCTCGACAAAGTGTCGATACAGTGTCTGGAGCCCAGCCACATACTGGGATACTACCTCTGCTGTACCCCGTATCCTCTGATCATGCATGATCTCGACATGCCCTGAGGGAAAAATGATGCATGTCTCCCTCATGACCTGCTCCCCAAGCGTAGGCTTAGTGATGACTGATGCACCACCTCTGCAAAGGATCATCTCATCCCCCAACCTGTGGCTGTCAACTAGCACACCAACCCAGTGCCACTGCTGAGAAGTCTCTCGCCTAGTGTACTGAGTGTCATCCAAATATCTTGGGTGAACCTCGCGTACCCTGCTGCTCACGCCCAAAGTGCCAAAGGTCAAAAACATAATCAACTGTACCCGTGAGTGATGTCGAAGCGAGTCAGGTGTGTGAGTCCCCACAGATACTGCCAAGTATCGCTCCTTTGTCTCTCCATCGATCCTGGGTGAACTACTCCCAAAGGTAAGCCAGATGTCCTTGTCCATGAGTCTCCCTGGAAGCAATGCTCTAAGACCCTGCTGTGCAGCACCGTATGCCCTCGCATACCACTGATCATCCCTATACTCCTCAACATGCCACTGCACACTGAGGCATACCTCGGTATACTGCTGGATACCGTGTACTACTGCTGTAGCACCCTGTACCATCTCGTGCCCTGACTGTGTCCAGGCATCGGTCACTCTCCGCATGCTCTCAATGTGATGTAGGATACTCCTACTCCACAATGCAGTCCCACACACTATGGTACACCACCATGCTACTCCATGTCCACCGGCAATCCACCGCTCAATGCTAGAGGCTCCCACACATCCCTGGATGTGATGACCTAGAGCTGTGCCTCTACATGTCGGACTACCCACAACCGCATCATCATCTCCCCTATGTGCCGCAGTTACCACCACTGCTCAGCTCCGCTGCGTCCTCTGTGCCCCACACAAAGGTGAAGAATCCTTGGCCCCATACAAGGTGCCATCTGGTGTCCTGCCAATGCCACCTCCTCCGACAAGCTTCTGCCAAGGTCCACCCCGTGATCTCGTGTATGAATGTTATGCCAAGACAACCTAGGGAGTCTGCCCATAAACTGGTTGGCCACTGGAGCTGACCGAAACTGCACATGCTCTACCACTAGGCCAACTGTACTCTCCAAGACATAGTCAGCCGACCTGCCTGGAAAACGATAGGTGATCCCACCTGGATCCCAATGCCAATCTGGGGTTCCTGTATTCCCCATGCATAGAAAATCCTGCTGAGCTACACTCGGATCCATCACTATCTCCATAGCCCACTCCACCGAGTACCAACTCAAAATCTCTCGCCATCCAACCTCAACATGTGGATGCTGTACCCCGTGCAACTCTGATCGTCTCATACCGCTATCCAAGTCAACATATGAGATCTGACTAGGTGGCTCTGCCTCTCTCTCTCCAACGGGAAGAGATGACCCAACAACACTGCTAGTCCCATCCATGCATCCCTGAAGGGGAATGATCTGACGCTCCAACGTGCCCTCTGATTGTACCATCAGGGAATCCAGTCGTTCCCCAATGCGGGCCAACTTGGCCGCCGACTCGGCACAAGCCACTCTCATGCCCTCCAGCTCCTTGTCCTGCAACAAAATGGCCTCCCGTACTGATGTGGCCTTCCCCTTTAAGACTCGAAGGTCTGTCCGAAGCCGATGATACCGCTGTCTGCGACCATCATCCAATACCTCTGTACCTGCTAGTGCCTCATCGAAGGTGGATATGTCTCCTAACGCCTCACCCATCTGTCGTGTGTTGCTACCACCTGAAGACTCGGACACGACTCCGGTCATCACCTCAATGGATGGCTCTACTGAGGTAGGCTCTACCTTCTCCACTATGATATCAACCGACACGGTCAAGGAGGTCTCCAATGAGGGTGAGTCCTGTGTCACACTAGGTGTATCCTCGAACTCCCTGCAATCCTGTGTGCCCTCATCCTCCAAGTGCGAGGTAACCATTTTGATGGTTTCCCGCTCCGATACTTGATCAAGCTGGAAAGAGGTATCCAACTTCTCCACCCAAGCTTTTTCTGAATGCTTGGATGACCTGTCAAATGTCGATAAATGGAGTCTGTCCATGGTGCGCTGTAAGCCTCCGTCATGTGAGCGCCTGTTCCCTCTGTGAAGGTTGTGGGGTCTACTGTCCCACTGGAGCTGAACAAAATCTTTGAATGAGATAAGATCTTTGAACTCCGGCCCGTATGCCCGGTACTCTGCAAGGTAGTCTCCCATGTGGCCCGGTTTGGGCTCCTGCTGTGCTCCTACCCTTGTGTCCTCTCCTAGGAAGGTAGCCATAGTGGGTCGCGTGGGTGCATGCGATGCCATAAGGGGGGTAGCCTCACGCTCCGGCATATGGTGGGATGTGCCCGATCCCTCACCAATCTGAAAACCCCTTGGGGTTTCACGCTGTCTAGCCTCAATGGAAACAAATCTCTGCCCCATCATCTCCATCTGTCTCGACAGATCCTGTACTGATTTGAGGAGCATCTCCCAAAATTCCTTCGCACCATCATCGCCTGCCATTGGCTCTTTCTGCTATGTGTCTACAGGCTCCTCATGAAACTACACTGCTGCTCCAAGACTATACTGCTGCTTGTCTTCGACCTCCGATTTACCCACTGAAAACTACTCAAAAAATTCTAGGAATTTGGGAAGGTGATCCTTGCCCAAAACCCAGAAAAACCCAAAAAACGTTTCTTCTAATTCCAACCTTCAAAATTTGACCCTTTATATTTTGGCCCTTTTTCCAATTTCGTTTTTGGTACTGCAACTGCTATTGCTCTCCAAAATTCCAGCAAACCTCTGTATGATCTCTTTCCCAATGTCATAGACCACAGGCTGAGCCAGAATTATGCTCTGATACCACTGTAATATCCCTAAAGGGAAATAGACAGCAATACAAGCATACAATAATATAGAAAATGCCGAAAATAGATATAAAGCAAATACACATGAAAATGCTGGGAATGCTAAGGCATTTTATTAATCTGAGAATATAATGAGATATAATGGATAATCAGAATGATAGCACCTCTCCTTGCTCAGGGCAAGTGAAGAACTCTCTCAGATAGACTGGAAATGGCTGCTACAAGAATCTGAGTCCCAGCTGCTAGAAAACTGTCGTAACTGCTGCTGCTAAAATAGACTGAAAACTAGGGGTTGATCCCCTCGCCGGAATGAGCTGAAAATTTGTAGATCACCTGTACTCACTGCTCCGGACAAAACCCAGAAACCATAAACAAAATGGACCACCTCCGAAAATCACCCCAGAAACCCTCCTCAAGGAAAAACGTTGTCCCTCCAGGCCCAGCGCAGATGCCAAATGAAATATGCTGAGATAGAGCCACAAATCCCTCAGGAAACTCTCCAACTGATAAAGACTGAACCTCCACGCCGAATAACACTGAATCTCCTGCAAAAATCCCCACAACTGAATAGCTCCAACTCAAACTGCGTCCTCCCTCCAAAGACTGCGCAGTCACCCAATGAAGCTCAGCTCCTCAGCCAAACACCCAACCAAATCACCTGCTAAAGACTGAAGAAATACCTTGCCCGAGCAGGCACTCGAAGTCCCCCGGGGCTAAGGGTGAGATCTCCGACCGGAGACACTCAATGCAACTCTTTCACCCGCGTACAAAGCAAATGCCCACCGTGCTCAAGAAGACAAAAGTCTAGCTCAAATATCATCAACATCAATAATGCCCCAAATGAGGAGTCTCCTCCACCTTTTATAGCATTGGTTTCCCTCCAAAACCCACGTAGTCTCTCTCCTCTATGTGGTGTTGGACCCCCATGGCTCCCCATAAGTTATAACGTTGTGCTACTAGGGAGATACTTTATTTTACTTAAGTGAGTTAGACCCCTCTTCTCACTTTTATTTATTAATAAACTATAGTCGGCAAAACTATACAAAAATCGAATATTCCAATTAGCTGTTGCTAATTAGGAATATTACAGTCTCCCCCGGCAAAATGTTGCTTGCCCTCAAGCAACTGAAGTGATGGATGCTGCAGAATCTTCTCACTCTCCCAAGTGGCATCCTCATCCGTAAAAAACTGCTTGTCCTCTAGCAATGCCTGAACAAGCCTCCTCTCTAGCTGATGCTCCCCACTAACACTGCAAAATGTGCTTGGGTCCCAAATGTGCCACTGAACCCTCTCTGACCTCTGCATCACCCTGATATGAAGGGACCTCTCAATACCAGGATCCCAAACTGATCTCTCACCAACCAACAGTCCTCTCGGATCCCAACGCCACCATGGCCCACCATCACCCAAGTCCCATGGCTCAGGCTGCACACTGTCTCGGGCTATAGCTGATGCTGCCTCACCAACTGCATACCAACCCATCACCTCTCTCCAATCCAAGTCCGAACTCAATCCCATATGAACTGCCTCTACGAGATTGGGGTCTGCTACCAGATGTAACATCCTTAATAATGGATTCTTCAAATAGCATCATGCCTGAAAAATGCATTCTTCAGGTATGAGGGCTTCAGCTATCATATAATATGTCTGAAAATTCTCAGCAACCAAAATAAATATCAGCAGCAACCTTTACTCAACTTTTAAGGGCAAAAAGGTGGGGAAAAGTGAGGATTTTGGCCCTAAAATGAGTGAATAAGGAAATCTGCGTAAAATGACGGGTCAAGGTTCTGGAATATGTTATAATAGGTCAAGAGGGACTTCCATGTCGAATTTCAGCTCAAACAAAGGCGTTTTTCTATGTTAAACAGTTCCTCCTTCTCGACTAGTCAAGAAAAACCTTGATTTCCCAAGACTTTGAGTATGCAGAAATTTTCTGAAGCAAGGGCAGCGTATTTTCTGAAGGAATATGATGTATAACACTATGAATAATCAGAGAATGAGTTTGGGTACAAGGCATAGGCTTTCAACAAGGTTAAACAACAATTTTATATAGAAAACCCCTCAAGATAGAGGTGCCGCAAGACAAGAAAATAATCCAGAAACCCTACAGCGTTTTCTGCAGTAGCTGTGAGACAGAAGATGCATATATAGCCAATAATAATGTATAGCAGCAGAATAGAGTACAAATCTTGAGGAAACAACCTCTCAAGAGAAGAAATGCAAGCCTCCACAACACATGTACATAAACATGAAAAGTACTGCTATTTCTGCATAAACCCCAGACTAAGAAAAATGTTGTATATGATAGAATACTGCTGCAAACTGATGTCAACACATGGATATGACAATATATGGCTCAAATACAATAGGGGAGCAAGCTCTAACCCTTACAAGCAAAAATACCTCAATCCTCCAAGGGATTGGCTGAAACACACAAAATGGAAAAAATGCCGGAGTTGCTGGGCAGCAGCTGCAACTCAATCTAGAACACAATAGAGAAGGCTGAAGATGATGCACAAACTGAATTAGACCTCCTCCAATGGATCTCCAAGTGGAAGGCTGATCCTTACACTTGAGATCTTCCCCACAAATCAACCCGCAAACCCTCCATGAAAATAACGCAGATACTGAGAGGGACTGCGCAGTAGTGGGATAAAACTCTTTGGCCAAGTGCCAAGATCTGAAAATCAGCTCCAAGTCCTCCAATCCGATCCTCCAAAGGAAAGAGAGGCTCTCCCTCTGAAAAACAAGAGAAGGAAGTGGTGTCGTGAAGTCACCACGGCAACACCCTACAACACAGTATTACGCTGCTGCAGCAATAACGCTGTCCTGGAGGATGATGCTAAGAAAATAACCTTGCTCGAGCAGGCACTCGAAGTCCCCCGAGGCTAAGGGTGAGATCTCCGCACGGAGACACTTGGTGCACTAAACAGTGTAGCAGACGGGCTAAACAGCCAGCGTGCCAAAGAAAGACAAATGTCTCACTCAATAATCAATAATCCAAGAATCCAAGCATGAATGAAATGAGGAGGCTCCTCCATCTTTTATAGTGTTGGTTTCCCTCCAAAACCCAATGTAGCCTCTCTCTCCTCCACATCCTCATCCTTATCCACATTCTCATCCTTATCTGCGTAGAAGCTTGGAGAAACTTCTAAAGTGTACATAGGCCCCCTCCTCCACGTGGTGTTGGGTCCCCCCTTGACTCCCAGTTAAGTCACAACGTTGTGCTACTAGGTGGATGTCTTATTTCATTTAAGTGAGTTTAGACCCTCTTTACTCACTTTTTATTTATTTATAAACTATAGACGGCAAAATAAAGAAAATAGAATATTCCAATTTGCTGTCGCAAATTAGGAATATTATAGAAGAAATGACGACCGTGGTGTCCTTCCATCCGGAATCTCGTACCCTCTACTATGTCCATGGGCCCCTGTTTCCGCCGTGCTCCCTACGAAGAGTACCTTTATTTTACTTAAGTGAGTTAGACCTCTCTTCTCACTTTTATTTATTAATAAACTATAGTCGGCAAAACTATACAAAAATCGAATATTCCAATTAGCTGTTGCTAATTAGGAATATTACACCATGCACTACAAGATCTTGAAGTTGGATTCTGTGCTGTTGATGCTTGGCTTACTACCCTCCATCCACTGCACTGTTGCTCTCTGTGCCGTTGCCCATGCCATTGTCACTGACACTGCCACATCTGTAATGCAGCTCCCTCTCAAATTGTTGCATCGTGCTGCCCATAGCACTGCCACTACTAACTGTTGCATTGGAACTCAGTTTCTGAGAAGTAAGCAACTGAAAGACTTCTGCCCAACTGTTTGACAGATAAGTCAAGTTGCCTTCCACCACTGAAGCTCCCTGGATGCTGATTTACGCTGTCCTCCTGGACACACTATCATGCTGCAACACTACACTGTGTGAGCACAACTTCTCTGCGCTGCTGAAGTCCCATCAGCCCCTCTGCACTGTTGCCTCTGCATTACGCTGCTCCTTTAGCTCTTTAGCTCCCTCTTCTGCTTCAATGTGGCCTCCTGCAACCATCTCTCGACTCATCTCGCTATCGTCTTAAGGCTCCCGTAGCTCATATGTGATGCAAGAGTAGGGCTGACTCAAGGATCTCGCCAATGACTGTAGATGCTCTACAGATCCATTTCACCCCACCTCTTCTCTCGAGGCACGTGAGCACTCATGGCTGCATCATCATCAGAGCCATCTTCCTTTGCTACTGCAGCCTTGGAATCAGAAGATCCTCTGTCCTTCTTCTTAGGACAACTACTGGCAAAATGACCAAGATCACCATAGTTAAAGCAGCGAACCTTGGAAAGGTCCTTCTTCTTCTTCACTTGCTGTTTCCTTTCCCTTGATGCAAGGGCTGCATCCTCCTCCTCCTCCTTGACTTTGGCCTTTCCGCTTCCTCCATTGATATTTTGCCGCTTGGTGACCCTCCTGATCTCCTCTTGGCGGAGGATAGCCCACATGTCAGCCCAAGATGGTAACGCTGCCCTTCCCAGAATGCTCTGGACAAACGTTTCCCAATCTTCCGAGACCATATTCAAAGCATTCCTCACTAAGAGCCCCTCCTCTGGAGTAGCACCAATGCCAACCAGCGGATCTCGGATGGCTTGAAGCCTGAAGAGGAATGGATCTACCTCTTCACCCTTCATCATTTGGAACAACCGCATCTGGTTCTCCAGAAACATTCTTCTTTGGACGGAGCCTCCTTGGTACATCATGTCCAAGGCTACCCACATGTCATTTGCTGTAGTCTTACCAGCAATATGAGGAATAATGTGGTCCTTGAATCCGTCTATGATCAAATGCTTAGTCCGCACTTGATTTTATTCATACTTCTTCAGAGGATCTACATTGGTTGGTATAGCAAGAACTTTCTCTGCATGATCTTTGAGACCATACTCATCTAGAACTGAGAGGATTATGGCCCTCCAGATAACATAGTTGGACATGTCGTCCAATCTATCTTGATCCCTCAGTCCATATCAAGCCATTTTTCTCAGATCTGACAAAAACAATACTTCTTCTCCCTCTAGATCTGGGTTTCTTGGTGACTAGAAACCTTCTAGTGACTGCTTCTGCTAAAGACTGAATTCCCCCCTGGAAATATTTCACCCAAACACAAACGGACAACACTATCTGATCCTCCTGATCGAATCTTAGATCTGTTTGGCTCAAATCTGTTGAGTATCTATCTTCCTCCCGCCTTTGTTGACTTAGCTAGTCACAATTCTGCACCTGCAGAATCTCCACCCCACCAGCACTGTTGAAGATATGAAGCATTGCTTCCGAATCTTGGCAAAACTCTTCTGCAACTAGAGAAATGATTGGACCGCGCCTCACTGACTGGCCCAGCGTAGCCTTAGCGCTGCTTAGAAATGGATTGCGTAACCCCAGACTGGGTGACGCGGTCCTTACGCTGCCCTGGGAAGGGTCTGCATAAGCCTGATGACCTTTTGCAGCTTTAGTGTTGTCCTCTTCTGGATCTGCGTTCTCCTGCTGTCAAGATGCCCTTTCCGGATCTGCTGCTTCTTCTGCCACCCTAGAGAAAAAATATTTCTTCAGCTGATTGTAGGAGATTCAGCTTGATCTGCTATCGCTCTGATACCATGTGAAAATTCTACTGCAGTGTCTTGGTTTATTTCTCCTACTTGATTTAAATTAATACAAGTTATTTTCAGAAATTAGATTCAGAAAATACCGAAATAAACACAGCTACAGCCTACACATGCAGATCATTTATTGAATAATACGCTCATCCAACAAAGTGACACATGGATTTTTGGACACAAGTCCTCGAAAAAACCCAAAGTGGGAAAACCGGTGCAGCGGATATGAGGGTTTATTTTATTAAGTAGATTCTGAGTACAGTGAATCTGGGTTCCAGATCTAGAAAACCCAACAAAGAATAAAAGAAATCAAATCTGCAGCTAGCCTGTTGTTCTAGTGCCAAATATCCGACTGATCCACACCCTCAAACAGGATTTACAAGAAGCCCGGATTTGGCCCTAGAAACCCTAGCGCTGGCCCTGAAGCCCCAGTGTCATCCCTGCTAGCCTCAGAATGCCACTATGTTGCCCCGAGAGGGACTGCGTAACCCAAGAGAGGGTGACGCAGGCCTTACGCCGGCCTTGAGACCCCTCCGCGTAACTTCGAAGCCCGCTAGAGCCTCCGCGCCGTCCCGTGTTGCGGCTGTACGCTCCGGTAGTCGTTGCTTCGCTCTCCGTGTTGTCCTTGTTGATGCTCCTCTCGCCTCTTATTGACTCTTGGCTCTGGGATCAGATCATCCCCTTAATCAATACTACCCCTCGCTGCAGGAAATTCCTCTGGAAATTCTTACCAAACCCACCCTAGAATTCCAGATCTATTCCTCAGCTTTGCAACTGTGTGTGTCCTCCAACTGACCCTCAAGCCTTTCTCTTATACTTTTTCATTCATCTCATCAACGGCCGAGATTAAAACATTCATCAACAGCTGAGATTAAAAGACTACTTGATCCGTGTTTTTAAGAACATTTCAGCACATGTGTTAATTAATCCACTTTAATTATTTAATTTTCCTAAGTTTAGACTTAGGAAATCCATCAAAATAATTAATTATTTGAATAGCTTGAAGACCAATTGAAATTTCACAAAACACTTTCTAGGTTTTGGAGATCGAGTGTGTCCTAGCCCCTCCACAAAATTTCAGGGCTAGAGCACACCCAATGCTACACCAACTATACAAAATATCAATAGGAACCGCGCAAGAGAGCACACAACGTGGTGTAGAGGAAGCGAGGTGCCTCCCGAAATAAGATCAAAGGACTTCGAGAATATAGACCCCAAATTTCTTAAGAAATTATGCTCATCTACTTATTGTAAAAGACTAATTACCGAAGATTAATACAAACCCTCATCTACCGTGTACATGTGAGAATTGTCCAAAAATAACTGTGTACACATGATTGTTTCTATTGTGTTATATGTGTTCTATTCTATTCTCTGCTTATGATTAAGTGATTACTGCAGTTGTATTTATTTCAGACTTTAATGAAAGAAATTCGTAAATAACTTATCATAAATAAGTAGGCGAAATAAATCTATCACTGCAGTAGTATTTCAGATTTTAAATTTCACACCGATGTGAAGCCTCACCCTCCCTATGAAATCCGTAATATCCCCAAAGGGAAATAACCGGTAATACACAGAATATGCCAGATAGATATACATAAAACAATTGCTGGAACCAGATAATAGATCAAGTACACATATAATGCCAGAATACTAAGCCATTTTATTAATCTCAGAACACATAGATAGGAGTACAAATAATCAGAATGAGTGCACCTATCCTTGCCCTAGGCAAGTGGAGACCCTCTCAGAACAAATGATGGCTGCAAATATGAACAGCGTCCTAGCTGGCTGGAGAGCTGCTATGAAGAGCTGCTGCTGGAATGCAATGGAACTGCTATCAGTTCTCCAAACCCTCACCAATGAAAACGCTGTCTCTGCTAGTGACAGCGCAGAAACAGATGGAGTGCTAGTCACAAAAACCTCCAGATGAATGGTTCAGCTCCTGAATGCTGGAAAACGCTGTCAAGCCCTTCTCACACAATCCTGCTCACCAGATCAGCGTCCTCCCTGATGGATCTGCGTCCTGTATGCTCAGATCTACTGGATCTGAAGCCTCCAATCCAGATCTGCGTCCCCATCCTCCGTATCCGCGCGCCTCCCAAGTCGATATATCAAGAGTCTCTTCGTATGACCTTGAAGTGTCAGATCTCGTTGAATATCTCCTCAGATCTGCAACCTCAAAGGCTGGATCTGATGTTATCTCTTCAGATCTAGGCCGGATCTGCCAATATCTCCTCAGATCTGCAATCTCCCAAGCTGGATCTAATGCTATACTTCCAGATCTGCACCATACCAAACTAGATCTCCGCAAATATCTCTCGCATCTACAATCTCCAAGGCCGGATCTACCAATGTGTCTTCGTATCCGCGTCCTTCTTTCCCCCCCCCCCCGGAACAACCGTCCTCTCTCTAAGTCCGATCCGCGTCCTTTCTCCTCGGGGGAGCCGCCGTCCTTCCTCCCGGATTCGGAACCGGCGTCCTTCCTCCCCCCGAAACAACCGTCCGCCACCAAGATCCGCGCAAATACCGAAGGG
The DNA here is from genome assembly GCA_034641835.2 of Pinus albicaulis. Classification (NCBI taxonomy): domain Eukaryota; kingdom Viridiplantae; phylum Streptophyta; class Pinopsida; order Pinales; family Pinaceae; genus Pinus; species Pinus albicaulis. Next base: position 62,451 of record JAXQQM020092679.1, read on the forward strand.
CGCTCTCCTCTCTAAATCGCACCGTTCAAGCATTGCCATTTGCCACTGAAACTGAAGGATGATGCTCAGAAAATGACCTTACCAGGGCAGGCACTCGAAGTCCCCCGAGGCTAAGGGTGATACCAGAAAATAACCTTACCAGGGCAGGCACTCGAAGTCCCCCGAGGCTAAGGGTGAGATCTCCGAACGGAGACACTCGGTTGCACTAAACAGTGTTGTAGACCGACTAAACAACCGGCGTGCTGAAGCAGACAGAAGTCTAGCTCTCAATATCAATATCAAATCAAGCATACCCAAATGAGGTGAGAACCCCTCCTTTTATAATGCCAAACTCCCTCCAAAACTTAACTGCGTCCTTACTCTCCTTTGACCTGCGCAGTTAACCTTGGGTCAGCCTGATGCCTCCCCATCATACTCCTGTGGACCCCCAAGGCCCCCTCTCTAAGTTATAACGTCAATCAACTAGGAAAAGAACACTTTATTTATAAAGTGAGGTGACTAAAGTGAGGTGACCCCTCTTATTTCTCACTTTATTTATTATTTCTAGCTAAAACGGCAAAATAAAGCAAAAATGAAATATTCCAATTAGCAAGGCTAATTGGGAATATTACAGTCTCCCCCGGCAAAACGTTGCTTGTCCTCAAGCAACTGAAGTGATGGATGCTGTAAAGTCTGCTCGCTCTCCCAAGTGGCATCCTCATCCAGCAAAAATTGCTTGTTCTCAAGCAATGCTTGAACAAGCCTACTCTCTAGCTGATTCTCCCCACCGATACTGCAAAATGTGCCTGGGTCCCACTGAAACCTCTCTATCTCCTGCATCACCCTGATACGAAGGGATATCTCAATGCCAGGATCCCAAACTGATTTCTCATGATACCGGCCAACCAACAATCCGCCCGGGTCCCATCGCCACCATGGCCAATAATAGCCCAAGTCCCATGGCTCGGACTGCTCACTGCCTCTGGCTATGACTGAAGACCATGACCGCTGCTGCTCTGCATCTAGGACTGTGTAAGCTGGCCCATCAACTGTGAACCAACTCGTCACCTCTCTCCAATCAAGGCATGGAGTCGAAAATATAATGAGGAATATCTCCCTCCTGTGGATCCTCCATCTCCAAGCAATCATCCAGACAAAATGAGCCACCTCCCAACAAGGCAACTCTTGAAAACCTCCTTCCACCTCAAGCTCTGGTAATGAAGGTGGGCTGGAAATATGAACTTGGCAAGCATCATAGCTTACCCCATGCTGTCCTTCTCTCCACTCATGACAAGTGTAGAGTCTATGCTGATCCTGGGCTGCAAAATCATTGCCCTCCAGTGGCAAGGTGAAAAACAATCCACCATAGAAGGTTCCTCTATCAATGAAGAACAAGCTGGCCCAAAACAAACCATCCATGAAGAATATGACATGGTCATCATGGATCACCCTAATGAGATGTTTGCTGAAGGTTCTACACGAGGATACATAATGCAAACAATCTCTCACAAGGATACAACGTAGTCTCATCCACTGCAACTTCAGAAAATTACATGGCAAGCAATGTACAAGATTCATCACATCTACTAATGGATAGTAAATGGCTGAATATGACAACAACATAAGGCCAAACACCTGCCCATAGCTGTACAATGGATGAATATCAATCTCATGGCCCACCTCAAAAGAGAACACATATGTAGTAGTGGTGGCCATGCCTCCTCCCATGCTCCTATTAGAACATGTAGTGCAGAAGATACTCAAAGGCACATTCAGCTCATGTGTCTCCCTCACAATCAAGCCTCCCATACGGATCTGATCTATATCAGCAAATGAAGACATGATCAAGAGCAAAATGAAGGAAATGCTGAAGGTCTCATGTGGTGCAAGAAGGTAATCCTCCTCATGCTTGGAAACCCAAGTCAAGAAGAACATGCCATAGATGTCTCTATCATCATTCCCTCCTCTTTGTGCAACAAATATGACGTGATCCTGGGACCTATGGGTTATAGATCCACCATATCTTTGCTGTGCACACTTCATCCATAATGTTCTGCTCCAAGGTGACAACGCTGTGAGCTCATGCAAATGAGTTCATGTCAGTACAAGACTCTGTTCTTTGACATGCTCCTTGTCAAAGACTCCTCTAATAATGCTGCAATAAATATGGAATACCTCCCAAGATGGAAGTGCTTCCCCATCAAAGACCATGGAGATAGTGCCATCTCCTCCTCCTGCAACATCATGCAAAGTGTGGGGGCAAATCTGCCCTTGCTCTCCCCAGCAAAGCAACACGAAATTGTGTTGCCTCCCCATACCTCCATCATGCAACTCATGTGACGAAGACACAATGAATGATATGAGTAACACATCAACACCATGCATCCATACTCTATGCTGCTCAATGATGCAAGTATCCATCCTTCTCTTCCCCAACCTCCTACTCTTAGGAAGAGTGTTTGCCAAGTGATGGCCAAACTCTTTCAGGAGTAACCAGCGCAGCCAAGCCTCCTGCTGCCCGATATCATAGATCTGCAAGTACAAGTGATGGCCAAACTCCCTCAAGAGTAACCAGCGCAGCCAAGCCTCCTGCTGCCTGGTAGCACAGATCTGCAAGTAGCCTCCTAGCTCCTTGCTCATCATCCCCATCCACTCAATCACTTGTGGATGTCTCCTTCTCCTCATCCTGGTACTCCTCCCATGAGGGCTACCATCCTCCCAAATCAAATTTCTGATTTTGCACTTCATGGGATTTCGAAATATAAACTTCTCAAGGACCAATGAGACCCTATCAAGAATCAAATAGGTGGTAGGCAAAAACCTCCCATCATGATGTGTATGGCTCAAGGGATGTCCAATACAAGCATGAGAGATGTTATCCATCCTAAGATGTCCACCATCTTCTATTTGCTCTTGTGAGAAGGGAAGAAAGTCATTGCACCCCATGGTGTGTCGAAGTGCATCTCCAGTGAGATCTCTCCTTGAGACCTCCTCTTCATCCATAGTCTGCTCCATTGAGTACCAACTCAAAATCTCTCGCCATCCAACCTCAACACGTGGTTGCTGTACCCTGTGCAACTCTAATCGTCTCATACCATTATCCAAGTCAATATATGAGACCTGACTAGGTGGCTCTGCCTCTCTCTCTCTAATGGGAAGAGATGACCCAACAATACTGCTAGTCCCATCCATGCATGCCTGAAGGGGGATGATCTGACGCTCCCTCGTGCTCTCTGGTTGTACCATCAGGGAATCCAGTTGTTCCCCAATGCGGACCAACTTGGCCGCCGACTTGGCACAAGTCACTCTCATATCCTCCAGCTCCTGGTCCTGCAACAAAATGGTCTCCCGTACTGACGCGGCCTTCTCCCTCAAAGCTCGAAGGTCCGTCCGAAGCCGATGATACCGCTGTTTGCGACCATCATCCGATACCTCTGTATCCCCTAGTGCCTCATCGATAATGGATATATCTCCTGATACCTCACCCATCTGTTGTGTGCTGCTACCACCTGAAGACTCGGACATGGCTCCAGTCATCACCTCAGTGGGTGGCTCTACCGGGGTAGGCTCTACCTCCTCCACTACGATATCAACCGGCACGGTCAAGGAGGTCTCTAATGATGGTGAGTCCTGTGTCTCACTAGGTGTATCCTCGAACTCCCTGCAACCCTGTGTTCCCTCATCCTCTTCTCCACTGCTCTCGGAGAAGACCTCAATGAAGTGTGCCTTCCCTGCCGCACACCTGTGTCCTGGTGCCCATGGCTCCTGGCAAGTGAAGCACAACCGCTTCCTCCTCGGCTCTCTCCTGGCCTCATCATCAAACTGCCCTCGTCCAGGATTCGCCTTGGGAGGCGGAGCCCTCGTGTCCTTACCCTTAGGCTGGAAGGCCCGTCTCTGGGGATAAGGTGGCCGAGTCCTGGGTAAGACATCCTGTAAGTCCCGAGTCCTGCTGATGGCATCCTGAAGGGTAGCCGGTCTGTTCGACCGGACTAGGCCACGAAGTGGCTCTGACAGCCCCTCCACAAACATGCAACCCATCCGAGCTGCAGATAAATCAGGTACCATCACCGAAATCCTCAAGAAGTCTGAAATGTATGTCTCTGCACTCCCAGTCTGTTTGAGCTTGGTCAGCTCGCCAAAATGCTGCTCCGGATCCCTCCTGTCAAAGCGCTCTACCACCCTCCGAGTAAACTCGGCATATGTCGTCACTGTAGAATGCCCTAGTGTCACCATCCCATGGAACCACCAATCCCGGGCCTCACCATCCAGATGCAAGGTTGCCACCTTAATGGCCTCTGACTGCGTCATCTGGTTAAGCTGGAAATAGATGTCCAGCTTCTCCACCCAGGATTTTGCCGAACTGTTTGATGAGCCATCAAACGTGGGCAAATGAAATCTGCTAGCTGCGCGGTGGTCATCACGGTGGTGCCTGTGCCCCTGGTGATGATCACGAAATCTAATGCCATACTGGACCTGAACATAATCTCTGAATGAGAGAGCCTTCATGAACGTCGGTCCGAAAGCCTGATACTCTGCAAAAATGCCAACCATCCGAGCCAGATCTATCTCTCGCTGTACTGTTGTCCCCCATCTCCTCGAATCGTCACCACCTGCCATTGGCATTTTCTGCTAGGTGCCTACAGGCTCCTCAGAAACTGCACGGCTGCTGCAAAACCATACTGCTGCTTAACTTCGACCTCCGATTTACCCATTGGAAACTACTCAGAAAATTCCAGGAATTTGGGAAGGTGATCCTTGTCCAAAACCCAGAAAAACCCAGAAAACGTTTTTCCTAATTCCAAACTTCAAAATTTGACCCTTTTTATTTTGGCCCTTTTTCCAACTGCGTTTCTGGAATTGCAACTGCTATTACTCTGTATGATCTCTTTTCTGATGTCATAGACCACAGGCTGAGCCAGAATTATGCTCTGATACCACTGTAATATCCCCAAAGGGAAATAACCAGTAATACACAGAAATATGCCAGACAGATATAGAAAATACAATGATGGAACCAGATCATGGAACAAGTACATATAGAAGGCCAGAAAACTAAGCCATTTTATTAATCTGAGAATACATAGAGAGGAGTACAAAATAATCAGAATGAGTGCACCTATCCTTGCCCTAGGCAAGTGGAGACCCTCTCAGAACAGATAATGGCTGCAAAATTGAGTGGCGTCTAGGCTGTTGAAGATCGCTGCTATGAAGAGAGCTATTTCTTCCGGAATGCAATGGAACTATGAAATTTGAAGTCTAGAAGATGGCTGATACTGTCAGTCCTCCAAACCCTCACCAATAGCAGTGTCTCGCTGGTGACGGCGCGAGCGAATGGAGTGCGGTGCAAAACCTCAGATGAATAGATCGACCTCTCGAAGACCAGGAATCTTTGGAAAACGGTTTGTCAAGGCCCACTCACATGATCATGCTCATCAGTTCAGCGTCCTCCCTGATGGATCTGCGTCCTATATGCTCAGATCTCCTGGATCTGAAGCCTCCAATCCAGATCTGCGTCCTATCCCTCCAGATCTGCGTCCTCCTAGGTCAGATCTACTGTTATCTCTTCAGATCTATGCTGGATCTGCCAATATCTCCTCAGATCTGCAACCTCCAAGGCTGGATCTGATGTTATCTCTTCAGATCTAGGCTGGATCTGCCAATGTCTCCTCAGATCTGCAATCTCCCAGGCTGGATCTAATGCTATCTTTCCAGATCTGCACCCTACAGAACTAGATCTGCAAATATCTCCTCAGATCTGCAATCTCCAAGGCTGGATCTACTAATGTGTCTTCAGATCTGCGTCCTTCTTCCCCCTGGAACAACGTCCTCTCTCTAAGTCTGATCTGCGTCCTTTCTTCCCCTGGGACAGCGTCCTTCCTCCCAGATCTGAACTGCGTCCTTCCTCCCCCTGAAACAGCGTCCTGCCACTAAGATCTGCGCAGTCACCAGATGGGCTTCCTCCTCTCTAAATCTGCACCAGAAACTGCTACTACTTGCCACTAAAACTGAAAGATGAAGCTCAGAAAATAACCTTACCAGGGCAGGCACTCGAAGTCCCCCGAGGCTAAGGGTGAAACCAGAAAATAACCTTACCAGGGCAGGCACTCGAAGTCCCCCGAGGCTAAGGGTGAGATCTCCGACCGAAGACACTCGGTTGCACTAAACAGTGCTGCAGACCGACTAAACAACCGGCGTGCTGAAGCAGACAGAAGTCTAGCTCTCAATATCAATATCAAATCAAGCATACCAAAATGAGGTGAGAACCCCACCTTTTATAGTGCTAAACTCCCTCCAAAACTTTGACTGCGTCCTTCACTCTCCTTGGCCTGCGCAGTTACCCTTGGGTCAGCGTGAGGCCTTCCCTCATATCCATGTGGACCCCCAAGGCCCCCTCTCTAAGTTATAACGTTAATCAACTAGGAAAACACTTTATTTTATAAAGTGAGGTGACTAAAGTGAGGTGACCCCTCTTATTTCTCACTTTATTTATTATTTCTAGCTAAAGCGGCAAAATTAAACAAAAATGAAATATTCCAATTAGCAAGGCTAATTGGGAATATTACAAATCCTCCGGTATCATCATCTAAAGACTTCTGGCCCCGATTCCATCGGGGGTGGGGCTTTCATGTCCCTCCCTTTCGCCGGAATGTCGGTCCGTTGGGCATGGGAGCCCTCGTTCTCGACAAAGCATCCTGCCAAGTCTTTGGTCCTCCCCACCGTGAAATTTTCACTCTGAAAAATTGTTACTGCAGTAGTTGGTTTATTTCGCCTACTTATTATGATAAGTTATTTACAGATGCTTCGGTAAATTTTGAAGTAAACACAGCTGTAGAATTCACTCTAATCAACAGTAGAAGAACAAATTAAAACACTTATAGCACAATAGAAACAACCACATGAACACAATTATTTTTGGACAATTGTCCCCGGAAAAACCCAATGTTGGAAAACCGGTGCAGCAGATGAGGGTTTGTATTAATTTTCAGCAGTGAAAAGATCATTTACAAAATTCATGACGATCAGAATCAATAGTGTACACCTGATATGAATTTTCCGGACAATCCGGAAGAATTCCCGACACACGGGATGACCTCCTGCACCCTCTGCGTCAATTTGCGTAGCCCCTTTGCGCAGTCACTACCTGGACTGCGTAAGTCTGTATGGAGGGCTAGTGCTGCTGCTCAGCGCTGCCTTCCCTTCGTCTTCTGTCTTCCTTTTTCTCCGTCTCTGCTGACTTCTCCCTCCTCCTTCTGTCTTTGCAACCCTGCCTCTACAGACTCACCCTCTGAAATTGAATTCTCTTACTTCAAAATCGATTTCCTTTGGGTACTAAGAATGTGCCCGACTTACTTTCCAAATGACTCTCAAGCCTTCTCTTATAGTCTTTTCACTGATGAATCAACGACCCAGATTATATCCTTAATCAATGGCTCAGATTAAAGGATGACTTGATCTTCGTTTTCTAGAAGATTCACACTCTGCTTTATTAATACCCTTTAATTATTTAATTTCCCTAAGTTTAGACTTACGGATCACATTAAAATAATTAATTATTTTAATAAAGCAAAATCCAAGTGGAATTTCCACAAACGATTTCTGGGTTTTTTGGAATACTTCTGTCCAAGCCTCTCCTCAAAATTTGAGACCTGGAATGCTTCCTGATGCTATAAAATCAACACTCCCTCTTAGCAAGGAAAGTGTTCAAGAAAGGTACCGACTGTACTGCTCTGATTCTAAAGCATCTGCTGCGCTGCTGATGTCCTGGCTGTTGCCTCTCACCTCTGTGCTGCTGCCCTCTATACTACTGCCTGTGACACTATCTCTGCCACTACCTCATCCGTAATGCAACTCTCTCTGTCTCTGTAGACCACCCATTCCTTTATTGGAAAGGGTTCTTGACCATCCCCATATTTTATCTGAAGTAAGTAAACTTAATCTTACTCAGAGCCTTGGTGAGGATATTTGCCACCGTTCTCCTGTAGGAGTGTACCTCAACTGTACAGCTTCCCGTTGGACATAGTCTTTGATGAAGTGGTACCGAATGTCAATGTGCTTCGACCGGTCATGAAACACAGGATTCTTAGAGAGTTTGATGCAACTTTGATTATCACACATAATTTCGGTCAGTTCCATCCTCTTCTTGAATAAGTTCTAGAGCAGTTTACGAAGCCATATGGCTTTACCTGTTGTGCTTCTTTGCCATATACTCTGCCTTGGGCGAGCTCGGTCACCGGCAGACTACATTTCCTACTACACCGAAGTCGTTCACGATCCAAAAGCAAGCAGTGCCCGCGATACTTTTTCGATCCACTATGCTTCTAGCCCAATCCTACGTCGGTGAACCCACTCAACTAGATTTCGTTGCCCTTGGTCATATGTGCCCAATCCATACTCGTTTTGAATCTTCAAATACACAAGAACATGTTTGGTTGCTGACCGTGGAGCCCTCCTCGTTCCACCATGAAGCTGACTTAGGGTATTCAGCACTGTGAGATATACGGGTCCTGGTGATGACCATGTACATCGATGATGCGATGAGTTGCCTAGTAGGGTCAGCCTCATCATCCTCTGACGTGTTTATCTTCTTCTAGTTTGTAATCATTGACGTAGCCATGGGTCTACAATCTTCCATCTAAAACCTCTTCAGGATCTTTGTAGTGTATCTTCCTTGCCCAAGGAAATTTCTCCCTTTTGCTGCTAGACCTCCAAACCAAGAAAATATTGCATCTGCCCCAGATCCTTCATGTTGAATTCGGTAGCCAGATTCTCCTTGCAGTCTTTGATGAGCTTAGATGATCCAGTAAGGAACATATCATCTACATATAATACCAAGATTAGCAACTCATCCCCTACTCTCAGATAGTAGAGGTTGGGATCTGCGTCACTCTTGACGAATCCCATCTTCTGTAAGCAACTATCAATTCGCCCATACCATGCTCTAGGGGCTTGCTTTAGTCCATACAGGGCTTTTAAGCCTGAATACATGAGTCTTATGCTCATTGTCTCAAAGCCCTCTGGCTGTTCTATGTACACTTCCTCTTCTATCACCCCATTCAAGAACGCTGTCTTGACATCCATCTCGTGAATCTCCCATCCCATCTGCGCTGCGAGAGAGATGACAGACCTGATTGAAGTGTACCGAGCTATGGGGGCGAAGGTTTCTTCATAGTCGATCCCTTCTTTCTGTGCATACCCCTTAGCCACAAACCTAGCTTTGAATTTCTCTATGTTGCCATCTGCAACATACTTGATCTTGTAGATCCACCTTGATCCTACAACCGATCTGTTCTGAGGTCTAAGGACTACTTCCCATACATCATTCATCATGATGGAGCTATACTCCTCCACAATGGCATCTACCCACTCTTGATGTTGAGCTGCCTCTCGAAAGCTAGAGGGTTCTCCAACCTGTGCTACTAGTGATTGGTACCTGTCAGGTTGCCTACGTACCCTCTTCCCATCTCTAGGGACTCCAACAAATTCTTTTGCATCCCTTAGAATTTGTTAGAGCTCTCTGCTCGTTCTCCCACTAGTAGTGGGTGGATTTGCTTGCTCTCCTGCTTGCTCTTCTTCGGAAGAAATTTCCTCAGAATCCTTGTGCCATGGAGAGACACTCGAGCCACCCTCTGTAGGCCGCTGAGTCTAAACTAGTGGATCCTCCTCAACCTGCGTATCTGTAGCGATTTCTCGGGATCTTCTGAAGGCTCTCTCCTCCATGAATTTTACGTCCTGCCTTACTACGATCTTCCTGTTTTTCGAAATATAGATGCGATATGCCTTCGCATTTTCACTATAACCCACAAGATAACCCTTCTTCGCAGTCTGATCCAACTTCTTCCTCTTCTCATCGGGTACATGGCAATAGGCTATATTGCCAAATATCCTGATATGGCTCACCTTAGGCTTGCTGCCTATGAACACACTCTCAGGGGTCACCTTCCCCAATGCTCTATGGGGCACCCTGTTCTCCACATACACAGTTGTATTGTAGGCTTCTGCCCAAATAAATTTGGGCATGTCTTTGTCATATAGCATTGCCGTTGCAGCTTCTACAATGGTCTTGTTCTTCCTTTCTGCAACTCCATTCTGCTCTGGATGGTATGGAGCTGTCCATTCTCTCTTGATGCCTTCCTTTGCGCAGAAACTGGTGAAGTCTTTATCGATATACTCTCCACCATTATCTGATTGCAACTTCTTGATCTTCTTTCTGGTTAAATTTTCTACCAAGGCCTTGAATTCTTTGAATCGCTCAAAGACTTCATCTTTGGTTTTAAGAAAATAGATCCAAGTTTTCTTGGAATGGTCATCAATAAAGGTAGCACAACACTTTGGACCACTGAGAGCAGTCGTGGACATTGGACCGCAGATGTCTGAGTGTATCAACTCCAATACACTCTTGGCCCTACTGTTGCTTCTTGGAAATGCTGCCTTGGCATACTTCCCTAGTATGCACCCCCTGCAGACCTCATCTTTCCTTGGGCTGAGTTCTGGAGCTCCCATGAAAGTCTTCTTGAGAATCTTCAAAGCTCCATGATGTAAATGCCCCATTCTTCTATGCCATAATTCATTCAGATCCCTTTCGTCTGTACTGCCGATTAGTGCCATTGGGGACTCAAGCTGGAGCTTATATAATTTATGGCTCCTCACTCCAATTTGTGCCTTCCTTTTCCAGCTAGGGTGTTGACATAAACTTTATATCCAATAAAGTATACGTCATAACCCTTGTTCTGGAGCTGAGACATCGAGAGTAAGTTCATCCCCAAACTCGGTACATGCAGAACGTTTGTGGCCCGAAGCTTGTTGCTAGCTTCTGTCTGAAATATTATGGTACCTCTTCCAACAGGGGTACACTTGGCCTTGTTTTCCATTGTAATTTGGAAATTCATTTACTCTTCTCGGTAGCTCGAAAAACATTCTCGAACTCCCGTCATATGAGCAGATGCTCCACTGTCAATATACCAAACTCTTGGAGAGGCCGTGCTTGACACACAAGCAGAATCCAACTCTAGTCTAGATGCCATAACAAATATGTCATGCTCCCTCTGTATCTCTATGTGCTCTAGAGGACTGCGTGGGCCCTTCTGAACTGTATTAACATCGGATCTTTGTTCCATTTCAAAACCTCCCTTTCTGTCTTTTGCCTTTAGCTCTGATACCATGTGAAATTTTCACTCTGAAAATTGTTACTACTGTAGTTGGTATATTTCGCCTACTTATTATGATAAGTTATTACAGATGCTTCAATAAATTTTGAAATAAACACAGCTACAATATTCACTCTAATCAAAAGCAGAAGAACAAATTAAAACACATATAACACAATAGAAGCAACCACATGAACACAGTTATTTTTGGAAAATTGTCCCCAGAAAAACCCAGTGTGGGAAAATTGGTGCAGCAGATGAGGGTTTGTATTAATCTTCAGTAGTGAAAAGATCATTTACAGAATTCATGATGAGCAGAATCAATAGCATACACCTGATATGAAATTTCCGGATAATCCAGAAGAATTCCCGACACACGGGATGACCTCCTGCACCCTCTGCGTCAATCTGCGTAGCCCCTCTTATGTACCTTAGCCTTTGCTTGCCGATCATGGGCTGGATTGCGTAAGTTTGCATGGAGGGTAGTGTTGCTGCCGAGCTACCTTCCCTTCGTCTTGTCTTCCTTCTTCTCAGTTTCTCTTGACTTCTCCCTCCTCCTTCTCTCTTCAACCCCGCCTCTATAGACTCACCTCGTGGTCTCTTACTTGAATCGATTTCCTTAAGTGCGAGAATGTGCTCGACTTGCTTTCCAAATGACCCTCAAGCCTTCTCTTAATCTCTTCGTTGATGAATCAACGACCTAGATTATATCCTTAATCAATGGATCAGATTAAAATATGACTTGATCTTCTTTTTCTAAGAATATTCACACTTTTCTTTATTAATACCCTTTAATTATTTAATTACCCTAAGTTTAGACTTAGGGATCACATTAAAATAATTAATTATTTTAATAAAACAATATCCGAGTGGAATTTCCACAAACGATTTCTGGGTTCTCTGGAATACTGTTGTCCAAGCTCTCCTCAAAATTTGAGACATGGAACACTTTCTGATGCTATAAGTCGTAACACCCATTGTGTCTGGTAGTAGTGGGCCAAGTAGACCTCACTAGCCCATAAAGGGATTATTTCCTAGACCATCAATAAACATGTAGATCCTTCTCCAACATGCGTCAAGTACGGAACCATCACTAGAAGCTCAGGAACTCCGAGATGTAAGTCTCTGGGTTCCTTGTCTACTTGAGCTTGGTTAGCTCCACAAAATGCTCCTCCAGATCCTTCCGATCAAACCTCTCTAGCACTCTCCGGGTAAAATCATCGTATGCTATCACTCCCGAGTGACCCAGCGTAGTCATCCCATGGAACCACCAGTCATGGGCTTCCCCCTCTAAGTGCAGCGCAGCCACCTTGATGGCCTCTACTTCCGTCATCTGGTTAAGCTGGAAATAAATGTCCAGCTTATCCACCCAAGCTTTGGCTGAACATTTTGATGATCCATCAAAAGTAGGGACAAATGCTGCCCAAAGGAATCTGTATGCCTGGAATGTATCTCTCTGCAACCTCCTCCAAAATCAGATGGTACTCCTCTCTTAAGCGGGCACTCAAAGTCTCCCGAGGTAGAGGTTGAGATATCTGCTCGGAAATCCCTGTGCGAAATAGCACTACAGACTCAGTTAAATAGCTCAAGCGTGCTACGATCAATCAGAAAGAAAATAGATGGATGAATGAATGAGGAATGAGTTTCTCTCTTCCTCTTTTGTCCAAGCTGAGCCTCCAACATTCCCTTGGGCCCACCTAGACTGTGTTGCCCCTCCTCCGACCTATCTTTGCACTACACACTGCGATGCCTCTCCCACGCTGCCAGTAGGACATTGCCTCATTTGAGTGGATGGACACATGGACCCCACTACAGCCTCAATATTTGCCTTTAGTGACTTTAGGAAAGCACTTTAGCTGCCTAGTTTATTTGTGGGTCCCCTTACCCACTTTATTTCTGTTGAACATTTGGAAAAGGAAAAATGAATCAAAATTAATATTCCAATTGCACGGAGCTTTAACAATATTACAAAGAAGCTTTGCTTCACCTTCCAAGAGCCATGGGCACGGGTCATAGGTGTGCCGGAGGAAGGCACACTATATTAAGGTTTTTCTCCCGACGGTGAGGGAGAAGGGAGACGCATTCTTTGAGATGGGAGGGAGATGCGGCACGGGGCACCGGGGGAGGATCCACTACCACCACCTCCTCCGGCGGCGGGGAGGGGATCAATGTTGCACCGACCGGAGGGGTCCCTTGCATCTTTGCGATGGGTACCCAAGTACCTACGTTGGTCGAGGGACATTTCAGGGACAACTTGTCTCGGTGCTAGTGAACAGTGGAGCTACACATGACAATCGATGCTCGGATGGTGCGGAGAGAAGGGGGATACGAGACAAAGAGATTTGATGGGTTTTCGGTGCTAATTCCCGAGGCCAGGACCATACAGTGCATGCGTTATGTCCCAGTTTTGATGGTGACATACTCCTTAACAAACCATTTTTTTGTGTTCGACATTCCGGACACCAACATGGTGTTGGGGGTCGAGTGGCTTATCACTCTTGGTAGAATCACTACTGATTGGCAAACACTAGAGATGGAATTCATGGATAAGAAGAGTGGGAAACAAGTGATGCTCAGGGGCATGCATACATACCCCCCTCAGACAGTTTTTGCACATAGGATGGAGGTAGATTTCTGGCAGGGAGACATAGAATGGGCAGTTGAGTTGAGAATTTCGGATACAGGTGTTTCAGGCCAGCCCACATACCCCGATATCCAGGCCATCCTAGATCGTTACTCAATGGTTTTCGGGGACATTCCACTAGGGTAGCCGCTCGACAGGGGATTCGAGCACACTATTGAGTTGAAGCTCAACATTCAGGCTGTGATCTCTACTCCATATAGGCATCCCAAGGCCTACCGTGATGAGATCGAGAGAGTTATCCATGAGCTCTTGTCTTTGGGGCACATTAGGCCCAGCTCTAGTCCTTTCGCTTCTTCGATGGTTTTGATGAATAATAAGGATGGGACGATGAGGATGTGCATTGATTACAGGGCCCTGAACAAGAAGACGATGAAGGACTGCTGCCCCATCGCACGGATAGATGAGTTGATGGATGAGTTGAGGGGAGCTAAGTTCTTCTCCAAGATAGATCTGAGATCAGGGTACCACCAGATCCAAGTGAGGGACAAGAATGTCCCCAAGACAGCGTTCAGGTGCCATTATGGGCACTTTGAGTTTTTGTTGATGCCCTTCAGGCTAACGAACTCTCCAGCCACTTTCCAGTCATGCATGAACCACATTTTTCGTGGCCAACTGCGGAAGTTTCTGCTGGTATTTTTCAACGACATTTTGATATACAGTCGGACATGTGAGGAGCACCTGCAACATGTAGAGACAGTATTGCGTATTGTGGAGGAGCAAAAATTTTATGCAAAGTTGTCCAAGTGTGAGTTCGGCTTGACAAAGATGCTATACTTGGGCCACATCATAGGGGAAGATAGTGTGCGGCTGCATTAGGAGAAGATCAGGGCCATCAAAGATTGGCCAAAGCCCAAGAATGTCATGGAGTTGAGAGGCTTTGTAGGCATTTGCACATATTACCGAAAGTTTGTGAAGGGATTTTCACAGCTGGCTGCACCCCTCACAGACTTGACACGGAAGGGAGCATTCACCTGGACTCCCATAGCGCAGGAGGCTTTTGACCACCTCAAACAGGTGATGAGTAGCTGTCTGGTACTTGCACTCCCTGATTTTTCCAAGCCCTTTGTCTTGGAGTACAATGCATCTGGAGTAGGATTTGGGGCCGTATTCATGCAAGATGGACACCCCATTGCTTTTGAGAGTCAGAAGTTCTTGCCTCATGAGAGGCACTACCCCATTTTTGACAAAGAAATGCTAGCCATTGTGCATGCCTTGGCCAAATTCAAACACTACTTAGTGGGGAACCGATTCAAGGTTAAGACTCATCATAACAGCCTGCGGTACTTCTTGGAGCAGAAACAGTTGCAGGAGAGACAACAGAAGTGGGTTAGAAAGATCCAGGAATACGATTTTGACATTGAGTATGTCAAAGGGAAGAACAACGTGGTAGCTGATGCATTATCTCGTAGACCAGTATCCCTCTCCTTGATGAGCATAGACGCAGATTGGAGGGCGTAGTTACCGGTGGAGTACTCCAAAGATCAATTTGCATGTGAGCTGCTGGATGGGCAGGTGACAGATGACCGGTATCGAGTGATAGATGAGGTCATTTATTACTGAGACTGGATCTTTTTGACGGCCAACTCCTGATTGAGGGAGAAGATCTTGCATGCAACACATGACTCTCCATTGTCAAGGCACTAGGGGTTCACGAAGACCTATAGAGCCATCACAGAGAGGTTCTCCTGGAAGGGCCTCAAGGAGGACGTACTCCGGCATGTCAAGGAGTGTGTAGTCTGCCAGAATAACAAGGGGGAGCTGAACCATCCAGTGGGATTGTTGCAGTCGCTTCCCATTCCGAAGGGGAAATGGAAAAGCATCTCTATGGATTCATCACGGGGTTGCCCATGGTGCAGGGCAAGGATTGCATCTTCGTCGTTGTTGACCAGTTGACGCGAAGTATGCCCTTTCACACTACAGCTCAATGCACGGCCTCACCACTCAGCTGAGTTGTTTTTTTCGGGGACATTTTTCATGCATGGTCTTCTAAGACCATAGTCATTAGCAGGGAGACAACGGGTTCATGGGGGGGATTCTAGCGGGAGCTATTTCGTTTGGTGGGCCAAGAGCTTACAGAGCACGATACGCCACCCATAGATAGATGGGGAATGAGAGCTCTCTATAGGTGCAACAGCAAGTTATCTAAGCCGTGGACTTTTGAGGCTTGCAAATTTTCTGATTTAGAGGGTTTTTCCATTTACTTTCGTTGTCTTACTCAGGGAGGGAGATTCTAGCTTTTCCAAGCTCTTATCTTTGTAAAGATCTCCTTTCATTTCTTGGGCAGCCTTCTTAGAGGCATCTTTTCTAATCATTGTAATCACTAATAAAATAAATTTCTTTGCTTGAGGGAGCTTGGGAAATTTTCTCATGGCATCCCCCTTCCTCAATTAAAGAGGAAGGACCTTTTTTGGGTGGATTGACTTTGTTTCTAGTTTATTTTAAGCTTATTTCCATCGCATGCATGCTTAAAATTAACAACATATTCACTCCACATTTCATTCACTAAATCTTGTGTCTAACAAATCTAACATGCATAAGTTCCAAAATTTGCAAACTTGAGGAAATATTTTTTATGTGTGAACGATTTATGTTATGGGCAAGTTTTAATTGTTTCATGGTTATTTAGGCACATGTTTCATTGTTTGGTCCATTTATGCTACATATTTTGGTAACTATTGGAGCATTATCTCTCACTTGAAACAATTGTATCATAAAGAAAATATATTTCACTTAACTTGCCTACTTTCATTTATTGGTGCAACACATATGAACTTATTTCCATTCTTGTTTCTCAAGTTTAATTTGGTATTGCAATGAGCACAATCTCATTTCTATTTCTTTCGAAACATTGCATATAGCAATTTAATTGGGACAATCAACACTCACTAAAATTTTACCTCCAACATAAGTTGGTTGAATAGACATCCTAGGGACCCTCTACTCCTCTATTGACTCCTCACTGTGGGATCCATATCTTTGGGCGAGGGTGAGGTCTAAGGATTGAAGGGTTCATTTGCAATCTTGTTGTAGAGGTAACTAATAATAAAATTAACCAAGAGCACTATCCATCATATTTACTTTACTTGTCTCTTGATGGTCTTCAGTTTTCATATGCAAAGTTTATTCCAAAAGCAAGTATTGTAATTCTCTTAACAAGTGCTTTCTTTTTATGTTTCAAGTCTAATTTCATATTTGTAATTTCTTTGTTCACATTTTCCGAGCTAATTACTAATTGTGGAGTTTTGGCAAGATATGTTTCAATGTTTTGATTCCCAAATTTGATTATCTCAAAGGCATTTTCTGTATCTTGCAATATCTCATGCTAGCAATCTTTTGTTTGCATTTCAAGGTTACTTTGCTCTCAAGTTTTGAGAGCATTACATTTTACTTCTTGAGCAAATATATATATCTTTCAAATGTTGAGCAAATTCTGTATACGGCACTGGTTTGTGGTTTTATCATGTTAATGATTGTCATTATTATTTCAAGTTGCTCACATCATATTTGCTCATAAATCCTTAAAAAGTAATCAATTTTCACTATAACACTCTCCTAGAACCTCACATCCTTTTAATTTAGTTTCTTCACTTTAGGGACCACCCCCTTAGCTGACCTAGGAGAGAGCTAAAATGGAGAGAGTCGGGATCAATGTGCTAGCCCCTTCTCTAAGATCCTTGCCACCAACCACACCTTGTGGGGTTGAAGGCTTTCTCCACTGACTTGTAGGTAGGTGTAGGCGGCAAGGAAAACAATAACACCTCCAACGTTCCCTTGGGCCCACCAAGGACTGTGCTGTCTCCTCATCCGACGTACCACTCTGCTGCCACCATCGTGCCTCTCCCACGCAACCACCTAGGAAGCTGCCTCCCATTCGATGGCTGGCTATATGGACCCCACTAAAGCCGCAATATTTCCTTAGGAACTATAGGGAAAGTGTTATTAAAGTAGGATCGATTCTTGTTGGCGTATAGCTCGACCCGATTGAGGATGCGATGCGAAGGAACTAGGGTTTCGAGGATTGCTCTACGATCCGGACGGAAACGGCGGCGAAAGCCGAGATCGCCTCGAGGATCTGCGGCAACAGGAGGCCCCGAGCGGCGCGAGAAAGATGGGACGGCCGGGGGCCCTGGAATTTAAAGGTTGCCTTCTTTTCAAGGTAACAATGCCATTAGCGCTGCATCACATGTGAAGAACTTTAATGTTTGCATCTTTAAGTGGTGTAACGTTGCTAACTATGAGGATGTAAAGATGAGGCTTTTTGTTCTCTCTTTGGAAGAGGATGCTCTTGATTGGTTCACTGAGCAACCTGCAAACTCGTATGATTCTTTACAAGCGATTGTTAATGCTTTCATGGGAACGTATGGAGAGAGAAGAGAGAATAGTAATTTGATTAGTGCCATTAGCACCATGAAGAAGAATGAGAATGAAACCATGGAGGAGTTTAACAAGAGATTCAATGAATTGGTTAAAAGCATGCCTGCAACTGTTAAACCTCCGGATGAATTTCTCTTATGCTCATATTTAGATGCTTTTGGTGTGGATACCGCTTATGAGTTGAGGAGGAAGGAACCTACAACTTTGGGTATAGCTCAAACGGAAGCCTTGAAAATGGAGAGGGCTAGAAAGCAATCAGGAAAATCTAAGATTCCTGGTTACACTAGAGGGCCATCGAAATCAAATGATTCCAAAGGCAAAGGCAACGAAGAGCCTACCCATGATCCTATTAAGGAGTTAACCCATCTCATCAAGACTATGGAAGCAAATCACACAAATCAAATGAATGCTATCCAAAATCGGTTGGTGGCCATGGAAAGGAATCAGGCGGGGAGATTCCCAAATCGAGGAAATGATAGATGGCAGAAGAGGGGTCCCCCTAATGAACATAGGGTGATAAATCCACTCTGAGTTCCACAATAGTCTCCATCCATCCTTGTAAAATTGGATGTGAGCTATGGAAAATAGCCAAAAGAGAAGTCAAAAGTCCCCATCCTCCTATAGTGTGAATAATTTTGAAGAGTTGGATAGGATTACTGAGTTGTATGGAGAGAAGCCTTCATCAAATCAAATTTTAGAGATAGCCAAGGATAAAGAAAGGGCAAGAAACAAGGACAGAAATCAAAATGCCCATAAAACTTTCACTCCACCTACATCTAAGTTAAATATTGATTTGGGAGGATGGATAAATAATGCAAAGATTTTGGTACCTGTGACTGAAATCATGAAGATTCCCGCCCAAAGATATAAGTTGTTGAAAGCCATTGATGCCCCTAATGGAAAAGAAATGTCAAATTTTTCTAAAGATAGATATGAGGATGCCCCTATCACTTTGCAAAGTAGTGATATGTGTAGAGATAATAGAGACCATCAACCATTTTTCATCACTATGTTGGTCAATGGAATGCTTTTGCACAATTGTATGTTTGATTCTGGGGCATCATCGTGTGTCATGACTAAGAAAGTCATGAATCAGTTAAACCTGAGGGTTTCCAGACCTTACCACAACATTTGTGCTATGGATTCGAAAATTATTGAAGTTTGTGGTTTGATAAAGGATCTTCAAGTCCACTTGGCAGTTCATCCTGATATTATGATCACCATGGATATTGTGGTAATTGATGTACCTGATGCATGGGGGATGTTATTGTCTAGAAAGTGGGGAGCTGATATAGGGGGTAGTTTGCAAATGGATTTAAGTTATGCTACCATTCCTAATAGTGAGGGCATCATGGTTAGGTTGGATAGGGAATTGGAGAGAAAGTTTCACGTGGAAAATCCCAAGGAGCCTCATAATGAAATTGTGTATGAATCTGATGACTTGGGAAGTTATGCTATCTTGGCTAATTCTATTGCTCCTTTGGAGAAGGAGGTGGGAAGTAAGAAGGATTGGGTGTGGCATATGAATTTTGATGGTGCCCATTCGAGGTTTGGTAAGGGTGTCGGAATTGTCCTTACCTCCCCCCTTGGTCATATATTCAAGTTTGCCTTTAGGTTGGAATTTGATGCAACTAACAATGTAGCGGAGTATGAAGCTTTATTGTTAGGTCTAGAGTTGGCAAAGGACTTGAACATTAAGATGCTTAGTATCAAGGGGGATTCTGATCTAGTCATTCTTCAAACAAAGAATCAATTTGCATGTAAGAATGATAGATTAAAGAAGTATCGAAATGTTGTTTGGGATAACATGGAATATTTTGACGCATTAGATCCTCAAGCAATTCCAAGAGAAGGAAATAAACAAGCTGATGAGCTGGTTGTTGTTGCATCTACCTTACAGCTTGGAGAGAACTTGATGGATGATAAGATCAAGATGGAGGTTATTTTTAGACCATTGGTTCTTGATAATGTTGAGCATTGGCAAATCTTTAATGAAGAAAGCCAAGTGATTCGTTTTTTAAATAATATGGAAGAATTCTCTGGTTTCAAGGTTGGCTACAAGGAAGAAGTTGGTTATTATGAGGAGTGTAATGTTGTGTCAAGACTCAAATCCCACTCCTAGGGATCGTATAGCCATGGAACAGAGGTTTGACAGACATGATGTTGTAAAGAGAAAAGAGGATAAGAAAATTGACCCAGGGGAATTTATTGAAGTAAACATTGGTACCCCTCATGACCCAAAGATTATCAAAATAGGGAAGGGCACCACCGAGGAGGAAAGGAAAAAATTAATAAATATTAGGTACAACTACCATGTTCTCCATGAACGCCTTCAGATCATATTCATCTAGAAGAAACATAGCCCGTTCCTTCTAGATCATATAGTTGGCGGAGCCCTCCAATCGATCTTGATAACAAAGTCCGTGAGATGCCATCTTTGCCGAAAAACTGTCGAATTTGCTCCCTCTTTCTCCCTACTGCATAGTCCTTGGCAGGCTTACGCACTCCCTGATGGAGTTTTAAGTTCTACTGCTCCTCTATTGCTCAGCAACTGAGAAATGCTGATTTCCTCGGCTAGGAAATCACTGAGGAAGAATTCCCCAAATATGTGCTGTTCTTCTTAATATGTGCTCTTGATTCCTCCTTACACTTTTCCGCCATCAACAACTTCAAAAAGTGTTCCTCTATTTTTCATTGAGGCTTTACGCCTCTTTCCATTGTACACGGTCTTGATGTGGAAGCCCTTTCTCTCTGTCAACTCACTCAAAGAGAGACTGCCATGAAAATCTTAGCCCTCCTGGCTAGAACTATGCAATCCTTCAATGGATTCATTCTGCTGCACTGCAACAAAAATGACCATCACTTCAGAATTCAGAGCCGTTCTTCCTATTTCACATCAATGCTATGATACCATGTGAAAATTCCTAGATCTAAACAATCTGAGGAATCCTACTGCAACCAACTCGATTGCTTCTTCTATTATGTAATTTACTTTACACAATTATTTCTGAATCATACATGAAATATTGAAGCAATCACTGAAGCAGCCTACACTATAATACTCATGATTCTGAAACAAGGTAACTAAACAAGGAAATCAATCACACATATGACACCTTTATTTTGGACTATGTCCCTGAAAAAACCCAATGCGGTAAAACTGATGCAACAGATTTGAGGGTTTTATTATTAAGTAGTAGCAATTTCTGAATACATCTTTGAATACCCCTAGGGTTATTCAATTACAGAGAGAAATATTGGCAGAAGAATTTGTGAGGATTTAACTCACTCAATCACTGAGTTCCCGACTGATCCGGATGAAGAGAAAATTGCCCTGGGGAGAGCCTTTAACGCGCCTTTATGCGGTCAGTAGCCCGGACCTTCCAACCTCTCCCGCGGCCCCTTCTGGCTCAGCGTTCAGCCCCGACCAAGTCGTTTTGCCTGTGGACCACCGAGGAACAACCTCCGGAGTCACTACCGGATCCGGCCTCAGAATCGGATCTACAAGAAAAATTTCGAAACCCTTCCTTTGCCTCTGCGTTGCTTCTGAGTGAGCCTATGCAGTCACTGCATCAGCCCTCTTCCTTCAGCGCTGGCTTTGGTTAGATCTTTTTTGCCTCTCTCTGACTGGTGCTCCACCGACTAAGAAAATCTCTTCCTCTCTAGATGTTATCTTTGCCCCACATTGCTCAGATCTCTAGCTCAAATTTCTCAGCAAACCACGCCCCAACAATTTCGAACTCTTAGATCAATTCAATGTCTCAGTGTGTCATTCCAAATGACCCTCCAGCCTTCTTTTATAGTCTTCTCGTTGAGACATCAACGACCGAGATTAGATCTCTAATCAACAACTAAGATTATAACTTGATTTGATCTTCGCTTTTTCTAGATCATTCTCACTCTATTTTATTAATACCCTTTCATTATTTAATTTCCCTAAGTTTAGACTTGGGGTCCCCATTAAAATAATTAATTTTTACAATAAAACATATTCCAAGTGGAATTTTCACTAACGGTTCTGGGTTATTTGGAATATCAATGCCTAAGACTCTCCACAAATTTTGAGACTTAGAGCACTTCCGATACTACCAAAAATCAACACTCCCTCTTAGCGAGGAAAGTGCTCTAACAACATGCCTTACGCATTATTGCTCTAACTACGAAGCATATTCAGCTGTTGTTGAAGTCCATCAACCACGCATTCTTTAACTGCTTCTTGCCCATGACATTGACTTGCCAACTGCTACATCGTGCGCAACTCCCTCTCAAGTGCTGCATCTGCTATGCTGCTAACACTGCCACTGCTAACACTGCATCTGCACTACAACTCAGCGGCTGAGAGAAACAACTGAACTCACCCAAGACCGAACAAGTGTTCAGTGGATGCACCTCAGTGCTGAAGAGTCTGATTGCTGATAACCACTGCGCTGTCCCTCTGAGGCACTGCGCTGCTGCTGCACTGTGCAACACTGATCTGCACTCCTGTGCACTGCGCTGCTACTGCTACGCTGCTGCTGCCTCTACTCTGCGCTGCTCCAGAAATAAGCGTTGCTACCCACTGCAATGTCGTCTCCATCACTCCTCGGCTCTCACTGAAACTCCTCCATCTCGCTACTGCTGATTATGGGCTCCTGTAGCAAGGTAATGATCCATGAGGTGGGCTCCTCAAGGATCCTGCCGGATATGGTACTTTGGAGTCTTATACTCCTCCTCTTGGGTTTGGTGCCCCTTTCAAGCCTGGTCCTTGGTTGGGACCCTTCCTCTCTTTGCAACTCGCACTCCCCCCTGCAACTACTTCTGGCAAATCGAAGTCGATCTGCTGCCCAGATCTACATTTTGGATAACTTACACAACCTTCTCTGGAAATCTTGTATGATCATCCCTGCAGAGCTACAAAAATATGAAAACTCAAAACTAGAGAAGGAAATGATCTCGCCAAAATTTCGAATGCCTCCTCTCTCCTCTGCGCAACTATTGACTGGCTCTACACACTCCCTGCTGGAGCAAGTAGAGCCGCCCCCTGCTACTGCTGCTCTACAGTGCGAAATCGAATTCCTTGGCTTAGAATTCTCTGAGGAAGACATTCCATCAGTGTCATGCAACCCACTGGCTACCATCTCAGCTGAAAAACTGTCGAATTGCTCCCTCTTCCTCCCTACTGTACAGCTCCTGGAAAGCTTACGCACTCCCTAATGGAGTTGTAAGTTCTACTGCTCCTCTACTGCTCAGCAATTGAGAAATGTTGACTTCCTCGGCTAGGAAATCATTGAGGAAGAATTCCCTCAATATGTGCTCGACTCCTTCTGACACTTTTCTGCCCAGCAACAACTTCAAAAAATTGTGTCCCTCTGTCTTCTGCATGGAGGCTCTGTGCTGCCCCCTTTGCCACAGTAAGATCTTGATCTGGAAGCCCTTTCTCTTTGTCGACTCACTCAGAGAGAGACTACCATGAAAATCTTAGCCCTCTTGGCTAGAACTGCGCAATCTTTCAATGGATTTGTTCTGTTGCACAGCAGCAAAAACAACCTTCACTTCAGAATTCAAATCTGTTCTTCCTCACTCACATCAATGCTCTGATACCATGTGAAAATTCCTAGATCTGAACAATCTAAAGAATCCTACTGCAACCAACAGAATCACTTCTTCTATTATGTAATTTACTTTACATAATTATTTCTGAATCACACATGAAATATTGAAGCAATCACTAAAGCAACCTACACTATAATACTCATGACTCTGAAGCAAGGAAACTGAACAAGGAAATCGATCACACATATGACACTGTTATTTTTGGACAAGAAAGTCCTCGGAAAGAACCCAATGCGGAAACGGTGCAGAAAATCTGAGAGTTTTATTATTAAGCAGTAGCAATGTCTGAATACATCTTTGAATACCCCTAGGGTTATTCAGTTATAGAGAGAAATACTGGCAGAAGAATTTGTGAGGATTTACCTCACTTAATAACTGAGTTCTCGGCTGATCCAGATGAAGAGAAAATTGCCCTGGGGAGGCATTGTGCTGCCTCTGCCCAGTCCCAACTTTGGACCTTCTAGCCTCTGCGTTACCCCCTTTCAGGCTTAGCGTTCAACCCCAACCAAGTCGTTTTGCCTTTGTGGACCCTGAGGAACAACCTCTCAAAGTCACTTTTTGGATCCCAATCTCCAAAATTGATCTATAAGCAAAATTCTGGAAACCCTCCTCTTCCTCTGTGCTGCTTTTGCGTGAGCCCTACATAGTCTTTGCGTTAGCCCTCCTTCCTTCAGCGCTGGCTTGGTTAGATCACCTCTGCCATTCTCTGACTGATGCTCCACCAACTAAGAAAATCTCTTCCTCTCCGGATGCTATCTCTGCCCCGCACTGCTGAGATCTCTAGCTCGAATTTCTCAGCAAACCCAACCCCAGAAATTTCGAACTCTAGATCAATTTGGTGTGTCATTCCAAATGATCCTCAAACCTTCCTTTATAGTCTTCTTGTTGAGACATCAACGACCGAGATTGGATCTCTAATCAATGGCTAAGATTATAACATGACTTGATCTTCGTCTTCTAGATCATTCTCACTCTTGTTTTACTAATACCCTCTAATTATTTAATTTCCCTAAGTTTAGACTTAGGTTCCCCATTAAAATAATTAATTATTTTAATAAAACATTAACCGAGTGGAATTTTGACAAACGGTTTCTGGATTCTTTGGAATACCAGTGTCTAAGCATCTCCACAAAATTTGAGACTTAGAGCACTTTCCGATGCTACAAAAATCAACAGTGACAACAATTACGCACACAGTAATATACTAATATGAGAAAGGTCTGTCTAATATCCTGCAGAATAGTCCACAAGGATAGGGCAACAGTTACAACCATTACAACACATTCTCAACAAGATAAGCACTAAAATAACCCAAATAGTTCAACTATATCAGTATATGTGAAAAGAAAACACGAAATACAAACATCCGCAGAATAGTCACACAAACATTCATAAGTCATGCGTGAAGAACATGCTAGCCTTCAAAGGCTTCTGTTATTAAGTAAAAGTTCTGAGACACATATATACAATGAACATCACTAGCTCCAATAGTGGAACATTGGAGGCACTCCTTGCTCCACAAAGGAACCAAATATTCTCTCTATTGCTTTGCTGGTGGAGCCAAGGTGAAAAGTCCTTTGCTCATACAATGAGGGAGTATATATAACCAAGGGTGACTCTTTGACTACCCTCATGACTGTTCAAATTCCCATGATTTTTCTACTTACATGACTCTTTGCATTATGTGTATCCTTTGGACTTCCACTTTACAATACATTTGGTTACAATGAAGATGATGTACAATAGTGATATGGCGACATGACCACTCCTGACATGACGTGACATTGCTGACATAGATTGCTTGATGATGTGGCAATGTCAAGCCATTGTTGCTGTTGAGAGTTAAGTGTTTTCATGAAAGGGCTCTCCTTCACGCTTCCGCAAGCCTTGATGATAGGGAGTCTTCAATGATCTCAAGTCTTGGAAAGTGGTCGCAAACTAGTGTCCTTTCGCTTTCTCTCATTCAATCATCTTGTAAGTTCAGCTGAAAGAGTGTCTTTGAGCATGATTTCTTCCTTCCTTTCTTCCTTCATCATCTCGCCATGATTTGATAGAGAAGTTGTTCCTGCAATTCACTCATGATGGGACGACATCAATCGGAAAAAAAAACCCTAGTCTAAGATGATACATTCTGATCCGCAAACTAAGCTCGGGATAGGTGACAAGTTGGGCAGGGAGGCTCAGTGATTGTGTAGTTGTGCAGTTCAAGTAGACAAGGGGCAACCTTGAGCCTTGAGACTACGCAGTGCGCCGCTTAGGCTGGGCTGAGGGACATGACTACGTAGCTTCTAGAGTCAGAGGGGACAAACAACAAGGATGAGAGCCGGGAAAGCCAATTGCGTAGTTCAGGAGGCCAGGGAGGCCTAGGATGACTGCACAATGCACAGTTCTAAGTCTCAAGGGATGAGATTGTGTCTTAAAGTTGCGAAGTGCGCAGTTAAAGCCAGGATGGAGGCCTCAACTGCGCAATTCCGAAGGTCAAGGTCGGGTGTTGTCACCAAAATTGCGCAATGAGGCAGTTCTAGTGAAGCTAGCATTGCACACTGCGCAGTGCAAAGCAGCAGGGTCATAGCTAGAGGACTGAGACTACGCAATACAAAACTCAGGGGAGGCCCAAAGAGGCTAAGTTGCTAGGTCGGGAAGTTTTCCAAAAAATGACTAAGTGTGGGATAGGTGAGATTGATGTGAACGTTGATGGATTTTGATTGTGATCACACACTTAACTTAATCGACGACTCAACAAGATAGATCATCCGGGACATACATACAAAGCATCATTCTCTGTGTGACATCTTTGTGACTAGTTTTGACGAGTACGACACAAAAGATACACTTTACGACGACTGTGACGATACTGGTATGACAATGTTTGAGACTTTGGCAATGAGTGCGACAAATACTTAAATAGTTAGAACAACTCATTTACACAAAGATGACCTCTTGAAATCACTCGAATAAGCTCATACATTCACTGTAGTAGCCATCATGCCAAAGGTGACACTTTTCCTATCTTGTGAAAGGGATCACAAAAGCAATAAAATAAACTTTAAAGTTTGCGACAATCATAAACAAGACCAAGAAAGGCTCCGAAATTTGGGTATAGGCCAAAATTTTGGAGGGGGTTGTAGCGGCTACAATAGTACTATAAGGAACAGTAGCAAGGGTCCGAAGGTGGAAAAGGAGGAAGAGAATGTAGCCCTTGCAGGTAAGGGAAAGGTGAATAAGGGTCCTAGTCAGGGACAAGACTAAAGGGAGAGAAGAAGAAGAAGGACCTGTGGAATGTCAAGTGCTTTGTATGTGGTGAGTTTGCTCACTACGTCACCCAGTGTCCAAAGAGGAAGAAGGATAAGAAGGGGCAACAAACAATAGTTTCGGAAGAGATTGATGAGTTGACCTCCAGATTGGAGGAATTCACATTTATAGCGGTAGTACCTCCAGATGGAGGAGGAGCATGATACTTCAAATTGCCAGTATCGGGTAGGGTTAGTGGGAAGAGCAACAGGAGGTCTAGATCTAGCCATGGCAAGCTTGATTAGTAGATCAGATCTAATGGCTATACATTCTTCACATGGATAATTACCTTTGTTATGGAAGCCCAAAGCAATAGAGTAGCAAGAGGATCGAGGTGTCAGAGATAGTGCAGGGCTAGTTGCAGTCAAAGACTCAAGGGACAAGTGTAGTACCAATTGTAGTGACACAATAGATCAGTTTGAGATTTGGAGGGAGGCTGGATCTTTAGGATATGAGAGATCAGTATGCACATGAACATTAATGGCAACAATGCAGAGTAGGAGAGAGGCAGAGTGAATTTCCTAGGTGCAGTTCTAGCGAGATTCACTCCAACACAGAGGCATCAACAATGTGAAATCAGAGAATGCGCAGTAGCATGGTGGATAATGTTTTTCCAAAGTACTTTTCTTCAGAATGATTTCCAGTGACAAGGAGTTAGATCAAATTGAATTTGTGAAGAAAGGAGGTATTATAGATGTCAAACATCAACAACATGGATCAATACATCTACAGGTTGTTCATCGGGGAGAAGATGAGCAAAATGGATAGTGGAGAGTGGAGAACACCTTCCTCGGTAAGAGGGAGTGTTAGTTTTTGATGGATATGGTGGCATCAGACATGTGTTCTAGTCTCTATGGTGTCAAAAAGGCTAAGGAACACTAGATCTCCAAAACCCAGAAAAGGTTTCAAGAGAAAACACTTAGAAACCCCTCAATTAAATTAATTGATCAATAATTAAAAAGTTTCTTAGTCCAACTTAGGAAAATTGATTAATTAATTTGTATTAATTGAGGAAATCGATATTTCTCGAAATACTTCAAGAAAAGTAATTTGACGGAGTCTAAGATGATCTAAGCTATAATTCATATTTGTATCTTGGTCGTTGATGTTCCAATGAGAGATTATAAGAGCAAGTAGAAGGTGCTTGGAGAAGAGACAGTTTACAGTTTGTGAGCAAGGAAATTCGAATTCCCTAGTTCGTAATATTGAGTGAAGGCGCAGTTTGAGCCAGGGAAGAGCATCAGAGAGGGAGCACCAGAGATTTGGAAGTAGAGATCTGGAGGATATTTTCCTTAGTTTTCCAGTGTCCAAGAGGAAGGAAAGGGAGGTCGAATTATTTATAGAGAGGGTCGCTACATCTAATGCGAATAGCCAGAAACCCTAGTGCAAGTTGTCAGAACAACATAATTTCAGTTACAAGAGGCCAGATTAGGGTCTAGAAGGCAGAGCGATTTGGTTACAGAGGCAGAGGGAGGGTGGACATCATTCCTGGAGGCAGATCCGGGGCTGTACGAGCATATTATGAGCAACAATGTGCATTCCTAGTCTGGCGGTGTGAATTTCCAAGGAGTGTGAGTTGTCAGGATAGTGCCAGTTTGAGTTGCAAAGGAAGATCCAGATCTCCAGTTTATTTAACCAGTTGAGATGAATATATTGCCGGAGGTTTGCCAACTAGGTGTAAAAATTTCATGTATTGCAGCAACAAGAAATTATTCTTCTAACCGTAAATTTAAATATGCAATTTGCTTGCTACGAAAAACAACGAATAAATCACAACTGCAAATTTCACCATAAAAATACTGCGGAAAAATAGAAAGTTGGAAACTGAGAAATTCTAGCGCACACAAATATTTGACACTTATTTTTGGACAATCGTCCCCGGAAAAACCCAACTTGGGAAAATCAGTGCAACAGATGAGGGTTTTATTATTATTATGCAACAATAAAATTCTGAGTTACAATAAAATGATGCCAAACTGGCGTTTCTATTTGAGAGAAATACTATCCAAAATATCTGAGGGAGTTTTACCCTCCTCTCCAAGCAATCTCGCCTCAGTTTGTGCTCAAAAACTAACCCCTGGAATGATCTGCGCCAACCTTTGCACTGGCTTTGCGCAAACCCTTGTACGCTCAAGCCAAAACTCTCTCTGAAGTAGATGCCTTGCATGTCTATGCTGCTGGAAGTCTTTGTCTAGGCCCTCTGGAAATTTTCTCGGCCTCTAGCACTTGAAACAACCCCCTTCACAGCTAAATTGAACTGCCCTTCTTAAGGCACTACGCAGTCCCTGCGTAGCCTCCTGGAGAATAATTACGACCTCCAACTCTGACTTCACCGGAACTAGAAACTCCTCCAGAAAATCTCTATGATGTCCCTCTGCCACCTGCTACTCGATCACTGGCTCAATCTCACTGCTGAATCATCTGCTTCTGGGAAATCGAACTGCCTAAATCATTGGGTATCTACTACTGGTATTCACCAAGTGCCCATCCTCTTCTTATAATCCTCTGTTGGGACTCCAACGACCAAGATTAAATCTTAATCAAGGGCTAGGATCACCTTGAAGTCGATCCGTGTGAGCTTCTAGACTATTCTCACCTTCACTTAATTAATAATGATTAATTATCCATTTTTCTAAGTTTAGACTTAGGAAACATTAAAAATAGGGTAATAATATAATTAAGTCATCTTTAGGTGGAATTTCCCAAAACGATTTCTAGGTTTTGGATATCTCATGTATTCTAGTCTCTCCACCAAGTTTCATGGCTAGAACACATCCAATGCTACAAAACTAACAATCCCTCTTAGCAAGGACTGTGTTCTAGTGCTGCACACCCTGATACAACACTTTTTCTCTGTATCATCCCTCTGTCATACTGTTGATGTCTGGCTACTGTAACTGCTTGCCACTACCCATCAACTACTGCGCAACTCTAATGCTGCATCGGTGCTGCTGGTGACACTGTTGTACTGCTGCCAACTTTGCATCTGCACTGCAACTCCCTCATCTGTTGTTGCTGCAACTACAACAACTGCAACCGTGAAACATCCAAAATAATCTTTCCCTGCTATTGAAACAGGTTCTCCACCATACCCATCTGTTCTCTGAAATAGACGAACTTAGCTCTCCCTAGAGCTTTCGTGAGTATATCTGCAACCTGCTTTTCTATGGGAACATATTGTAGCTAGACCGCTCCACACTGTACATAATCTCTAATGAAATGGCACCGAATATCTATGTGTTTCGACCTATCATGAAACACTGGATTCTTAGAGAGCTTAATGCAACTCTAATTATCACATTAGACACTGGTTGCCTCCATCCTTTGCTTGAACAAGCTTACTGGCAACTTTTGAAGCCATATAGCTTCGCACATAGCTGTGCTTGCTGCCATATACTCTGCTTCTGCAGACTCAGTGCTATTGACTTCTGCTTCCTGCTACACCAAGAAACCATCCCAGATCAAACGCTGAAGTAGTACCAAAGGTACTTTTCTTGTCCACTTGACTGCCTGCTCAATCTGCATCTGTGAACCCACATAGTCTGACATCATCCCCTCGGGTATATCTCAACCCATACTCGATTGTGCCACGCACATACCTCAAAATATGCCTCGCTGCTTCCCAATGTACCCTCTTCAATTCTACCATAAACTGACTGAGGGCATTGACTATGAAGCAAATATTTGGCCTAATGTTGACCAGATACATGAGAGAACTGATAAGTTGTCTATACAAGGTGGGGTTGACATCCTTGCCATTTGATGCATCTATCTTCTTGTAGTTGGTGATCATGGGCGTAGACATGGGTCTATAGTCCTACATTCTGAACCTCTTCAGAATATCTATAGCATATCTTCCCTGCCCAAGGAAGATCTCCCCGTCTTTTTGCCACACTCGCAACCCTAGGAAATAGTGCGTCAACCCTAGATCCTTCATATCAACTCTGCTACCAGGTTCCTCTTGCAGTGCTCTATGAGCCCCGATGATCCTATCAAGAAGAGATCATCCACATACAATACTAGGATGAGTGGCTCACTCTCTATCATCAAATAATAAAGGTTGGGACTTGTGTCACTCTTGACGAATCCCATCTATTGCAAGTAGTTGTCAATCCGACCATACCATGCCCTGGGAGCCTGCCTGAGCCTGTATAGTGATTTCTTCAGTCTGCACACATGTGTGTGCCTCTCATGAGTCTTAAAGCTCTCTGATTGTTCTATTTACATCTCTTCCTCTATCACCCTGTTTAAGAATGTTGTCTTGATGTCCATCTGGGGAATCTGCAATCTCATCTGAGCTACTAGGGATATAACTCACCGAATAGAGGTGTATCTGGAAACTGGGGCGAAGGTCTTCTCATTATCTATCCCTTTTCCATGAACCTAGCCTTGTACTTCTCCACGTTGCCATCTGCAACATACTTGATCTTATAGATCCATCGAGAACCTAAAACTGACCTGTCCTCATGCCTCGACACCACCTCCCAAACATCATTCATCATGATAGAGATGTATTCTTCTACAATGGCATCTACCCGCACCTGATGTTGTGCGGTTAATTGAGCTACCAATGCTTGATACTTGTCAGGCTGCCTGCGCTCTCTCTTGTTCGTCCTAGGAGCTCCAACAAACTCCTCTGCATCTCTCAATGTTTGATGAACCTCCCTGCTGGCTCGACCACTAGTAGTGGAAGGTTCTACTAGCTCCTCCTCATCCTGCCCCTGCTGCTCCATCTCTTGAGATTTCACTGGATTCCCTACTCTAGAGGAAATACTATTACTGGTTACTATACTAGATCCCTGTGATTGGCCCATTGGTTGTCCCACTAGTTACCCCTGTGGATGCCCCTGTTGCTAGACCAATGGAGCTTCAACTGGCTGATTTTGATCACATGCAGGCATCTCACAAGATCTCTTGAAGGCTCGATCTTCCATGAACTTTACGTCTCATCTCACTACAATTTTCCTATTGCTAGGAATGTAGATCCTATATGCCTTGGAGGTATGGCTATACCCAACGAGAAACCCCTTCTTTGTATTCTGATCCAATTTGATGCGCTTCTCATCTGGCATGTGGAAATAAGCAACGCTGCCAACAATCCAAAAGTGACTAACTTCTGGTTTCTTCCCTGTGAAGACCCCTTCTGGTGTTTTCTTCCCCAATTCTCTATGAGGAGTCTTGTTTTGAATATACATTGTTGTGTTACATGTCTCTGCCCATTGAAACTGTTGATTTTTGGTAGCATTAGAAGTGCTCTAAGTCTCCAATTTTGTGGAGAGGCTTAGGCATTGGTATTGCAAAGAACCCATAAACCGTTTGTGAAAATTCCACTCGAATTATGTATTATTGTAAAAATTAATTATTTTAATGGGGACCCTAAGTCTAAACTTAGGGAAATTAAATAATTAAAAGGTATTAATAAAACAGAGTGAGAGTGATCTAGAAAAAACGAAGATCAAGTCAAGTTATAATCTTAGTTGTTGATTAGAGATCTAATCTCGACCGTTGATATCTCAACGAGAAGACTATAAAGGAAGGCTTGAGGGCCATTTGGAAAGATACACCGAGTGAATCAAGTGATTAAATTCTTTTGACGGAGCAAGTTCTTGGATGAAGATTAGATCTAAGTGATTCTAGCACAGTGAAGGGCAAAAGTAGCTTTTGGAGAGAGAATTTTCTCAGCCGGAGAATCATCAGCTGAGGGAGGCAGAGAGATGGCCAACATAGCCAGCGCAAAGTCAGACAGGCTGACGCAGAGCTAGTGTAGAGCCACGCAGGGTAATGCAGAGGTTGTGCAGTGGTTGAGAGGGTTTCCAAAATTTTACTGTCAGATCAGTTCCAGAAGCCAGGAGCCGGGGTGTGAGACCGGGAGGCTCAGATCTGAGATTCCGGGAGTCAGATCGATCCATAGATTGGGTGGCACAGTGCCCAGAGAGGGTGACACATGGACTGCGTAGGGGCTACGCAGAGCCTGCTAGGGGCACCTCATCCAGTGACCGGATCAACTGGATTTTCCAGTGATTGAGTGAGGTAAAACTCACATTCTTGCTGCCAGTATTTCTCTCTCTGTAACTTAATAACCCTTGAGGTATTCAACAATGTATTAAGAAATTGTTACTACTTAATAATACAAACACTTAGATCTACTGCACTGGTTTTCCCGCATTGGGTTTTTCCAGGGACTTAGTCCAAAATAAAGGTGTCCTATGTGTGATTTGTTCTTTGTTTGGTTTCCTTGTTTCAGAATCATAAAGTATTAAGTGGAGGCTGCTTCAGTAAGTTACTGCAATAATTTCTGAAGAAATCTGAATTAATTTTGTATTGTAATTTACAAAATAGGAGTAGTAAATTCAGTTGGTTGCAGTAGGATTCCTGAGATTGTTAGATCTAGGAATTTTCACATGGTATCAGAGCGTTTGATGTGAAACAAGAAGAGCAGATATAACACTGAAGCGAAGGCCGAATTGCTGCAGCAGCAACAGATCGAATCCCTAGAGGGATTGTGCAGTTCTAGCGAGGAGGGCTAATTTTTCGAGGTTATCTCTCTCTGAGTGAGTCGACATAGAGGAAAGACTTCCAGATCGAGATCTTGCCGTGGCAGAAGGAGCAGCGCAAAGTCTTCACACAGAGCCAGAGGGACGCAATTTTTCTACAGGCAGTTGTTGGGTAGAGAAGCGTCAAACGAAGAAGAGCACATAGTGAGGGAATTTTCTCTCTCAGGAGGTTCCTAGCTGGGGAATTTCAGTACTTCCAAGATCTGAGCAACAGATTGGGGTAGCAGATCTACGAGCTCCATAAGGAGTGAGTAAGCCTGTCCCGTGTTGCGTAGAGAGGGAATAAGAGGAGAAAATTCGACAAATTTGACGACCATGGCAGCTCACGGGCTTCGAGATCAGGACCGGTTGGAGGGAGCCTCCAACTACGTGATCTAGAAGGCAATGATCTATTGCCTTCTGGATGATCCCAAGCTCTTCGTGACAGATGAGGATGAGTATGCCATGAGTGCCCATGCATCTCCAGGGGGGAGATGGGGCGACATTGAGCTGTAGTTTAGCAGAACTTTAGCTGGGCAGGAACCTTGAGGAACCCACCTCATGGATCATCACCTTGCTATGGGAGTCCATGATCAGTAGTAGCAGGATGGAGGAGTTTTCAGTGGGAGCCAAGGAGTGATGAAGTGACAGATGCAGTGGGTAGTAGTGCCAACTTCTGAGCAGCGCAGAGCAGAGTAGCAGCAGCGTAGTGCAAAGTAACAACCAATGTTGCACGACTCGTACTCGTATAAGACTTGTCTGACCATTGACTCTTCGACTCGTATAAGATCATGATTGTCTTGATTAAACTATGGAATATGTTCAAACCTTTTTCTTGAGCAAAGGTGTTCCATATTCTTGAAAAACCAAAAAATCAAAAAATTTAAAAAATGTAAAGAGGGTATACCCTAAAAGAAAAATCAAAGGGTAAGAAAAATAAATTGGTCAAAAAAGTGAAAGAAATGAACCCCAAACAAAAAATAGACCAAGGAAAGTGTGCAAATCCAAATGCCACTACTATTTCATTTTTGTAAATAAGCAATTGTGTGCAGCTTGTCAAACTTTGCCACAATTTATGAAGGGTCAAACTGTTTAAACTTGACTCATTCATGTTTCAATTTCATGTTTTAGAATAGAGAATAAATATCTGACCAAACTGTTTAATCTTGGCAGATAAGTAGATAGGTAGAGTTAATAAAAGGTGCTCAACAGTTTAATCTGAGCCCTTGGATGTAATAAGGGTAGAATTAGATAGATTTGCCTTGTAAAAAGAAAAAGATTGATAAGGGTTTGCAAGTCTAAATGCACCCTAATAAAGAAGAGAAAATGGTAGTAGTAGATAGGGTAGGTAGATGGTGTGCAAAGTTTTATCTGATGAATGATGCTGCTACATGTTTTTAATCCTTTACTTCCATCACAAATACTGAAGCAGGAAACACACTGGAAAGTCACAACAAGCAAAGTCAAAATCATTAACCTCCCTCATCACTTTCCCCTTAAAAGCTTTACTAATTTCCCCAAAGTACTAAGGTATTTGGAGATCAAAAGGGCTCAAGGCATTTCCTTGACTTTTGGAGGGACCGGACCCTCGGCCTAATGATCAAAAAGACCTAAGTACTTGAGATAATTCATCATTATAATCATTCACCTTTAACCTTTTCCTAAGTAAAATCCTATTTTGCTTAGGAAAAATATGCAAAAATTCCACAAAAATCCCTCAAAATAATTTACTATTCTAAGTTTAAGTGTTGAAGATGAGATATTGCAATTTACTTCAGAAATTGTCACTTTCTTAGATGAGCAAAGTGTTTTGAGTTCCCTTGTCCCTTTGTCATATTTACATTTAACTCTATTTACTAAATCCCTAGTGAAAGTGCCTTGTCCTAAGTATATAACTCCTTTTATATAAATATCCAAAAACCCCTATATTATAAAGTTTAACCAAAATATTTATTTCCCCATGCATTCAAATAAAAACCCACTATACGCCCTTTGGTTAAATATATCTTTATATTATAGTCCCGCCCCTTATGGTAGTTAAATAATGTTTATTTATTACCATATAGTAATAAATATTAAAATAACATTTAAACATGTAATTCTATATGTTTAACACAAAAAGACTAAACCCGAAGTTATTTTTAAAACCAAGACTTTGGAAAAGCCCCTATGCCACCGTGGCCCATCCACCTGGCATTCCACTCGACGTTTCAACCACAAATGAAACCCCGCCGCGACCCCTCTTTCCATTTTACCATGGGATTAATTAATTATTAGAATTAATTAATAATCAACTACCTCCACCAATCAACTCCCGCCCGGGGTGATTAATTAACGATAAATATATCGGGCCCGCATCATTTAACCTTCCACCATCTCCCCGCCATTTCAACCGTCGGATCACCCCTCCAAAGATCAACGCTCCTCGGCTATTCCGCTACCCATCCTTTGTCAGAGCTTTAACGCCCGGGGACTTGGTGGTATTTGACTAGTCTCCCGTCTACGTGTCGATACTTTAATGGAATCGCTGCCCGCTCGTTCAAAACCACTCTTGTCCATAAGCGGTGCGGGGACTAACCGCTTACCGCCCGGCCCCCCTGCCCCACGTCAGCCCGTACCAAAGTGACGTCACTCCTCGAAAAACTAAAAACCCCTCTTTTGACTTTGGAAATAAAACAAATTCGCGTGTTTTTATGTCATTTTCATCGTTTGAACGCTACTGTGCTTTCCGCTACGAATTTCAAATTTCCACTGAAATCCACTGTTCAAATCGATTTCGCTCCAGATTTTCGCCAGGCCTATGTTCAAGTATCCGTCTGCTACCACCTGGTACCTGTTAAAAACCAGCTTTCCTCCAAGAACAGGTATTTATTCTATTCCACCCCGAACTGCAAATAAAACTCTGTTTTCTTTGTTTTTCGCTGAATCAGTGTTTAAATCATATTCCTAAGATCATTCCCTGAGTTTTACGACTGTAAATTGTTCCCATGAACCTGCAATTGTGCCAATTTCCCTCAGTAAGATCAAAATCACGCCCGGCCTGTGAAAAAACCAAAAACCTCCGTTTTGAATCCACAAGAACCAAAATGGAGGCCCCGGCAGCTTTGAATGTAACTCCACTGAATGCCCCTCACCGAGAGTTAGAATATTTACCTTTAGTAGATAAAGATTTCCAGATTAAAGACTTGCATTTTGATGAAAGTCCCCTTCTGAGTTATTGTCGCTGCAGAGACGATTATTCGAAGGGGCAAGATGTCATTGGGTTGTGGGAATCCAATCTCCCGAGATATCTCATCCCCTCAGTCATTACTTTCCCAGAAATTATCCACTATTGCCATTCTAACTATGATCCCACTCAAAGAGCAATAATTTTACCTGACCAGAGTGTTCTTTTCCCCATTACTCCCCAAGCTATCAATACAATGCTCCATTTTGAACCTGGTCAAAACCTCACTCCCTTGTCCATTGGGGAATTGCTTGAAAAATCTACTCGGTTGTCCTCTGAAGAGGTGATCAGAAGATCACATACTTGGATAAACAGTCTTAATACTAGTCATAAGATTCGTTTACTCCAAGATTGTTATCAAATCTATTCAAACAGAGGTTAGAAAGCATAACAGCTAAAGAGTATCAGTGGTTAAAGTGTATCAGGTAAAAGTCAGTGAAAGTTAAAATGAAGTTACAGAGCAGTCAAAGGTAAACAGTAAAAGTAAATACAGAAGGCAGTAAAATGGTAAAAAGAGATGAGAATACTTTCACCAATATTGAGGTTTGTCTAAAGTGAAAGTAAAATAGTCAAAAGAGTAAGAAAGTAAAAAGATGAAAAAACATAACAAGAAGGAACATTTTTGCAGAAATTGCATATTTTAGTCATAGTTTTGCAGAAACTATTGTGATCAATCAAAGATGAATTTTACAAAAATGAAGGTGGTTTATGTTCTTAAGAGGGCCATCTACAAAAACCTCTCTCTCTTTTCTAACAGCCATTATGGTTTTGGAAATATTAAACAATGTTGGAAAGCACTTTTTGCAGAAAATTCCTGTTAAGTCATCATTTTACAGAGAATATTGTGGCCAATTAGAAATAAATTTTACAAAATTTAAGGAGGTTTTTGTTCCTAAGCGACCCATCTACAAAAACCTATCTTATTTTTTTCACAGTGATTTCAGGCTG
This sequence comes from Pinus albicaulis, assembly GCA_034641835.2. Lineage (NCBI taxonomy): Eukaryota > Viridiplantae > Streptophyta > Pinopsida > Pinales > Pinaceae > Pinus > Pinus albicaulis. The sequence continues at coordinate 100,182 of JAXQQM020092679.1, forward strand.
AGAGATACATGCACATCTTTAGAGGCTATTTTCAGACTCTGTAAAACTCTGTTTTACACATCTTTTTGCAGAGCCTATTGCACACAGCTGGAGAGAAATTTTATGAAAGTGAAAGAGGTTTATCTCACCAACATATTTATATACAATAACCTCTTTCAATTTGTACATATATATTATGGATTGAGAAATAAAAAGGTATCATTGGACCCCAAGTTTGCAGAATTGTTGGAGCAGAATTCACAAAAAAAGGAAGCAGTTAGTGACTTGGATGCCTCATCATCAACTAAGAGTTGGATCAAATTCGAATTCTCCTCTTTGTCATCACCTATCCATACAAAATAGTGCCAAATAGATGCATTAATTTGAGTGTCCTTTAATTAAGTTCTATTTATGTAAATAGTTGGAGAGATTTGTGAACCAATTTTGATATTTGTTTCAAGATATTTTAGTTTAGAATTTGTATTAATAAACCCTCAAAGAGAGTGTTGAGGGTGGATTCTATTACTCTGCTGTAACATTGAGATTTTCGGAATAAAAGCATTTTGGAGAAATTTATTCGTGGCTTAAATTTGTTAAGCCCCTATATTAATAGTGTAGCCCCTTATTATGTTAGTGTAGCCCCCCTTATTGTTATTATTGTACCCCTGTAACCCCCATATTGTTATTATTGTGCCCTTACATTATTATTGTTAGGTCGGCTAGGATTACATTGTGGCCCCACTAGGATTATATTGTGCCCCCATGGACTTCTATATATAGAAGGAGGGTTTGTTCATTTGTATCATCCAAGAATTGTGCATTTATGTAATGTATTGGAGGTTTCCCCCTCGAAGTGGCTTATTTCTAAGGCGTTTATATCTCTTTTCTTCTATTTTTGAAGCTGGTTACACAACATTTGGTATCAGAGCTTTGGGATTCTAGGGTTTCGCTGCTCCAAACAGGTCATCGTGGAATTTTCGCTATAACTTTTTTCTACGAAGCTTCAGAAGCTGAAATTTCTAGGGTGCGAAGCTGAAATCTTGAGGAAGGTTGTCTAAAAATTTCAGATCTTGGTTCGCAATATTTGAGGAGATATCATCTGTGGAAGTTAGGTATTTTTTCAGGCTCATAAACAGGTCATCGTGGCATTTGCGCTATACATTTTTTTGTACGAAGGGTCAGAGTCTGAAATTCATATGGTGCGAAGCTGAAATCCTGAGGAAATTCGTCAAAAAATTTCAGAGCTTGGTTCGCAATATTTTTGGAGATATGATCTGTGGAAGGTAGTGCTTTTTCAGGCTCCTGGATTTCATCTCAAAGAGGTGATCGTGGGAAAACTTCAATAACTCTCTCTCTGGGCATTGGATTGAAGTGCCGTAAAAAGTGGTCGCAAGTACACAGACTGAAGTTTTTTGGCTATCAATTTCAGAGACAAAGGACAAAACAGTGACACGTGGCAAGTCATACAAGTTCGCTCTACTAAACCAGTCCAGAATTAGGTCATTGTGGGAGATTGGACACAACTTTGTCTTGAAGAATCCAAATCAGGTCAGACCTGTGGCATTTGAAAGAAGCTTCAGAGATCTACTACAGGGCTGAATTTCAGATATCGAAGATTTTCAACTATAGAGATAATTCAATTTCAATATCGAGCTCCTAAAATCTAGTAAAAGGTGTGTATTTTTTTTTTCCGAATTGCATAAGTCTTGTTTGAAGAATCAAGTTGAATTGATTCCAAGGGCATCTTGTAGAATAGATATCAATATTGGATTCTAAAATGGCCCCTAAAAAGAATTCAACACCCATCAAGCCTTCAAAAGGCTCTACCATGACTCATGAAGATGAAGAATTGCAACATGATCTATCAAAATTACAAGAACAAGTGCAACAAATTTCACTCTCGCAAAGAGCAGCAAAAAATGAAATGGAAGTTTTGAAGAAAGGTGTGGAAGTGAAGATGGATGGTTTGAAGAAAGGCATGGAAGCTAAGATGGATGGCATGGAAGTAAAGATGGAAGGTTTGAAGAAAGGCGTGGAAGTAAAGATGGAAGGTTTGAAGAAAGGCGTGGAAGCTAAAATGGATGGTGTGCAAGCTAAGATGGATGGCATGGAAGTGGGCATGGAAGCTAAGATGGATGACATAAAAGACAACATAGAAAACATGAAGAATGATCTAAAAGCATGCATGGAAGGCTTGATGACAAGCTTAAAACCAGAAATGATTCCTAATGGCGGAAATATAGGAGAAGAACCTCATGATGAGAGCAAAATAAATGTTAATCATGATTTCATAAACTCGAATTTTGGTGGGAAGAACCAC
>JAXQQM020072244.1:0-92533 GCA_034641835.2 Pinus albicaulis
GTTTAGTTTTTAAACATCATATAATTAAAAAAAAAAAAAACAATATAATAAATTTAAAAAAAAAAAACATTTGTTTTAATATAACAATATAATAAATTTAAAAAAAAAAACTATATCACAATACAATTATATATATATATATAACAAAACAATAATGAAAAAAATTAAATATTTAAAATTAAAAAGAATAAAACAAAGATTTAAAATTAAAAAATTAAAATAAAATAGAATATAAAATAAAAAAAATTCTCAAAAAAAATAAAAATAAATAATGAAATCACAGATATATTTATGATAAAAAAAAAAAAACAAATAAAAAATGTTATAATACTACTACTTTTTTTTTATGTGCATGGTCGTTTTATGGATTTTTCTGTCTAAATGAACCTATAAGTCTTTAAAAAAAAAATTCTAAATTTTTGTTCTTAAAACCCTAAAAAACTTTTTTTTTTTTGCATTTTCTTCACTAAAAAAATATAAAAAAATCAAGGTTTTTGAACCTAAAAACCTTTAAAAAATAGTTTTTGGACACAAAAAAACTATAGAAAAATAGATTTTCCCCAAAACCGTCTTTAAATTGAAGAATAGAAGGAAAACTAACCTCTGAAATGCAAAAAGCTGCTGTCACGAATGCCAACACAACGCCTCCACAAAATTACGAATAGCAACACAATGCCTCCAATGCCAATGCAATGCCTTCACGAAGTTACCAATGCCAATGCAACACCTCCACAAAATTACCAATAGCGACACAACGCTTCCAATGCCAATGCAATGCCTCCACGAAGTTACCAATGCCAACGCAACACCTCCAAAAATTTGCTCTAACAAATACCAGAAAACTTGATGTGATGGGATGAATAAAAAGAATCATTCCTTTTAAATAGCGTATATTGTCTGATTGGTTTACTGTTTAACGAATGTGGGATTAAAATTTCAAACTTAAAATATTTAGATTTAGTTTATTATAGTTCATACTATAGTTAAAATACTTATTATTTGCATGTAGTTATCATAATTAATATTTTATTTAATATTTACATGTACTGAATGTTGAATAATTCAAATATAATCTCAGATTAAAAATTAAAACATGAAATACTTACATGTAGTTAATTATATTTAATATTATAGATAAAATAGTTAATATTTGCATTTAGTTATCATAGTTACTATTTACATGTAATCAATGTTTAAAATCATGGGATTAAATTTTAAAATCTAAAATATGTACATGTAGTTAATTATAGTTAAAATAGTTAATATTTGCATGTAGGTATTATAGTAATATTATAGTTAATACTTACATCTAGTCAATGTTAAATCATTCAAATAAAAACATTATTTTAGTTTGGAAGACATCCATGACAGAAATATTTTGTGGATATTTTGAATATAAATATCAATAAAATATTTCAACATAAACAGTTTATTAAAAAAAATGTTAAATACATTTTTTGATTAATATTTGTACCAAATATATGAAATGAAAATTTTGGAGGGAAAGTTTTTCGCGAAATTTTTTGGAGGGAAATTTTGGAAGGAAATTTTTTCGCTAATTTTTTTGGAGGGAAAAATTGGAGGGAAATTTTCAGTCTTTAAGCTATATATTGTAAGTGGGAGAGGAATTTGTATCATTCAACCTATTCTTGTTGAAAGCCATGGTTTCTTCTGATAGCGAAGTTTTTCTTTCTAGAACATCAACATCTTCGTCACGCAAAAACTCTATTCAGAGTGATGAATATAACGGGAGTTCGTTCACCATGAATAGAGAGTCAAAAAATCGACTTGGTCGTTATCCTAAAGATGATGAAAACAAAATTGATGAGGTGTAGCAAAATGAAATTTCTGTAAATCGAGCGCTAGTTATACCACTTACTCTTAATCCTAAGGATTATGAAAGCAACAGTGATGAAGGGCATGATGAAGAAATTCCAGAGTCAAAAGTTTCACTTCGTCCTAATCCCAAAGATTATGAGGACACCATTGATGAAGAGGGAGATGAAGAATATCCACTTCAGCTTAATCCTAAGGATTATGTGAGAACAACAAATGAAGAGGGTAATGAAGAATCTGTAGAGTCAAAATATCCACTCTGTCCTAATCCTGAAGAGTATGCCAGCACCACTGATGAAAAGGGGGATGTAAAATTTCCAGAGTCAAAATATCAAATTCGTCCTAATTGTAAGGATTATGCGAGCACCACTGATGAAGAGGGGAATGATAATGTTTCAGAGTCAAAACATCCACTTTGTCCCAATCCTAAGGATTATGCCAACACCACTGATGAAGAAGGAAATGAAAAATTTACAGCGTCAAAATTTCCACTCCGTCCTAATTCTAAGGATTATGCAAGCACCACTGATGAAGAGGGGGACGAAAAAATTCCAGAGTCAGAATTTCCACTTCGTCTTAATCCTAAGGTTTATGTCAGCACCACAGATGAAGAGGGGAATGAAGAATTTGCAAAGTCAAAATATGCACTTCGTCCTAATCCTAAGGATTATGTCAACACCACTGAGGAAGAGGGGAATGAAGAATTTGCAGCATCAAAATATCCACTTCATCCTAATCCTAAGGATTATGCCAGCACCACTGATGAAGACGGGGATGAATTTCCAAAGCTAAAATTTTCACTTCATCCTAATCATAACGATTATAATTTAACCACCGATGAAGGGGGGGATGAAGAATTTCCAATAAATATAGATTCAAGGCATTCACTTATTCCCAATCCTAAGGACTATGAGAGCTTTAGTGAGGAAGGGGAGGGGCAGGGTGAAGAAATTCTAGTGAATACAAATTCAAAGCTTCCACTTATGCCTAATCCCAAGGATTATGAGAGCGCCACTGAGAAAGGGGAGGGTGAAGAGTTTCTTGCAAATGATAATTTTAAAGGCACAGATCTGAATATTGCATTTTCTCCAAGTGACCATTTCAAAGACACTCATGGTGATGAAGAATTGAATCCTCCTAGGGAAGAATTTGAAAGCATGGGTCAAGATGGTGAAGAATTTCTTTTGATTCAGGGTTACAAAAGTGTCGATGATTCTTGTGAAATGTTTTCTTCAACTGATGATGGTAAAGAAAATTTTCCACGCAATGATGTTGATGAATTTCTTAACTATTTTGAGGATGATGATAGTGGGGATAATATTCCTTCTAATGGTGATGAAACTACTTTTACAAAGGATGATGGAATGATGAAGCCGTTGCAAGCAAATATTGCAACTAGGAGTAGGAGTAGACCTTTTCATATCAATCCAAAGCATTCCAGGTATACAAGGGCGAGGACAAAATATCTCACGACAAAAAGTTATGTCGTTCATTTGATTTCAAGTGCATGTTGTCGAAGGGATTTCTTGAAAAATATGGATTTGAACTTTGCTTTGGAGAAAAGGAAAACATATATGTCAATGAATAAAAGCATGCAAAATTCATATTTAGTGGGTTGCATGCAATCTACACTAGCAGGTTATGATTATCATATTGGGAATGTATTTCTTTGCAGAAAGGCGTTCAAAATGTTGTATTCAATTAGTAATTGTCGTTTTTCAAGAATCCAGGATAGATTGGAAAAGGATCCCACATATTATTCAGAAGCACGTCATAAACGGGAGGTGGGGCCGTTTGCAAATACCGCTAAGACATGGATGAAAGACTTCTTTTCAAATCATGGAGAGTGTATGCCAAATAAAGACAGAATACATATTCCAGATAATTTCTCGAGACGAGAAATATTAATGTTATACAAAGATTATGCAGAAGCTGTTGAAGGAATTGGTAATTTTATTACATATTCTTATTTTACAAGGATATGGAAAATTGAATTCAACAATGTTCGTATTCCTAAGAAGACAAGGATGGGGATTTGCAGCACATGTGCTTCTCTTAAAGAAAAAAGAGATAAATGTCAAGGGGCATAAAGAGGTATGTGTTCAAAACATTGTTTTTTAAAATTTGATACTTATCAACTATGAAAATATATTTATTCATATGTTTCTTTTATTTTATGTACAGATTCCATTGTCAAAGAACTTCAAGACCATCGTAATCAGCAAACAAGTGAAAGACAAAAGTTGTATAAACATCGAAAGAAGTGTTATGATCATCCAAATAAATATCTGGGATTAATAATTGATGGTATGGACCAAAAGAAAACACTTCTTCCACATTTTGTCCGCACGCCAAAAAAATTACAGGAGGAAAATTTCATTCAGTTTCACTTGGTTGGTTGTATGGTATTTAATGAGAAGATGTTTCCAAGAGTTTTCTTCACAACTCCAAATATTCACACTGATGCAAATATGACCATAACTATAATCCATGATGTGGTTACTCATTGGTCTGGGATTCTTCCTGAAGTTTTGTATTTACAATTAGACAACACAAGTCGTGAGAACAAAAATCAAGTTCTTTTTGGGTATCTAAACATGCTTGTTGAATTGGGGATTTTTAAAAAGATAAAGGTTGGTTTTCTTCTTGTTGGGCATACTCATGATCATATTGATCAAATGTTCAGTCGTTTTTCAGTAACATTGAGGAGGAAAGGTGTTGGGAGCCTGCCATGATTAATTGAATGTATTAAGAAATCATACATTCCAGAGCCTGTTTTTCATGTGTTGGAAGAAACTATTGACATGTGAAGGTTTATTTTTGGATCGCATGGTGAGGAGAAATGCATTGAACAACTTAACGACATTAGCTTCCAGCATCAATTTTGTATTAAAAAAATTGATGGGATAACACTTATATGGGGCAAGAAGTATTCAACTATTGAAGAATGGGGACCATCATCAGGTTTAGCATTTTTGAAGTTCATTCCAGAGCGTCTAATGTTTTCATCAAAGATATTGTTATTACAGTCAGTTTCCGAACTCCATAATGCACGAAGGCAAAAGAGAGACATAAATTATTTTGAATGTCTAGAGGAAATTAAAAGATGTATTAGAGATACATATGAATACTTCGATGTTGCTGATTCAGTTTGGTGGGAGTCTTTTTTCAGTAATCAAAGTGATATGATTTCAAGATCAGTAAATGAGGATACGCTTTTGAAGACTCATTTTTTTTTGCCACAAAATATGCCAAATGAACATGAACATCAAGAAACACACAATGTTGAACAACAACAGCCTCAAGCTATTATTAATTTCCCACAGGTAGAGGAAAGAGAAATCCATATTGGTTCTAGAAGATCACGTGCACAACGTGAAGCCATGGAAGACCTTTACAGGGGTTCTGTGCAGGAACTTAAGGAGGGTTCCATGATAGCAGTGTTAGCAGATGAAGATCCACTTGGCTATCCATTCTGGATTGCCAAGGTTATAAAGGTCATTAATGAAAATGAAGAGATTACAGCTGTTGATGTACATTGGTATGCCACAAGTACCCACCCTTTCAATGGTGTGTACAAGCCAGAGATGGTAGTGGAAAAAAGAATTGGTAGAAAGAGAAAAAGGGCACAAATATAAATCGTCGCCGCACAGATGTCTTAAAATTGGAGGATGTTGACATACTTGTGTATGACTTCAATTTGACAAAAAGAGGAACTCTTCGGTTGCAGACCATAAATATTTTGAAGAAATTGCTACCAGAACAATTACTGTTGAAATGGGACTCTGCAGAATGTAGACGTAGATCTACAAGACTTTTGAACTCTGAAATGGTGGGCATGCATGTTGACTCAGATGGAGCAATAGTTGATGAAAGAGAAGAATATGGATCATCTTCATCTGCATCGAGCCATTCATCCGAAGATGTAGATTATGATGGTGTGCCAGAACCTATGGCTGATTTTGAATAACTATCTAAGACACTTTTATGTAATTGATGTTTGCATGGTAACTTGAAATACAAATTTTGACTTCCATCTCATTTTTCATGAAGTTCTGAGACATTTCTATGTTTGTTGGATTATACGTTTTAATTATGAAGAATTCATTTTTTTAGAATATTGACAATGTAACAATGAATTACAAAAATAATTTATGTTATATTCAATGTACCAATGTTGATATTTTAATTATAAGTAAAATAGAAAATAGAAACTAATGTTGAATTTTTAGATTATGCAATGATATTACCATGATATTATGTATTGTTACCATTTGGTATAAGATACTTTTAAAAATTTTAATAATTATATGCGTCATTGAAAGGGAACACTTTGTTTTGATGCTTGATTTTTAGGTTTTGGTTGAAATTATATTTAAATTTGTCTTATGCTAAGATTTGAAAAAAGATAAGTTTTTATTCTTTAAAATTAAAATTACTCTTACTTGTTTCTGTTCAATGATAATTTTTTCATTTACTTGTTCATTTTTTTAAATTATTAAGTCTTATAATTTCTCCATAATTTCATTGTTCAAGTATGTTGAACACTTAAGATTGAAAAACTTTATATTTACAACTTGTCATTAAGGTTTTTATGCGCTACCAAATTTTATCTTTAAGGTTATGGTTGAAAATAATTACAAATTTGGGGTTGTTTAAAGTCAAGATATTTTATGTTTAACAACATGGATGAAAATTGTTCAAAATTATAAGCCCTCCAGACATGTATTTGTTTATCTTTAACATCATCTATCAAAAATGTTAGGAATTTACGATTTTAAAAAATGTCCTATTATGTTGTCTTTAATTCCATAGTCACAAGTGTCAAAATTATGACACAATTTTTTTTTTTTGTTATTCCAGCATCAACTGGTTTTGTTTTGAGGGTGTTTTTTCAATATTTTTGCAACAAACAATTTTGTTTTTAGCATAATTTTAGAAAATGTTGAAATTTGACCTTAAAAAAAAACAAGTGCGTTCTGGAAGACACACTTTTTTTTTTTGGGGTGTTTTTTCAATCCTTTTTTCAACAAACAATTTTGTTTTTAGCATAATTTTAGAAAATGTTGAAATTTGACCTTAAAAAAAAAACAAGTGCGTTCTGGAAGACACACTTTTTTTTTTGGGGGTGTTTTTTCATGTTTTTTGAGATTTTTTGGGCTAGAGTTCCCGTTTTGAGGTCAGGTTACCTATTTCATCGGTAACAGTGTTTAATTTGGATATTTAGGAAATGCTGACTTTAGCACTCCAGTCTATCATGAGAGAATTGACGATGAAGTAAAAATGAAAATGCTGACAATGCTTTGGAAACTTAGTGATTTGTAATTTTGAATTCATGTTCATCTGCCAACAAAGTTAGAATATCACATAATGGCAGACACATGCAAGTTATTAAAATGAATCAAACATGCTCATGAACCTGACGCAAATAGAATGCAATGTAAAAGCTTGCATTTAATACCTTGCGAAAATGACTGACAATAATACTGGGTCTAGCTGCATTTTTCTTTCAAAACTCAGAATAATTCCCCAAGAACTAGGAAATTACTGACCTAATAACTGTGATAGCAGAAAAGTACAAAGTAGTAAGGTTTTCCAAATTGTCAACCCAACAACAAAGGTATATCTATTGCCCTGTTGAAAATGACAGTACTGAGATTTTAGGTCAACATTGAGCATCATTTCAATAATTTATAATGGCAAAGGACATCGAAGCTAGAGGATCAAGACAATGAAGGAAAAACACCAGTCAAGCCCTCCACAACAAGCACTTAAATAAGCACCCATTAATGTACGTTTTGGAGTCATGCCATGTCAAATGTTCTAGCCTGCTATTGTATTTCATGTGCACAAAGTTTGCTATCAATTAAAGCCTGTACACTTGAATGGAAACTATTATTTATTTCTATAGGTGGTTAGATTTCAAAATTAAAAATTTTAAAAAAGATCTTCCAGCAAATGCAAGCATATTTATGAAGGAATAATTCATACTCGTGATATTTAATCATGTAAATTATGCACCAATGTGTACAATACAAAACCAAGAATGAAAACAAAGAAGATATTTAATAATGTAAATCATGAACAAATGAGTACAGACAAACCAAGAATGAAAACAAAGAGAGAAGTTAGTGATGAGAATCTCATGGGATCACTTGTGATATTTTATGAGATTGTTACAGAGATGGTTGAAGCAACTAGCTTATTATAATTTATAACATGTTTGTTATGGTCACATCATGTTATATAAAGGGACTGTTTCCTACCCAAGTGGGTAACCCCTATGAGGAAAAAATTCTCCTATTATTTCAGCTTGCCATCCAAGAGCCTTATGATAATCCATGGATACCTAGCCTTAGACACTTCCTATCCATGCTCTAGTCAGTGCTTTATTACATCTGGTCTACTCAACCAATGAGAATGGTGTTGAATTTTCTACAACAGCAGAGTAGAATATTATTTTCTGCCAAATAATTACTACCTAATGATTCTTCACACAGTATTCTTATGTCGTTGATATTCTTATGAGTTGAGCTTGGTTGGCTTCCATTCCCCTAATTACCTGCGCTTGATTGAGTTGCATATCCTTAACCATTTGGGATAATTCCTTGATGAGCCCATTCTCAGACCTTTTAATTTATTTTACTTTAGTTTTGCTTTGACCTTTTCTTTATCTCCATATTTATCTTCAAAGGCATCAATAATTGATTGTAAAGAGTCAAAGGTTTTATCCAAGAACTCTAAGAACCAATCCAGTATTCCACGAGGTTGCGTCCCCCCGATTCTTCTCAGACTACCCCCACTCTGTCACTCAACATCCCGAGTCCAACTGGAGAATGCAATATAGAGGTGAATAGATCAGGTGAACAATGCCCAAAGCTTCTCCTAGGGACAGAGTCATGGCACTGGCTATAGCTTGTAAATTTAAAGATGTTGCTAACCTGTCTAATTGGATGACAAGCCACCATGATCAGTGGATTTTTGTGAGATCTTGACGAAGTGAATCTCCAACATCAGATAAACCTCTATTAAAATCAAACATCAAATAAACCTCTATTGAAATCAGACATTAGTAATGGCTCCTCCATCCAGGATATTACTTACAATGCTAATGCCACACACTTGGTTTACAAAAATAAAAAATCAAATTCAGTAGTGCATCTCCTCTTCACACCCTTGCTTCGCTCCATCTACACCGATTTCTTACAGAGCCATGAGATTCACACACAATAAATATTTCTTTCACTCACGAAATTTATTGAAATAAAATCCATTATAATTTCGATGAACTATTGTGACTTAACCATTTACAAATGCTAATGAAGGTAGGTGAGGGACTAGTGGGTCAATGTTTTGAATGGTCGCCACTTGGTAAGTCCTACACTCAACGGTCTTAGCCAACAGGGAAGCTCCTACCACATGACAATAACACACGAGTGGAAGCACGACCTATTTCAACAAGTATATGGATCAATGGTACAATGGGGATGAGGTTTTCATATTCTTGCCTGGTTAAGCAAAAAAAATGTCAATTAAGTGGTTGTGTTATGTCTCTTGCACTCAGCCATGCACAACAACTTCATTTTTCATTCACAGAGCTAAAGGATTCACGATACAGATACTTCTTCTTCTCACATCTTCATTTACTATGCTTACATGTTTACCCTTAAGAATTATGAAAGAACTCAATTGAAATATTGTACGCTGATACCAGTGATGAAATCAATGAATATGAATTTTGCTTGTGGTTTCTCTGCATTGTTGATGCATCCTAGGACAAAATAGACGTTCTTAAGCTCAACTTTAGAGTATTTCATGAAAGGTCAATTCATTCCACAAAATCACAATAATTTTTAACTGGAAATGGCTAGAAATAAGTGTGTGTGGGGACTGTCATACTGCTATCAAGTTCATCTCCAGAATTGTAGGATGAGAATTGGTTGTAAGGGATGCGAATCGATTCCATCATTTTAGGGAGGGCTCATGCTCAGGTGGTGATTATTGGTGATATAAGAGGATATTGCAACATGCAATGTTGTATTTGGACACATTTTCTTTAGTGATGTATGCAAAGACAAAACATCCAGGACAAAAGTGATGTGTACTCTGTTTCATGACATGAATGCTACATATGTGAAGCACAGTATAGGGTCTTATGTCATCTTGCGAGAGGCCGAAAACTGTAGGGTATGCTATTAGATGCATAATGTAGACTCTAGTTTAATAATGTAACCCTGAGGACTTAATGTCCTAGAAATTCAAAGACGTGCCCTTCAAGAACGCAGATGCAAGTGTGCCAATTTGATTTAAAGTGCTTAGTTGGATTATTAACCCTTTTTTTGCACGCAAGCATCAACTATAGAGTGGCCAAATTTGATTTGTGACTGTGTGAGACTGTTAATGTGAATTTGCACAACAATTTTATGTGTTGTCAATCACCTGTTGCATTTTATATGGATGTCCAGAAAACATGAAGTAGTTCTACTATTCTCATCTGCCTTGTCTGGCTTTAGATGGAAAAAGTTGTAAAAATATGCTCAATCAAGGTATCAATAACTTCTGTTCTCCTCTTGTTTAGCCTCTTCACATTTCTGGCAAAATCCTTGTCTACTTCTTCACTTGGTACAAGTTTTGGTAGGACAGTAATAACCATAAAATTAGTCAAGGAAGAGGTATCGAGTCCTGGGACCAACTCCATGTTCTCCATTAGGGAAACCAGACACTCCGGAGCTGAAAAGACATCAAAACCCAAAAGGCCATTGGAGCAAATGCCGAAAAAAAACATCAAAACCCTATGGGTAAACTAAAACACATCGAAACCAAATAGCCATTGCTACAGATGCAAACTAAAACTTCTCGCAAATATAAGGGCAAAGTAACCAAATGAGCATATCAGGTAACGTAAACACATTGAAACCAGATACGCGTTGCTGCACGATGCATACCCAAAATTCTCAGTTACATGTGAAAGATTAACCAAATGGGCATATCAGCAAACTAAAACAAAGAGAAACCAAACAACCATTGCCGCGGATGCAAACAAGAACTTATTAGAATAACATAGACAAAATAACCAAATGGGCATATCAGCAAACCAAAACATATAGAAACCAAATAGCCATTGCAACATAAGCCAGCCAAAAATTCTCATAGCTAATAAAATGCACCATAACCAAATGGGCAGAGTAGAAAGTAACAAAACCAAATGGGCAAACAAATAACCAAAGAAACCTAAAGGGAATTTCATTATCATTGGATAAACACAAAACTTAACTCATCTATGGCCATTTTCCATGATTTTTAAGACAGAGTCAATATAGGAAAGGTGATACTTAAAGGGCTCCCACATGCTTTAGAAATTGGTTTATAAACATCAGAGGTGGAAAAATATCCTAATCTCTAGAGCTAAGTTTGTTCCAACTTAGCTATATCTTGAACAACAACAACAAATTGTTGTTGACGTCAAGGATATGATAGAAATTTGGTGGGTTTTAGGGTAGTCTTGTCATGAAATAAATGTAATGTAGTTACTAGGTAGGTAGGGGGAACCATCTATCCATGCATAGTTTTTTAAGAACAAATATACCTAATGGATTATCATTGTACGGGAATCACTTTAGGATCTAGGCTATTGTGCACACACTAACTAAAGGGATATTAGTGAAACCCACAAAAGTATTATAGGTGCATTTATATAAATATGTGTTCTTGTGTTCTCATTGGTTAGTTATGGGAAAATGACAATAAAGTAAGAGAAGTTATAGGTGCTTTTATAGAAATAGGTGTTCTTGTGCTCTCATTGGTTAGGTATGGACAAATGAAAATAAAGTAAGAGAAGGATTTGAGTACTTGACAATTAGAGGAATGATTCCACACAAAACCAAGCGTGGTGCTGCAACACTTTCTAGGCTAAGGGATTTTTAGGGGGTTCCCCCACCATATGACCGGAAGAAGAGAATGGTCATTCCAGATGCTCTGAAAGTGTTGAGGCTTCAGCCAGGTCACAAGTATTGTCTGCTAGGAAGGATTTCCAAAGAAGTTGGCTGGCATCACTATGACACTATTATGGAATTAGAAAGGAAGAGAAAGGAAAAGGCTTAGGTATCATATGAGAGAAGGAAGCAATTGGAAAAATTGAGATCAAAAGCAATGGAGTTATCCAAAAAGCAGCTTGCCCCAGATATGGATAAGATAAAACTTGACAACATATTGGTCAATTTCCTTGACCCTTTATTGGTTATTCAAAAGGAGTATGAATACACCACCGTTAATATCAAGGTAACCCCTAGCAGATCAAGGGCTACAAGTTCTAGTTTTCGTCTGAATATCAACATACCACAACGATGCTTACAACCAGGATATGTTTTTTGAGGAGGAAAAATCTCGTCGATATCAACATCAAGAATCCAATGCAAAAAAAAAGTACAAGTTGTGGTGATTCCAGATGAGCATAGATAAATATCTACAATAGATTTCGAATGTGGAAATTATGGAGGAAAAATATGAAATTCATCTTCCTTTTGCATTCGAGCGAGAGGAAAATCAATGATCAATGAAAATTCAAAATTTTCAAGCTGAGCAAGATCAACCAAATTGGGGGTAGAGTTTGGGGAACCTTCGTAAGTGAATGGGGCCTATGTGATATGGCTACGAGTTATCTACCCCCACTGATCCGGATTTATGCAGGAACGCAACAGAATACAGAAATAACCATAAACATAGAGATGCAACGGAAATAATGCGTCATTTCATTAATATCAAAAAAACAGAAATATGCTTACAGACATAATGAAAATAAAATAGCTAGGGTACTGGTAGCGAATCTCTGAGAAGAGATGTGGTGGCTACAGACCTCTGAACTGTGTTACAATGAGGCTCGAGGGCCTATTTATTGTTGAGAAACAATGTAGAATCCGAAATGTCCAAAAACCTAACCGTAGGAGATGAGGCGCCAAAACTGTGGGCGCCCATTTGGGTAAATTGGTGGTTCAACTTCCCGGGGTCGTAACTTTGGCATCCGATCTCCGTTTGACGCACATGATACATCATTAGAAATTTTTGTCCGAGGAACACAACTTTCGGGACGAATTTCATGGTAAAACGATGCCCAAAAAATGTCGTTTAGGGCCTCAAAACGGCTCCGAAAGTTCAGGACCCGAAAAACTTCTAAAAATAGTAAGTTTTGTTGCAACTTAAAAACTGAAAGAACTGGAGATGGGGGTTCAAACGGAATAGGTGGGTGGCCACCAATATCCACCTGGATCATTAAGCCCCCAAAACGGCTCCGAGAGTGGAGGACCCAAAACCCTGCTAAAAATAGTAAGTTGTGCTGAATATGAAAAGCTGCAAGAATTGATGGTGCTGGTCCAAATGGAATAGGTGCGTGGCCACCGATATCCACCTGGATCACCCACACAATCCGATATGCAAATAGTAAACATTGTAGGCATAGGGTTAATTAACCCCACACATAGGGATTACATATGTTTTGTTCCCATGCCACATGCTCATGAACTAAAATCTCTCTTTACTGTCAATATGTGCATATGTAGCAACAAGACATCGATTCAATTTTACTGGTTGGGTGGCTCTAAGAACCATGCCTGAACGCGTTTGGGCGTGCATTGTAGAAATTTGCTTGAATAATGAAGATTATTCGCTGAGATTATCCTGGTCACACATTAATTCGATTGCATGCATAACACATAACCTCTTCTACCATTAATCATCACATGCGGAAATAAAACAAGCGGTATGCGATCATAAGAACATAGATTCAACACACATATAACGCAGTATGTAATGGGCAAAGCTTATAGATGAAAACCCCCAGCTATCTGTATAATATAATGAATGAGAACATGTAACAATACATAGCACAATACTCCTCACAAGTACTCAGTACTATCTCCAAAAGTTACACACAAACTAGCTCAGTTTTGAACAAGTCACGAGTTCAAAACTCCTCCACTGTTTGCCTGCCTCTACTGCGCAATCCAAAAGGATTATGGATGAGATCCAAGTTCGAATCCCACTAGCTCCAACTGTGCAATTCTCATTGGCAATCTCACTCAATGCTTGTGCAAATCTCATGCACAACTATAGTCACAACTAATAGCAAACCGGCTCTTTCACCTATCTCTTCCACTAGTCTCCACTGAACTGTCCATGCACTGTTGTTAACTGATGTGTTCTTTAGTTTATTTATGAGTTAATAATTAGTGAGTTAAATAATATTTAATTCACACCACTCATCACTAGTGTATTAGCCAGTTAAACTAAATACAACTAGTTCAACTAAGTTAACCCGAACACAACTCCATCAATTGACTCAACAACTCCACCAAACTTTGCCACATGAGTTCTAACTGAAGTCAACCATGCAATAGCTCAACTAAACCCTAGGAATAGCGTAATTCCTTTTTCAGTTGCATGTGCCACATCCGTAGCTCGAACTGAAGTGCTGCAAGAGGATAAGATAATGTTTATAGTCTAAATATTATTAAGAGCTAATAATATTCGATTGTTCTATTTTTAGACTGGCAGTCTAAAAATAGACTTCGCCCAGTATGTCTAAAAATAGAGGTCCATCTATTTTTACCAAATTGACCAATCATCCAAGAATAGCATCCTGCAACTCCTAGACCATGCTCCATATGTCTAAAAATAGACATAGTCTAAAAATAGGCTTTGCGCCAAAAATAGCCTGCGGGCCCACTTAGTGAAGGCGACTTCATTTCACTAAGCTCCATCATCTTGTTGCATTTTCAACACTCCCTCTCAATAAGATATGGATTATCTGCAACCCCTATCCTGCCTCTGTGGTATTCGAATTTTCTCCTGGTGAGCGCCTTCGTCAAGATATCAGCATCCTGATCCTCCGTGGGAATGTATGAAAGTAACATGATTCTCCCCTGCACACAATCTCTGATATGATGGTACCTGATGTCGATGTGTTTGGATCTATCATGAAATACTGGATTAGCCGAGAGTTTAATGCAACTCTGGTTATCACAATAAATCACAGTAGGCTCCAAGTGTGACCCGAACAACCCGACCAGGATCTTCCTCATCCATATAGCCTCGCATGCAGCCAAGCTTGCTGCCATATACTTGGCCTCTGCTGAACTGAGTGCCACGGATCTCTGCTTCCTGCTGTACCAAGAAACTGCTGTCGACCCGATACTGAAGATCCCTCCAGATGTGCTCTTTCTGTCCGTTGGGCTCCCTGCCCAATCTGCATCCGTGAAGCCAGAAAGCCTCACCTCATCCTCCTGTCTGTACCACAGTCCATATCCCGATGTGCCTCTGAGATAACGCAATACATGCTTTCCTGCCTTCCAGAAGAGCTTGGTAGGCTTAACCATAGCTTGCGAAAGCTGGTTAACAGCATAGCATATATCTAGTCATGTATTGACCCGGGGGATATTAAGCGTCCTAACGAACCGTTGATAGACAGTTGGCATCCATCACCTCCGTTGAAGTAGCATCCTCCTTCCTCCAACCTCCAGAAGAGGAGTATCAATAGGCTTGCAAACATGTATGTTGAACTTCTCCAAGATTCCTGGGCATACTTACCCTAAGAAACAAACAGTCCATCACTGTGCTGCCAAATTTCCAATCCCAAGAAATAATGAAGGAGGCCCAAGTCCTTCATCTCAAACTCTTTTGCAAGATCCTCCTTGCATGAGAGTATTAACAGCTCATCACCTGTCAAAATCAAATCATCTACATAAAGTAAAATGATCAGCAACTTACCCTCCACCAAAATCTGTAATAGGTTCGGATCCGCCTCACTCTTGGAGAATCCAAGTCCGGTGAAATAACTATCTATCCGTGTGTACCAAGCATGAGGTGCTTGTTCAACCCCACAAAGGCTCTCGAGTCCGCACACATGCGACTCACTTCTCCGAAGATTCTCAAACCTTCGAGTCGCTTCTCTATGTACACCTCCTCCTCAATGACTCCAGCTGAGGAAACACAATCTTCTCATCCGATGGATGTGCCACCCCATCGGCGCCGAGAGAGCAAGGATCGTCCGTATTCAAGAATACCTCGCACAGTGCAAGTTGCCCCCATAATCGATCCCCTTATCCGAGAGAAAAGCCTCAAAGGCAAATCTTGCCTTATACTTTTCCACACTCCGTCACTCGCTTTGCTTCACTTTGTAGATCCATCTCGAACCCACCACTGATTTCCCTTCCGGTCTCGGGACAATCTCCCATGCACTGTTTCTGACAATCGAATCATACTCTTCCACCATGGAATCTACCCATGCGGGATCCTCCACAGCTTCCTCGAAAGAGGATGGCTCTGTCACGATACACTTGCTCACAAGAGCCATGTATCCAGTGTACCGATCAGGTGACTGTCTCTGTCTGCGCTGTGCTGTAGGTGGTCCTACAACCTTCTTTGCATCTTGAGCCAGTCGCTCAGCTTCTGTAGTGCGCTTCCGCCCTCTGATGGTTGGCGCTGCATGAGTGGTTTCTTCCACTCCATGAACCTCCTCTTGTGGCTGATCCACATCCCGAGGCTCATCCTTAGGAACTAATAGCTCCTCATCTGCATGCAAGTGTGGCTCCCTCTCAAGCGAACACTTCATGGCTTTCTCCTCATGAAATTTCATATCTCGTCGCACAATAGTCTTGCGACTGTCTGGAAAATACACACGATAGTCGTGGGGTGTAACAGTGTACCCCAAAAATATCCCAAACTCTACAGTTGGATCCAGCTTCTTCCTGGCATCCTTCGTCACATGAATGTAAACAAGTGAACCAAAAATCCTCAAAAGGGAAATATCGTCCTTTTACCAATATGCCTCCCGTGTACTTCCATGCCAAGTATCTTGTAGGAGGATGAAACTTACCTTTACATCAGCATTTGCATGCCTCTGCCCACAAGTGAACGGGTAGGCCCTGATCATGCAACATCGCTCGTGCAACACCCATGATCGTTCTGTTCTTTCGCTCAACAACCCCGTTTTGCTGTGGGTTATGGGGAGCTATGAGCTCTCTTCGAATCCCTTCTGCATTGCAGAAGTCCTTGAATTCACCAGAGATGAATTCACCACCATTGTCGCTCCTAAGAGCCTTCACCTTCTTCCCCGATTCCTTCTCGCGCAGTGCTTTGAACTCACAGAACTTAGAGTATGTATCGCTCTTCTTCTGCATGAAGAAGATCCAGCACTTTCGAGAGAAATCATCAAAAAATATCACATATTACCGATGCTTTGCTGTCGAAGCTACTGAGAAAGGACCACACACGTCTGTGTGAACTCTCTCAAGAATCTTCGTGGCACGACTATCCTTCTCGTGAAAGGTGGCTTTCAAAAATTTTCCTAAGGTACATCCCTTGCACTGATCTGACTGCGCAAGAGTACCCTTAGGAAGCCCAGTAGAAATATGCTGCAGTATCTTCAAAGCTCCATGGTGAAGGTGGCCCAATCTCCGGTGCCACAACTCGCCATCATCCCGGCTCACAACTCCTTCCGCCTTGCATGCCATTGCTGCGTAGCCATCTACTTGCAACTGATAAAGGTTCTTGACTCGAACCCCTATCTTCCGGTTTTCTCCAGTTTTCTTACTGCGCAGGAAAGCCTTTCCCTCGCTGAAGACAACATCATATCCCTTGTCTTCTAACATCGCCACAGAGATCAGATTATTCTTCAATCCTGGAACATGCATCACTTCCTTCAATACGAAGGGTTTACCAGACTCCCTCTCAAATGAAATGGTATCGATACCGGTCGCACTGTATCTACCATCATCGCCCATCTCGATGTGCACTCCAAGATCTTTCTCATGCAGATCAGTAAACAAATCTCGATCTCCAATCATGTGAAAAGACGCACCACTTTCCAAGAACCACACTGATCCCATCACAATTGATACCAAGCATGCGATCAGCGAAAAATTTAGCTCAAACTGCGAGGCTAAGGCCTCTCCATCTCCAGATCTAGCAGCTTGCTTGTTTTTCTTCTTCTGCGGATAATTTGTGGCATAATGTCCATGCTGGTGACAGTGAAAGCACTTCACCTTGGACATGTCTTGCTGCTTCTTGCCTTTCGCACCGGAATGAGAAGTTTTCTTGCTCTTCCCCTTCTTTGCTTTGGCAGCCAAAGCGCAGTTTTCTTCATCAGATACCTTTGATGAAGATCCGTCCCTGGTATTCCGCCGAATCTCCCCTTGCACAAGATCAGACCACAGTCTTTCCCATCCTGGCAATTTCTCCCGACCATTGACAGAATCATGATAGGCATGCCAACTTTTCGGAAGACCAAGGAGAGCCAAGCTCACCAAGTCCTCATCCTCTATAGTCACCCCCACACTTCCTAGCTTATCCTTGCATTGGGTGAACCTCGTGAGATATTTGGGCATACTGTCTCCTTTCTCCATCTTAATGTTCCTGAGTTTATCCTTGAGCGCCAACTTCCTCTGGTCGCTCTTGCTTTGGAATAGATCTGTCAAGGCTTTCCACATCAAATATGGAGAAGCCTTCCCATGCAGACTGGACACAATGTGATCCTTCACGCCCTCCAACAGAATCCTTCGACATTTTGCTGTTTTCTTTTGCCAAGCTTCGACGACAGCAGCATCAGTAGAAGTAGGCTTTGGAACTTCTTTTTCAATGAACTCCAACAGCCCATTGTCATCTAACACCACCTCCATCCTGTCTTTACATGCAATATAATTCGAGCTGCCTTCCAAGGGATACTCCAATCGCAATCCGTTGAAAGACATCTTCGCCTTTGACACCAAGAACACAATTCTGCAAATTCGAATTCCAACAGCTGAAAACTCAACCACTTCCGATCTACACTTGAGAAAAAAGTATTTCTAAATCAGAGATCGACTGTAGGGGCATTTACCAGACCTTTCACCTTCAAAGAAGGATGAATCCGGAGGCTACCTGGCCCACACTACGGACCCTGCCTATAGAAATAAAATGCAATCACCGTAATAGATCTGATGATCAATATAGCTCTGATACCATGTAGAAATTTTCTTGAATAATGAAGATTATTCGCTGAGATTATCCTGGTCACACATTAATTCGATTGCATGCATAACACATAACCTCTTCTACCATTAATCATCACATGCGGAAATAAAATAAGCGGTATGCGATCATAAGAACATAGATTCAACACACATATAACACATTATGTAATGGGGAAAGCTTATAGCTGAAAACCCCCAGCTATCTGTATAATATAATGAATGAGAACATGTAACAATACATAGCACAATACTCCTCACAAGTACTTAGTACTATCTCCAAAAGTTACACACAAACTAGCTCAATTTTGAACAAGTCACGGGTTCAAAACTCCTCCACTGTTTGCCTGCATCTACTGCGAAATCCAAAAGGATTATGGATGAGATTCAAGTTCGAATCCCACTAGCTCCAATTGCGCAATTCTCATTGGAAATCTCACTCAATGCTTGTGCAAATCTCATGCACAACTATAGTCACAACTAATAGCAAATCGGCTCTTTCACCTATCTCTTCCACTAGTCTCCACTGAACTGTCCATGCACTGTTGTTAACTGATGTGTTCTTTAGTTGATTTATGAGTTAATAATTAGTGAATTAAATAATATTTAATTCACACCACTCATCACTAGTGTATTAGCCAGTTAAACTAAATACAACTAGTTCAACTAAGTTAACCCGAACACAACTCCATCAACTGACTCATCAACTCCACCAAACTCTGCCACATGAGTTCTATCTAAAGTCAACCATGCAATAGCTCAACTAAACCCTAGGAATAGCGTAATTCATTTGTCAGCTGCATGTGCCACATCCGTAGCTCGAACTGAAGTGCTGCAAGAGGATAAGATAATGTTTATAATCTAAATATTATTAAGAGCTAATAATATTCGATTGTTCTATTTTTAGACTGGCAGTCTAAAAATAGACTTCGCCCAGTATGTCTAAAAATAGAGGTCCATCTATTTTTACCAACTTGACCAATCATCCAAGAATAGCATCCTACAACTCCTAGACCATGCTCCATATGTCTAAAAATAGACATAGTCTAAAAATAGACTTTGCGCCAAAAATAGCCTGCGGGCCCACTTAGTGAAGGCGACTTCATTTCACTAAGCTCCATCATCTTGTTGC
Organism: Pinus albicaulis; assembly: GCA_034641835.2. Taxonomy (NCBI): domain Eukaryota; kingdom Viridiplantae; phylum Streptophyta; class Pinopsida; order Pinales; family Pinaceae; genus Pinus; species Pinus albicaulis. The sequence goes on from JAXQQM020072244.1 coordinate 19,966, forward strand.
ATTTTCAACAGGCACCCTCAACCGAAACGACCCGACCCGAACAGGTTTGGGTGGGCACCCTCAAATGAAACGACACGACTCGCCTGACCAAACGAAGGCACAAGGGAGCAAATGGAAAATGGGCCACACGAATGTGCACAAGGAACCCATGCAGTCACAAATTATGTGAAAGCTCCCTCCCTTAACCATCCTTGAAGGCTGTAGAACGTCTAGGTCAAACCTATAACAGATACAAGTAATGTCTCTAACAGATACCATTTCACTATGGTTTGTGTAATGGTACACTCATATCAATGCTAAGCTTAACCAATCATATAGGATCAGCTATTATATAAACATTAGCAATCAAACTATGTTTCTACTTAAGGTTTATAAGATACACATGTTGGCATAGAGCTAGTAAGTCTATGTACTTATTACTATGATTCCGGTCAGTGTTAATAAGGTATGAAATGAATAGGGAAACATAGATCATTACGTCATAATAAGGAGCTTAGCTTGAATATGGAGTTCCTGGACATTGTAATCTAAAACTTGTATTAAGGTTATCATGTTTATACGAATATGTGTTATTCCATTACGTGTAGTTACATCAAGAAAATCTTGGTCACTGATTCAATGGAATTGATTCATTAGTACTAATAGCATAGTGAAATCAATAAGCTTATAGATTCAATAGAGCTTACTACTAGCTTAAGTAAGGTGATATAGTGATAGTTACTAAGCTTAAGATGGGCATCATAGGTACGATACAGTATCTTATATATACCAATCTGATTTTAGTTCCATATAACTGTTATCATTGTAACTAATACATGGGAATCATAGAAGAGAGATAAGGGTGAATAAATTACTCAGCTTAAGCTAATCCAACTCTTTTCACTAATCAAAGTTGGAAAGAGCGTATTCAATGATATCGAGCTAGAACAAGAACAAGCATATCTCAGTATTGAGCTTACATTACACCTATGTCCACATTAGCTATTGAAATACAAGATGATTTATTAGGTAGAATATTGTATGCTATTACTCTATCCTTAACCTGTATGATGAATATGGACATTGTAGTATACATTAGAGTAACACTGAAACGTACTTTTTATAAAAGACCAATATGAGATAATGTAGATTAGGGAAACACTATCCTCATATAAACTATACAAGCTTATGGATCCGGATATGATCTGAGCCTATACTACGATATGTATATTTTTTATCACTTTATTATGATATATTGATTGGCCTAGGATTAAGGAACATTTCAACATCCCGGAGCACTGGACAATACACCATTGGATTGGCACCTTGGTACAAGGGTTTTAAGAGTACAATTGAACGAAAAAATATAAAGGATAATTGTGTGTCTTACACGATTAGTGGCATCATAGAGGAAATTAATGAGACAACATTAAGAATTATAGAGTTGCCTATTCACAAGTGGACTCAGGATTACAAGGAATTTCTAGAAGCATTGATGACTGGGAATGATAAGATTAAAGAACCATTCATAAGGGACTGCAAGGAATACAATACTGATACCAGGGTCCATTTAGAGGTGTCATTTTCTGAAGAGAATATGAATATTTCACTTCAAGAGGGCCTTTTAAGGAAATTCAAACTGACTACTACAATCAGTACAAATAACATGCATCTTTTTGGCTCAAAGGGAATCAATCATAAATATGAGACCTGTGAGTAAGTTTTGGAGAACTTCTATCATATCCATATTGAATTCTATGAAAAGAGAAAGAAAGTCCAATTGGACAACCTTCAGCTTGATTTGCTGAAATTGGACAATAAAGTCAGATTCATCCTAGGAGTGGTAAATGGAGAAATCATAGTGAACAACAGGAAACATGCAAATTTGCTTACAATCAAATAGATGAAAAAACACATACAAAAAACCAGATAATAATCATGAACAAGCTTAATATTTAATTATGAACTGTAAAGGAACTTACAAAATGTGACACTACGAACCTGGTCATGCGCACAAGAAAAAATATCCTGGACTTGACCCTAGTTGACAAGATGTATTTCTCATGATGCAAGAGGATTTGTACCTGCACTGCCAAGTCATTCAAAATCCATAATTATCTATACAATAAATACAAGGAATTGATGTATTATTTTTTACTCTAAGATATATTCTTATGATAATGTTAGAACATATGTTGAAAATGTCAAAACATACCTAAATAAGCTCCTCTTCGTTTCAAGAACAATTTATTGGAGTTGCCTGAACTTGGAACAAGTCTCCCACAATCTGAAAGAGTAGCAACTAAGTCAACAGTGACTTTTTTGTTGCTACGTTGGATCGAGGGAGGTTTTCTCCAAGATTAAATTGCTCCAATAAATTATTCTCTACTAAACACAGCCAACCACGTGAAGGTGGAAGCTCTTATGGCCACTCCCCCACCCAACATCATTCTCAATTCCCCAATACCCAATCTATATTTCATTTTTTACTTTCATGAGTAGAAAGAAAAAAATTCAATAACTAATAAAAAAACAATGCAACAAAAAGTAAGCAAGAAAACATTGAAAGTGCTTGACATAAAAATAATATGATAAATGAGTTTTTAATATAACGAAAAAACGTTCCAAGTATAGTAACATTTGTCTTATAATAATACAATATTTTACATTATCAAATTTTCTTTTTCTTCTTCCTACTTCTAAAGCTCCTAACTACATCATCAACATCATCGTGCTCTACTCCTGTTTCGTGCCTTTCCAGCAGAGCTGAACTAGTTGCGTAGTCACGATGTCTGGTCTCATGCAGTGACAGGGCATCACCTACAAAAACAGATAATATTAAATTTTAATTGTCAGTTTTTAAATATCATTGAACTAGTTCGGTGATATTAATAAAAAAAATTGCAATGAGATTATTTACCTAGTGCACCAGTTGTCACCGTTGGGACCATTGCCCTATCTTCCTCTCTAGTGGTAAGATCCTCAAGTACAACATTCTTTGTCATTTAAACAAAAAACATTATAAGGACAACCATCAAGGTATAATTAGAAAAATTAATAAGTGGAAATTAATTACCGTCATGGCCCTCACTGACAGTAGCATTGCCGGCCTGGTCCCCACTACAATGATTAGGTTGCACGTTAGGAACATGTTCTTCTGGCAATATTTCGCTCTCAACACACTACTCTACAACTAGGTTATTTGGCTCGTTGAAAGTGTTGCTCCCCTGATTTAAACAAAGTTGTTAGACATTAAATTTATGGATGAATAAAAACATATTGAAAGGTTAACATTTTACCTTATCAGGCATTCTAGATCTTGGGACCTATCCCAAGCTTCTTCGATATTCTACTAACGCTTCATAGCTGGAATGGAAGGCGATATTTTTATCTTCCTCTATAGTTTCCGTTCAAAATTCATCACCTTACATTACATATGATTGTGTATTTTTAATGTTATTTGATGTGATTATAAAAAAGTTGGAAGGCGATACAATTAATTATAAGATGTTTAGCTACTTACAATTCTTACGACTAATTTCAAGTAGCTGCCCTGGCCTAGCTTGTGATGGCTCTTTTTTTCAATCCTATCTTTGGTTGCCTTCGAGGTGTCAGGCAACCTATCATCAAAAGATTTAAGTCAGATATGACGTAGCACACTTTATTTTAGACATAGAGAAAATTAAAGCTATTGAATTAAAGTTGTAATTTACCTTGTGGGTCCAGTTGGCATTTTTCCTTCTTTCTTTTCCATTTTCTCTTTTCCATCCACTCACTCTCTGGAACTGTGAGAGGACGCTCATATGTAGGGTTAAATTGCAATTTCTTCCTATAGGTGTCCCTGTTATATTTCAAATATTTTCCAACTACCCAAGCCACCACTATTCTGTCAAATGTGCCCACCCCAAAAAGGGCTTCTAGATAGTCTAGAAGTTCTTTTTTTAGGTTGGAATTCTGGGAATTTCACCTTGTGCGTATGGTTGGGCAAAAAATTATCAATGCTTTTCTCTCCAAAAGCCTATAGAACTCATTGTTTCCTACACAGAAAAAATATATTATCATTAATTTAAAAATAAAAATCATGATAAAATATGTTTTAGATAGAGTACATGAAATAGTTAAAATATTAAAAATTACATGGGAGTTGTGTTTGGTCAATTTAGTGTGTCCTAAATTGCTGCATTTAATTGTCAATCCGGGAATGGCGGTAGATGCGGCGCACTATATGTGCAAGATAACCTCTTTCTTAACTTTTTGTCGTTTTTGATTAACACAGGTGAAATGGAAATTCTAAAGTGAAAAACAAGCTTGGTTATATTTGTTCAAGGAAGTGATATCTATAATGATTTACCAATCTTGAAACTTTAAAAAGCAAATTGAAATTACAATGACAAAACTTAAAAAGAAAATAAAGTGTCTTCTTTGAAATGAAGAGTCTTTGCTAATCTAATGAATCAAAACGAAACTAGTGAACATGAAAACTAAACTATTCTTATTTTGTTGAACACAAAGAAACTACGCTTATGGAAATTCAGTACAATGAAATAAATCTAAATCGATTACATCAATTCATTTCGACCCTTCATCATTAGACTCAGCCCATATGACTTGCGGAGTAATCATGACTGAACTTGTGCTTGATATTTAATTCGCGAGAAAGTAAGCTAATACTAAACCATACACATGATTCAATCCCTCGCCATCGATCCGGTGTGGCTTTCGGGAGAATATTTGAAGATGTCATACATGATTTAATATATCTAAGTTTGCGAGAAAAGAAACTAATACTAAACTACACATTTCATAATGCGGCCCCTCACCATCGATCCCGAATTTGTGGCTTTCGGGAGAATGGCCCAGAAGACGCTATGAAGCTTAATATATCTAATTTTGCAGAAAAAGAAACTAATACTAAACTACACATTTCATCATGCGATCCCTCACCATCGATCAGTGTGGCTTTCGAAACGGCGAAGACACTGAAGCTTAATATATTTAAATTTAACTACGGAATCGGATAAACAAAGCTGAAATATGTAACCAAGGCTGAAGTTAAAAAAATGCTATGAAAAGAAACTGCTTGACGAGAATAATGTTAGTCTCATATCATTAGCCAAAAAAATACTATGAAAATGCCCGGGTTGTCTACCTAAAAACCACACTGAGAAGCCCGATCGATTGATTTAACAATCATAAAAACATGAAAGACAAGAATGCAATGGAAATTATAGAAATGTATGAACGAAATGAAACAACTATGAAATATGAACATGTAATGGATTATGATACAATGACTTTTTAAAGAAATGAAATGAAATATATATACATTAATACACGAACCTCGGTGAGCGAGGGGGCCCTCTACACGGCTTTTGGTACGATCCTCAAACACGAATTAAGTTGAAAACGGAGTCTTTTCACATTACGATTCATTACGGTATTTGGTAGTATTACGGCTCAAGGCAGCGTAATCACTACAAAGCTAACATAACGATGCGCCCATCAACTATCAACTAACAACTCAACAACTAACTCTATGTGCGTATGCAAACGAATATATAAAGCAATAAAGCATGCTTGTCTCTGAAGTTTATGATAGCGGCCGGCACGTAGACCACTAAGGCCACGGATATAGGAGTATGGCCATGTTGGAAAACGGATCATGGAAGGTGGGTGCTTGAATTCAACTCCCGAGAACTTTGCCACAGATGTCAATTAACCTCCGCAAGCTTAGAAACGGCCGTATGGATGTTTATATGCCCTGTGAGGAATCCGGCCCGACATAGAACTCCATAGTTGACTTCCGTGTTGGATGGCTTTGACCCGCGGCTTTCTTTGACGAATTTGCCAGACCAATAGGACACGAACCATGTCCTCGTCATTCCTAGCACCGCCCATGTGGCTCGTTTCCTTCGTAGACACATGTATAGATTTCCACAAAATAGTTGCGGAAAGTTGCGGCGGTACACGGAAAGTGGCAAGTTTCCTTGTTGTATATTTAAAATCTAAATCAAATAGAAAACACAAAAACATAATTAAAAACCATGTTAGATACCTTTTGCACATGATATTGACAATTTTGGAGGTTTAGGTGAGTGAAAAAGATATGGAAAAGTGTATAGGAAAAGAGGCAAATTCGGGACTCAACATACCCCCATGAAGGTGTTGCATGTCCTCATGCAACCAAATTTGATACTCTTTGTTCAATTCATGTGCCTTGATACTTCAGCCAGCACATCTAACCCCTTCTCTTCTTCTTTGGTCTTGCTATCATTACGGGTTTCTTCATTCGCTTTGAATTTGATATTCTAAGTCACTCTTGCTCAATTTTTAGCATTTCCTTTTTAGCTTCTTATTCTTCTTTTGCCAAATACCCAAATGTAACATAGTATTGTCATGGATAATCTTGTCCGATTTGCCTTGCTCTTTGAGTGTTTCATTTTCATTTTTGATATGCGGATTCAAAAGCTCAAGCTCAAAGAAAATCTCCTGTTTTAATGGCAGACAGAATCATCTACCCAATGTAATTTGAATAAGTACCATTTAACCATTTGCTTCTCCGAAGGTTCTATATAGTCATATACCTCCTGTTGTTTGGAGTCTATAGGTGTCTTTTTCATTGGGCTGTCCCAAAGTGTTGCAAGGAAAATTATGTTCAAATCTGGCCGAGGAGAACTTACATCAGCCTTTCTTGAGAATAAGATGGAGTACGCTCATTGTCGATTGGGGGAGTGAAAAGGAGTCGGGTTCACTAGCGGGAAATGGACTGTCGTGTGAGTTGGAGGCTGTTTAGATGTCTCCTCACCCAAATCAATGAAATGAGGACCTTTAATTTGTGTTTTTTCCTCGGTTTTCCCTTAAACTTTCTTTGCTTCTCCTCACATCTTTGTGGTACACTACCCTTTTGTTCTTGTTTTCTGTTTTTGCCTTCTTGGATAGAGATGGCTTGTTTTTGAAGAAAAATTAATCTTTCGGATAAATTTGGTGATCTTCTTCTTCGAGAAGAAGAAGTTTTTATGGACAACCTCGATAATTTCTTTCCCTTTTTGATATTGTTGGCTTCTTAGCTTTAATTTACTTCTTCTTCCTTTTTACCAATATTTCTTCCCTATCGGTTTTCTTCATAGTAGTAGTAGAAGTATCTTGGATTTCATCTCCTTCTGTTCTTTTCCTTCTACTTCTTTTCTTTGTGCTATGACTGCGGGAATTTCTGTGTCTTAAGGCAACCAGGTTTCAACATTTATTTTCTTTCTTCCTCCTTCTAATTGGATTACCTTCGGGAATTTCCACAAGGGTTCTTCCAAAGAAGTTTCTAACAGGAATTGTTCCCATGTATCTTTTCTTTCCTTTAGCTCATACTGATACGAGAATTTTTATAAACCCATGGTGATATAAATGAGGCTCTACATCTCCCTGGGTGTTTTGCACGATCACGGCCATTTTCTTCAAGCTATTGAATAGGAAATAAGGAAGATTGAGAGTTTGGTTTTTCAAGAAAATTCATGTTTTCTTCAGTATGATACATGTACTTAGGCAAAACGGCCTTCACATGTAATAAATTTACGAACAATGAGTAGTAAAGTGGCCCATTCATCTTTGGCCATGCACGGATTCCTCTTTGACCCAACGGTGGGCTGTCCATACCTTGATTTAGGAGGACATTCTCCATGCCTCATCAGCGACACTTTTGTTTTTGAACCAACGTTCTCTCCTTCTCACAGAAGAAACTCGTGGCTGTTGCTTATTGATGCTTCATTGACCAAAAACGGGAGTCTCCCATATGCCTTAGAGCCATCAAATGATCTTTATGTTTTGATAGCTTCTCTTGTGGTAACCACGAGATTTACGAATAAAAACGCGACCATTTAGCTTTCCTCAACATCTCTTTTGCTTGTGAAATCCCTCTATAAACTTCGGTCCTTTCGGCTCCGCCCTTAATAATTTTCCCATTTTACTTCTACGTAGCTACCCGGGCTTGCCTCTGTGAGGTTTTAAGTGGAGACGGAACGTCGGTACACGGAATCTAGCACAATGCGGCGGGATGTTATCACAAAGACGGAAATGAGCACCATAAACGAGAATGGAATAAGGCGTAGGTGGATATACGGGAATGAGGTGAGCGAAAAGACGGAATGAGTGAAACGGGGAGTGAGAATGAGTAGCGTGGGGTTTTGTAAACATGACGAGAGACACGACAAAGAGGTTAACAAAGTATAATGCATTCGGCCGCATTTTGAATTTTAATTCATTTGACAGCAATAAATATAAACGTTTGATGTTTATGAAGTTATGCGGCTTGTAAGAGTCCTTTGTCAACTCAAATACGTATCATTATCTACGGTGGGATATTTGAACATGATTGAGTCGGAATTTCAATGATGAAACCGTTGGTGAATAAATGCAAGAGGATAACATAGAGATCGTGGAAGGTTACGGAATCATCAATATAATCATTGCGCGTTATGGGTAGAGCTCTTAGTTTAAAATTACATAAAAATGTGTTTTTCGATACTATTTGAAATAAACTTCATTCTGTACCTTTGGAATCACTTGCTTTTGCCCTTGGTCTTCAATGTTGATTGATCTTCATTAGTGTAAGATGTTCATTGATCCTCTCTCCTGCATTTTATTTCATAATTTATGAAAATAACGACTATTTAATACATTCTTTTTGAAAACGAGTAGTAGTAATTGCAGAATACGCTCACAGGCTATGGCTTCGTCAGTGGCGGAAACGAATGCTCAGTACTTGAAGCTGACACGGCTATTACTTGGTGAAATAGAAATGAACAAGTGACAAATGACAGTGGAAATGGTCATAAAAAGATTTTTATTGATGGAATGGATGGAATGAAGTGGAATGAAGTGAAATGAAATGAAATGAAATGAAATAGTGGAATGAAATGGAGTGAGTGGTGAGATGAAATAGAACAGAAAGGCAGACTGGAAAATATAGAGTGTCGGGTGTCACGATTTTCACCCCATATTTTACATTATGTTGCCAATCAATGATTGGTTTTTCGGGCTTATACCATCTAACTTGAAAAACAAAAGCTAGCTGGTGGAGAAAGAATTCTTGTACCGGCCCCCGATTACAAAAATTTCTTGAAACAACTTGACAAAATCCTCTTTAGAGAGTGGCTTATGATAAACTTTCAATCTACTGACATTCACTATAAAGAGGAGTTTGAAACTCATCGATGGTCTTGATTCTTATTTTGACACTCCATTGTTAAAGATCTTGTCAATCTCATATGGCTGCAAGCCAATGATGCAGAAATTTCCCTTGAAAATCTTTAAACTTGGAGTCAAGTAACAATGCCCAATCTCCTTCTTGAAAACTTCTTCTCTTTGATATATTTGTCATGCCATTTAGTTCTTTGATATTATTTAGATCAGTTCTTAGAATTGCTTCTTGTCGATCTCATCTAGCTCATTCAAGCTGCTCCATTCTATGCTTTTGGGCTTCGATAAGTCCATTCCCAAGCCAAACCCCTTTATCTTGAAGGTCTTGACTTGGAACTCAATGGGGAACAGACTTCTTTCCCAAAGCAAGTTCATGGGAGAATGTCCTGTTGTATTCCTCCATGTAGTTGTAGGCCTGGGCTTGCAGAACCTTTACACTTCAAATCTCTTGTTGAATGAGCAGTTTGGTGATGATACTTTCAATAACTTTGTTTGTGGACTCCACTTGACCATTTGCTTGTGGATGGTAAGGAGTAGATTTTTACGTGCTTGATTTTTGTATTCTTCCATCAACTTCTCCACAATTTGATGTGAATTGGCTCCCACGATGTTACAATTTCTCTTGGAACATAATGATAAAAATATATCCTCATAAAGAAAATGAACTGAATTTTTCGATGTGAATGCTAATGCTTTGGCTTCTACCCATTTAATGCTAATAATCAGTGCAAACCAATATATACTTCTTTTGCTTCGATGGTGGATTAATTGGTCCACGATGAAATCTAATGCCCATTTTTCAAAGGGGTTGATAGTGCATTTTGTGTTTGCGGTGGCATTTCATTTGAAAAGGTAGGGGTTTCCTACTCTTTGGGATATCCTACCTTTTGACATATTGTTTTGCATCTTTGAAGAAGAAGGCCAATAATACGAGAAGGATTTTATGAGCCGTCCTTTTTGTCGCAAAGTGTCCAGCGCCAACATGGTTCATCATGACATGCCTTAAGAATATCGGGCATTTCATCTTCCACGATACATCTTCTAATCACAAGATGCGACACTGTTTTAAACAATTCGTTGAGAAATCCGTAATATCTTGAAGACTCTCTACCGAATAATTTTTCGTTTTTTCTCTTGGAAATAAATGTGAAGGTAGTTTCCATAATAACCAAATAATAGTTAGCGATATACGCATACCAAGGGGTCTTAATAGTTACGCAGAACGATCTTCATCGAAACTTATCTTCTACGGGAGAATCTTCTTTAGTATTCGAATCCTAGACAAAGAAATCAGCTATTGTATTGTTTTCACCGGGCTATCCAACACGATAATATTGAATTCTTACAAAGTAAAAAATATGTCACTCTACCATTAATGCCAGGTTTGTTCATTAAATATCTGGGTACGAGAATGGTAAGTATGAATAAAAGTTTCATAACTGTTATGTAATGTCTAAACTTATTAATTGCAGCAATTCATGACTAAGAACTCTTTTTTCAGTCACGAAATTAATAATTCAACTGCGGCAAGTCAAATTTTTACTGGTGTAATAAATGGCATAAGGAATTAAATCTTTTTGACCCAACACGGCTCAAGAGGCTGTGTCTGAAACATCTGTAGAAATATGGAAAGGAAGTTTCCAATTTGGTCCTCTCAAAATAGGTGCTTCGGATATTCTTGTTTTCAAAGTTTCAAAGCTGATTGACAGTCGGATCCCATTTAAATTCATAGTCTTTTTGTAAGCAACTTGAAGAGTGGAGATGCTATTTTAGTGAAGTTTTCTATAAATCTTCTATAGTAACCGGTAAATCCTAGAAAACTTCTAACATCTCTTTGACAATTTGGAATAGGCAACTTGGAGATGACTTCAACTTTTGATCTATCAACCTTAATTCCATCTCCTGAAATATGATGTCCTAAAACAATCCCTTCGATGGGTATCATAAAGCATTTTTCATGGCTTAATGAAAGGTTTGTTTCTTTACATCTTGTGAGAATTTTCCAAATTTTCTAATGCCTCTTCAAATGATTTCTATAAACAAAATCGTCCATATAAACCTCTACACAATCATGGATTAGATCAGAAAAAAATTCATGAAATCTTTTGTCTTTGGAATGTTGCTGGTGCATTACATAACCCAAAAGGAAGCACTCGGTAGGCAAAGTTCCCCATGGACAAGTAAATGTGGTCTTATCTTGATCTTCGAGGTGCTACAATTTGATTATAGCCACTAAAACCATCCAAAAATGAAAAGTACTTTTTGCTAATGTATCTAATACCTGATCGATAAAGGGAAGGAAAGTGATCCTTGAAGTTGCTTTGTTCAATTCCCCATGTCAGTCGCCTCTCCATTTACCATTCTTTTTAGGTACTATAACCAAAGGAGAAACCCTTCGGCTATACGAAATTAGGTGTGAAGTTTACATTGAGAATTTTTGGAATGTTCTTTCACTATCTCCTAAGATTTGGATTCATCATGCTGAGGTTGTCCCGATTGGTCTCATTTCTCAGTATAGATATGATGGATGCAAGTCTTGGGATCCAACTGCTAGCATATGAAAATTTTCTCCCATGCAAATGCAGGTAGAATGTTTTTTGCAAGATTAAGTTAATTCTTCTTGTTGTGACTTCTACTCCGGATGTTTGTTGATATTCAATGTCTTTTAAAATCTCGATAGCGAAATTACCAAACTCTTCCATAGAGTAGAGAGACATTTGTCTTGATGATAAATATTCTATGTCGGATTCCAACTGAAATTGTGTGGGGATATTCAGAAGTTATATAAGAACATACAATGTATTGATTTGACTATCCTCACTAATTTAAATAGTAAAGACGAGGGTTGTATAGTGTTCTCATCATCGACCCATTCATTGTCTCTATTTATGGTGCTCTTGCGGGGAGGATACAAATTGAATTTCTTTGTCCAAGATTACCATTAGGAAATGGCATATGAATCTTATATTCAGCAAACATCAGTTTGTGACGACCAAGGTCTTCCTAAAATAATTGGATGTCCTCTAGATTACTTTCAGTCAAAATCATAAGATCTCACCGGATATTCCCAAGAATCTAAGGAGACTGAGAGAAATATCTTCTAATACACCATACGGTTTTTAATAACCGATCGATACGCAAGTTGCAATAAAGTAGGTGTAAAAAGAAGGTTAAGGAAGTTTTATTTGTTCCATGAGTAAATACACTCATAATGTTGATAGCATTACTAAGTGTCAATGTGTTTGGAATTTCTATCCCATTTATATGTGTCTTGACAATTGGACTTCTGGATCTACATACTTCTGCATGGTAATTTTTTTCCATCGCAATGTACGCAATTTTTCCTACAGTGGATTCTTCTTGTGTCCTTTAGCTTCCTTCACAGTCTTTTGAAACTCAACTCCTTTATGGTTTGCTAGAATAGGAATTTCTCGAATGGCTTGTAGCAATGGAATCTTCTGCTCCTACAAACATTCTTCAATTCATCTAGAAAAGTCATAGTTAGGCAACAAGATTTGTTTTTCCACCCCCATATCAATTTGTAGTCTTTCACGAAAAGGAGGTGTAGATGAAGATGCAGGTTGCTCAAGCATAGGAGTTGTGGGATGTTAGCTTTCTTTTTCTTTTTTGAATTTTGAGATTTTGAAGAGATTCTTCCTCGGAACCCTTATTGACTTGAAGAGTCCTCTAGGAGGTATCTTGCTCTTGAATGTCTATAGAAGGTTTTTCCTAAACTCTACCGGATACGAGTTGTACATCGTTGAGAAGACATCCTTATCGTGGAGAATTGTTATTCTCTTGTATAAGTAGTTTGAGGATTCTTATTGTTGGGGATTTGCTTATTAGGCTGAAATTTTGGAAGTTGATTTGTCTTCTGTTGGTATGGGAGCATGAGTTGAGGATTTGTATTTTGTTGAGAAGGTTGTTGTTGTGAAATGGCAATGAAAGTTTTGTGGATTGCGGCTTGGAAATTGTGGAGCTTGTTCGGTTTTGAAAAGATGGAGGATATTGATAAAATTGAGCAAATCTCCCATAAGGATTTTGCATCCCTTGTACCCATGGCTGATATGAATTTTGATGTTGGGGCCAAGGTTGTTGCCAAGGAGTCCCGAATTTGGTGGGGTTTGAAAGATTCATAGGGTTATTGACCTTCTGAGATTGTTAATCACCGCCAAGGTCTCCTTGCGGCAAACGAGAGAGATTCTGTGAATTTGGATCTTCTTGAAAAACGACTTTAGTCCCGAGGAGTTGAAGGACAATCCTTGATCTCATGATTTTTCTGAGCAAATCATACATGTTTCTGCTTTGCATCAAGGGACATTCCCTTAAAGCATGTTTCTTTCATTTCGGACAAAAGATGGCTAAGAAAATATACATTTGCACTTCTGCTTGTTTTGGATTTTAAGGGTGTCTAGTTGTTCACTAAGACTCCTAAGATATCAGTTTTAAACTCATCAAGCATATTACCAATCTCTGCCCTACTTGCGATCCGGTTGCGAGATTTGTTAGCCCTAATAAGAGAAAGAATCCCTAGGCCCTTTTCCGAGTTTTTTATTTTCCCACATCGAGAGATGGATACATGGATTGCATTTATATCATGAAATGGAAGTTGAGAAATATCCTGCTTTCCCATCATGTTTAAATGTCATCATTCCTTCTGCAATGGCTTTTAATAGGAGGGCTTTCAAGGTTTCGTTATCCCCAAGTTGCTCATCTTTGCTCTTTTTCAAGTTGTATTGAAATCTTTCAATTAAGTCTTCCAAATTTTCATCTTCTTTTTGCATCATTTTGAATACCTCATCCTTGTGATTGGTGGGCATACAATAGTCCAAGTATCTATCCAAAAATGTTTGTTTCATATCATTCCAAGTCTGATAGATTGAGTGGCTAATCCACATGAACATTTCAAAGCGAGATCCCTTCAATGTTGAAGGAAACTGAGTTTGAGTTTTTGAGAATCTTCCATATAGTCATAAGTTCGGCACACTACACTTCAAACTCAAGCAGAAATGTTTAGGGATCCTCACTTCGCAATCCATAAAAGTTAGGGAGAAACCAGAGATGGTGAGATATTTTTCATTGTTGCATGAGTTTCCTCATCAACTATAGGAATCAAGCAAATTGTCCCTATTTCTACCGTTATTTCCTTCACAGGTATTTATCTTCATATCTCCTCCTCTTCTATCTCCACCTCTATTTATTACTTCCCTCTGCCATGATAGTTTCTTTAAGAACCTTATAGTCCTCTAGTTCTTCTACCAAGGAAGGATGAGAGAAAGTCTCTTTGTTTTCTAAGTGGGTTTTAGTGGGGTATTGGTATAGGAGAATCCTCTAATTCGAACATTCTTTGACTTCCAAAAATCTTAAGGCTAGGGGTAGATGGTGGTGAATCGGTCTGTGCCTTGGAAGATGGAGTTGTGAAAGTGAACTCTTGGCTTTAGCTATAAGCCTTCCCCTAGAATCTCTTGCTACATGCATGTCATTTTTATTTTTATTTTTTTTAAAAGTTGGGCTAATAATTCTCTTTACGATCTTCCGAGATCACACTAGGTGCGAAGAGAGCATACTTAAGAAATTACTAAACCAATAACTCTCTTTTATGATCCTCCGGATCACACTAGGTGCAAGAGGAGAGCATACTTCAAGAAGTTATCAAGTTTTCCCTTCTTTTATGATTTTATGTAGAAATTAGCTACCTAGTTACACTTCACCGGCAAACGTAGCAAAATGTTTAGTCAATTGGTGTGTCCTAAATTGCTGCATTTAATTGTCGTCAGGAATCGTAGTCGGTGAAGTGCGGCGCACTATATGTGCAAGATAACCTCTTTCTTAACTTTTTTGTCGTTTTTGGTCTTTCTAAGGACGAAATGGAAATTCTAAAGTGAAAAACAAGCTTGGTTATATTTGTTCAAGGAAGTGATATCCCCTATAATGATTTACCAATCTTGAAACTTTAAAAGAAAATTGAAATTACAATGACAAAACTTAAAGAAAGTAAAAGTGTCTTCTTGAAATGAAAAGGAATCTTGCTAATCTAATGAATCAAAACGAGGAAACTAGTGAACATCTAAACTATTCTTAGCATGGCCCGAACACAAAAAGAAACTGAAAACATGGAAATTCAAAATTGCAATGAAATAAATCTAAATCGAGATTACATCAATTCATTTTTCGACCCTTCATCATTAGACCGGCTATGACTTGCGGAAGCATAAACAACTTGTGTAGCCCCGTGTGTGGTCGCGAAAGTAAACTAATACTAAACCATACACACATGATTCAATCCCTCGCCATCGGTCCGAGTTTGTGGCTTTCGGAGCTCTGTTGAAGATGGCATACATGATTTAATATATCTAAGTTTAGAAGAAACTAATACTAAACTACACAATTTATACTGGCGGCTTCCTCATATCGGTCAATTGTGAGCTCGGAGAGTAGCGAAGACGTTATGAGCAGCTTAATATATCTAATTTTGCAGAAAAATAAACTAATACTAAACTACACATTTCATCATGCGATCCCTCACCATCGATCCAGTGTGGCTTTGAGACATGAAAGACATATAAACTGACTTAATATATTTAAATTTAACTGCGATGGATAAACAATAAAAATGTACAAAGCAAGTGAAGTTAAACAAATGAAAGGAAACTAGCAGCCAGAGAATAATGTTAGTCTCATATCATTAGCAAAAATACTATAAGAAATGGAAATTTTGTCTACCTAAAACACCTGGCCAGTCGGTGATTTAACAATCATAAAAACATGAAAGACAAGAATGCAATGGAAATTATAGAAATGTATGAACATAAATGAAGCAACTATGAAATATGAACATGTAAATGGATTATGATACAATGACTTTTTAAAGAAATGAAATGAAATATATATACATTAATACACGAGAACCTCGGGCGAGCGGGGGCCCTCTACACGGCTTTGGTACGATCCTCAAACACGAATTAAGTTGAAAACGAGTCTTTTCATTACGAGTTCATTACGGACTGGTAGTATTACGGCTCGAGCGGCGTAATCACTACAAAGCTAACATAACGAGAGTACGCACATCAACTATCAACTAACAACTCAACAACTAACTCTACGTGCGTATCGCAAGCACTCTATATAAAGCAATAAAAACATAGCTGTCTACGAAGTTTATGATAGCGACCGGCACGTAGACCACTAAGGCCACGGATATAGGAGTATGGCCATGTTGGAAAACGGATCTATGGAAGGTGGGTGCTTGAATTCAACTCCGAACTTTGCACGGATGTCAATTAACCTCCGCAAGCTTAGAAAGCGGCCGTATGGATGTTTATATGCACGAAACGAGTCCGGCCCGACATAGAACTCCATAGTTGACTTCCACGTGGATGGCTTTGACCGCGGCTTTCTTTGGCTTAATTTACTTGAACCAATAGGACACGAACCATGTCCTCGTCATTCCCTAGCCTACCCATGTGGCTCGTTTCCTTTGTAGACACTGTGGCATAGATTTCTACAAAATAGGCTGCGGAAAGTTGCGGCGGTACAGAAAAGTGGCAAGTTTCCGCGAATTTGTATAGACAAAAATCTAAATCAAATAGAAAACACAAAAACATAATTAAAAACCATGTTAGATACCCTTTTGCACATGATATTGACAATTTTGGAGGTTTAGGTGAGTGAAAAAGATATGGAAAAGTGTATGGAAAAGAGGCAAATTCGGGACTCAACAAGTTGTACGTGCTTTATAGGGACACCTTCATCGTTCACCAACAACATGCCATCAATGGTCCCCGTGGATCTGACATGTGTAGCTCCAGGAAACGCAATGATATAGTTGGCCATATCAGCCTCATCACTGCCAACACGTTCCAGCGGTTGGTGGGTGTCAACCTAGCAGGCCGAGTGCGTTTCTTGGGCGTGCCACCCAAGGCGTAGAAGGTGTATGAGAGGTTTCTCGGCAATCTCTTGCCCTTGGTCCCACCCACCACCAACACGGGTGCGGCGAGTGTCGAGATAACGCTACATACAAAAGAAATTTTTTGTTAGTTTAGTTAATGTATATATTAAAAATCAAACTCTCACAATTCATCTCATGCAGAACAAAAAAAATATCCTTTTGATTTTTATTATTACTTTGTATGTTTCTAGATGGGTCATAAGTTCCGTTATCCTCATTGCTATTTCAGGTGTTTGAGGCAAAGCGTCTAACAAACGCTCAAATTCCAACTTTGATTTTCGCGCCTTTTCGCGACAACGGTAATGGACATAGGGATGAAGAAAGCTCTTCCTTGTAGAGGATCTAGGCGTACTGTAGCCGGTGTCTACATATTTGAACAAAATTAATATTATTTCAATTATGTAAATAATAAACACTGAAAGATAGAGAAATGCGGCACTTACATTTCTTCCGGCCCCTTTCGCGATCATCCTGTCTTAGGGTTGTTCATGCTATCACGATCAATACGCCACATTGCAATAAAATTAGAGCTGTATTGAAAACTTGAAAACAATATCATAACTTGAAAACACAAAATGGCGAAATAATTTCTAAATTTGTAGCATTACAATACAAACTTTGTGCATTAAAGAGGCCACAGGTGGTTGAGTATAATTAAAAGTAAGGGTTGTAAGCCAAATTTTTATACTTACACCTTGCTAGTAGACAATTTCTGCAAAGTAGGTAGATTAGATGAGTTTAAATAGATTTTCAGTGAAGCTTGGAATGGTATCCACAAATGGGGTAGTCGTCATAACTATATAATGGAAAATATGAAAAATAATAGCCAAGCTCTAACTTGACCATGTGTTGCAATCAATAATTCAGCATATCCACATCATTCCCTAGTGATTTCCTAGATTCTATATTAAAATTTTGTGACTTCCCTGCAGCAATAGCGGAAAATGATTCCTACCATTTGAAATGGATTAACCCTAAATGTTGAAGACATCGAGCCTTTGAACCGAGTTTGTTCTACGAACAAGCCGGTTCAGCTACAAATAGTTCAACCATGTTTGTCTAGAATTAAATGAGATTCAGCCAAAATGTCATCAATCGGCTCTGTCCTTTGGGAAAAAAAGTTGACATGTTGGTACTTTTACAAATAGTGAGTAGTATTACAGGCATAGAAAAAGTTCTTTATTTTTCTAATATGTAAGGGCTTCCCATAAGACCATTGCCAAGTGTAAAAAATAAATTGTTGAGTGCTCAAATTCATCTTGAACAATGGCACCCATATTATTGTGTTGATTCTTTTATACTATCATCATGTTAACCCAATGGCACTCCTTATCTCAATCTACATATAGTCTTTTTCCCAAAGCTAACTCCATTTCTCAACTTCACATGTTAATTATTGACACATAATAGTAAGAGTTAATATAAACTATCCATGTTCGAAGTGGAACCCTTGTGTATACCTTACCAATACGAGTAAAGCATAACAAACTACACTAATATAGATCCTTATCATACTCTAAGCTAGTAACAAGATCTGATCAACTGTTATATAACAAACTATGTGTTTACATCTGATATTGAACCTCTACTAATCGACCGCTCACCATTGTCTTTATCTCAGAGTGATGTAATGAAAGACAAGACGTTCTGCGGTACTATTCATGAGCTTAGTGCTTATACTAGTCTAGATAGGTAGTCATAGGTCCATAAGCTTAGATAAGGGTCTAGCACGGCTTATTCAACGTTACTAGTGGAATGTATCACTATCTTATATTCACTCATTATGAGATTTAAGACTAGTATGATTACAGAGTTTCATATATACGTAGATTATGCATAATACTACTACTTATGGAGTTCTATTACCTTTATGCTTAACTATGAACACTTAAGTTTGTTTCTCGTACGTGTTGGATTTGTTAACCACGTGTTATCTATGGGAATAGTTCGGGTCATGGATCGAACCATGTAAACTTGAATAGGCTTTTCACCCTTCATATTAAACACAACTATATTGAACACTATGTTACTTATCTTAGATATAAGCTTTGAATACACTCTATTCTATGGAAAAGCATATTGTGCTTATAACTAACTTTTTGTATTGATTAGGGAAACTAGATAAGTGTAACCTTCATAACCGATGGTAGGTCACTTGTATTACATTATCTTACTACCATTGTAATTATGAGCTTAGAGATTACGTGAATACAATAGGTGGAATCGACGGACTCCTTGTAGCCTTCGAACCGGTGATAAAAATTATTTTTAGAAAGAAGCCTCTGTCCCAATGAAGCAATTTATACGGCTCTTATTAATGGGCATGCAAATAGAGAGCGTCTCTTTCACAGAGCTTTTGGATAGAGAATGGTTGAAAATGGTTATGAACCACAACTATCTTGTTAATGGGCAACGTAAACGGGGAACTGTGCATCTATTGTGCGAACTTGTTCCTTTCGACTAGATCATGGACACACATATCAATAGAATTTCGATTCGGTTTTTTTCTTCAAAATAATCACTCCCCTATATCCATCATGAACACGTGAAAATAAACAAAACAAAAAACCATTTTTCCAAAATAAACAACAGCTGGAATCATATGCCCACAGAATCAGAATAAAACTAGAGACAAATACAAACAAAATCCCATAGATACGACATTGATATGTAGTGTTTCCTGTGATTTGGATTATAACAAACATAAAACAAACATTCAAAACCAACCTATTGAGATTTTTCAATATCTCAAGGTAGAAAATTTTATAAGATACATTTGACATATTAACGAAAATCTAATTGGTGATAAAAATACGAAATCTAGGTAATCAGACATCTTCAAAAATGCTCCTTTTAACTCACTTTTAACCCTATAGAAATAAAATGAGACCAAGATATTTAAAACTTGGACCTTCAAGTGTAAAAGTAAAATGTCCTACTAAGTACAATTAAACAAAATCTTGAAAATTTGACCCCATAAATAAATCTTTTTCATTCGATAGAACAAGAAATCAAAACGAAAAAGAAATCTCCTAAGTGAACCCAAACAAACTAACAATAAAGTTGGTAATCATATTTACAAGCATATAAATAGATTTAAAATACCTCCCTGGTAACTTCAATGTCATTAAAAAGTCTCAGTTCAAAAACCAAGAGTATAGCTAGGTGTGGTGAGCTTAAGAGTCCTAAAGCAAATATCATAGAGAGCCTCATTGTCAAAAGAAGCACCATACATTCGTCGCATTTTATACCAAGAGTTTGATGAATAGAGTGTGGCATTATGAAGCTCCACCAATGTAATCGACACCTTAAGGAGACGAGAAAACAAGATGTGAGCATCATTCTATCGGTATTCCTCCTAAATCAGCCATGGAGAAACACCCTCTGAATATATCGACCACATTGAAAAGTCGATGTAAACACATCTTGATGGAATAAGTTTTTTCTCGAAATACAAATACATAGTCATTTGGGATTGAACCAATCAAACCTCTCTAATAACGGTTAGACCACATGATCGAGCGAGACTATCTAGGACAGAACCCATCAACGAGACTATACGGGACCAAGTTTAGGAATAAGTAATGAAAACTTTGAGCGGAACCGTAAATAGGTAGATGACTGTGGGAATCAAAATGTTCAACCACGCTCAACTGAAATGATGAAATACACACCGACTCGGAGAAACTACAACAAAGAGAAAGCATTGTGTGCAAGCATCAACGGAGACGATAATTGTAACCCTAAAATTGGCATTACAAAATGGCATTCATTCACTTGCGGAATAAAATTGTTTATAACGTGTTTCATAGAATCGCGTGCACCCCGGAAGAATAGTATGATCTTCATCCTTTGAGCTTGAGCCTGGTTTGATGTAGGGTCTCAGATAATATGTCCACCAAAAACGGAAACTCTTCAACACCATGAATATATAAACATTTACATAGGTACAAAGAAATCATATATTTGTTGTTGTTTAATGGAAAATATCTGAGATCCATATCTCTATATATCTTTGTAGTGTCGACACAGTAATAATGCTGGTTAAAAACTATCTACTTAATAGTAAAATTGGAGACTTCATTGAAACCACAGCACACAACAAAAACCCACATCATTTTAACTAGAAATGAAATCCTACATTTTCAAAAACACGGAGTCGAAGTTCGAATACGAAAAAGACATACCCCTTGCGAGGCAATCACGAGTTCTCGGGCTCCTTCTAACGACATCAAGCACGAGAATCAATGAGGCCGAGCTCCTTCCATGTAATTCCCCTTGGCCCCGAGTTGTTTCCAGCCTAGGATTGGCCAAAACGAAGTTATCGGAGTCGAAGACCTATCCATAAGGAGCCCGGTCTCCACACGTCCATGGTGCCGGGCTCCGGATCCATGAGCACGGCTCGGGGCACAAATCTCCCACGAGCTTGCCTCATTGTAGTAAACATTAACCCTTTCAAGTTGTAGATCTAAAGTGCCATGATATCTCCCGATGCAGGATGATCCGTGTTCTTCACATACCACTTCCCGAACTTAGAGCCGATCGGTTGCCACATTGGCCCCCTTGAATGTGAAGGATCTCTCACATTTTTACTGTCAACTTAACTCGGTTGGATAAAATCCAAACCCCTCCAAACGGGATTTATTTATAACCTAATGTATCATAACGCAGAAATAAATCACCAAACTTCATCCAAATGGATCGAACGGACACATAACGAGGCACTCGGGATCAATTTATTTACTTATTTGCATCCTTCCTCTAACTGAAACGGTATGAGTGCATCCTTATGTGAACTCTGATAGTATCGTACATCCTTCCTCAAAACTAGTGATAGTATGGCCACATCCTCCCTCCTTCCTTGGACAAACATTTTGCTTGAAGGAAATGAATGAGGAAATTAAAACTTTTGGTATTTGAAAATTTTTTGACATTTTTGAAATGAAACTCGTGTGTTTTTTTTAAGGCCATTGAAATTAATTTAAAAATATATATTTTTTTTAATAGTTATAATCATTTTTAAATCATCAAAATATTTCTAATCAATTAAATGTTTGTTTATTTTGATTGTTTAAAAATATTTACTGTCAAAAAAATAAAACATATCTTTTGGGAAACGATTAAATTTATATGAGTAAATAATGGAAGTGATTTTTGCATATAGTAATCCTTCTACCTACTAAATCATCATGCTTTATTAAAGGAGTTTTAAACTTTACACTATTAAATTATGTTGTATTTTAAATATTTGGAGTTTTAATCTCTTTTTTTTGTATATTTTTTCTTTATAATTTATGTATTATTTTTTCCTTATTTTTAAGTATTACTTTCAAAGTGAAATTTACATTTTTTTCTTTAATGATAGTAATCTATGTATACATTCATTCAAATTAATTGTTTTCTATAATAAATAATAGTGTAGTCTAATTAATAGATGAAATAGTTTTTTTGATTGAAACTTGACAATATAAATTGTGATTTCTTATTGTTTATAATCAATTTTTTGAATACATAAATGAATTAAACACCTTAAAAATCTCTTTAGAAATTAAAACTTAATAAATTAAATAATTTAAGTTGGTTTGGGTAAATAAGTGGTATTGTTGATTATAAATAATTATTAATGAGATTAAATCTAAGACATTTATTTAAATTATTAATTATATAAAATTTTAAATTTTTATTTCAATAAACTAAGGATTTTGGTTGATTTTTAATCTAATTATGTGATATTAAAGATGAATTATGGTAACTTAAAAATAAGTTTTATGTGGTTAAAGATAATGTGTATTATGAGTATGAATGATTATTTTCAATGAAATTTTTGGTTTAATGGGATAATAAATACATGGACATTTTCCATAGTTTTTAAGAACAGTCAATATAGGAAAGGTGATACTTAAAGGGCTCCCACATGCTTTAGAAAATTTTATATGTATTGGTTTATAAACATTAGAGGTGGAAAAAATATCATAAGCTCTAGAGCTAAGTTTGTTCCAACTTAGCTATATCTTGAACAACAAATTGTTGACGTCAAGGAGATATGATATAAATTTGGTGGGTTGTAGGGTATGTTATGTCCCTATATTACTACTATAGTCCTTATTGTTGTTATTATAACCCCCTTCATTATTTTTCACCTTGTAACCCCCAACATTATTATTATTGTGCCCTTACATTATTATTGTTAATTCGGCTAGGATTACATTGTAGCTGCACTAGGATTACATTGTGGCCCCATGGACTCATATATATAGAAAGGAGGTTTTGTCATTTGTATCATCCAAGAATTGTTCATTCATGTAATGTATTGGAGGTTGCCCCCTCGAAGTGGCTCATTTCTAAGGCTTTGATATCTCTTTTCTTCTATTTTTGGAGCTGGTGTCTGGGTCTTGTCATGAAATAAATGTAATGTAGTTACTAGGTAGGTAGTGGGAACCATTTTGGTGGAACTTGGCCATAAGATGGACATTCTATCTAGCCATGGTTTTTAAGAAAAAATACACCTAGTGGATTATCATTGTACGGGAATCACTTTAGGATCTGAAGGGCTACTATGCACACAGTAACTAAAGGGATATTAGTGAAACCCACAAAAGTATTATAGCTGCTTTTATATAAATATGTGTTCTTGTGTTCTCATTGGTTAGTTATGGGAAAATGACAATAAAGTAAGAGAAGTTATAGGTTCTTTTATACAAATAGGTGTTCTTGTGCTCTCATTGGTTAGGTATGGGAAAATGAAAATAAATTAAGAGAAGGATTTGACTACTAGACAATTAGAGGAATGATTTTACAAAACCAAGCATGGTCTTTTGTAACCGCACACCTGAACTAAAGAGGGATTTTGAAGGGGTTCCCCCACCATATGATCGGAAAGAAGAGAGTGGTCATTGCGGATGCGCTATAGTGGGGCTTGACAGGTCACAAGTATTGTCTTCTGGGAAGGCTTTCAAAGAAGTTGGGTGGCATCACTATGACACTATTATGGAATTAGAAGGGAAGAGAAAGGCAAAGGCTCGGGTATCATATGAGAGAAGAAAAGAAATTGGCAAAATTGAGATCAAAAGTAGTGGAGTTAGCCGAAAAGCGGCTTGCCCCAAAGATGGAGCTCTTAACTTCAATAAAGTATTAGATAAAATTTGCATGTTGTGCTCAATGAAGCAATCAATTTTGAAAATGACAGAAAAAATATTTACGAAGATGAGGTTTTACTTACAGAAGATATATGTTCCTGCAGTAATTTGTACATTGATACAATAATAATATAATCCGCAAGAACCCTTCTCACATTCATGATACGCTATATAGTGAATTAGACATTGTAAGCTTTGATGATAACTGTAAAAATGAACGATTTGGGGGTTTGTTGACAAACCCTTGAACGCTGATAATGAAATAACGCGCCTAAACCACGTATTGCGATTTTCTCCATCGGAAACCCTTGAAGTAGCCGTACTCGTATAGATAATGAGCTTCAAGATAAAAATCCACATAGACATGAAGAGTGTCATAAACATTCAAAAATTAGTAAAGAATAAACTGTGGATCTAAACGAACTCTAGAGAAGATACCTCTATTTATCTTTTCTAAAACCACATTAAGAGAAAACAATTGCCCAGACAAAGCTAATTCGTCGAATTTGGACGTAGGGGATTGGGGGTTAGGGGTTGGGGGATTTAGGTGCATTTAGGAGTTAGGGGTGGATAATGAGTTATTAGTTAAGGGATTAGGGATTGGGGCGCAGGGGGCCGGCCGAACGTTTTGGCGGGCGCACTCAACGCCAAACGACCGGCCAAGCGGGTTTGAGTGGGCGACCTCCAAACGAAATGACACGAGCGCGCGGGCGGCCTGAGGAGAAAGCGAGAGAAACGGGCCACGGCGTGCACAAGGCACGTGCGGTCACAACTTAGCAAATTTTATCACATTGCCCTCGACAGCGACCAACTTGCGAGCAGGTTTCGTGGCCCCCTCCCCTGTCCGCGGCCTGGCGCGTACGACAGCAGGCATGGAGAAAACGGAAAACGGAGCCGCGACGTCTAAAAGGCACCCATGTGATCACAACAGCAAATTTGATACGACCACCCTCAAACGAAACGACGGCAGAGCCGAATGTGTTTGGGCGGCGCCCTCTCCCCACAATATGGCACGCCCAGGCCAAACAAAGGCACAAGGAAAAAAGAAAACGAGCCGCACGAACGTGCACAAGGTACCATGCAGTCACAACTTAGAAAATTAGAATACGACCACCTCAGCACAAGCAGGAGGAAGCCAACCCGAACGTGTTTGGGCGGGCGCCCTCACACGGCACACCCGATCGAACAAAGGTACAAGAGGGCAAACAGAAAACGAGCCACACGAATGTACAGGCCTGGTCGCTGGTGCCTGACTTAGCAAATTTGATATGGCCGCCCTCCGACAGCACGACTAGGCCGGGCTTCCGGGCTCTGTGTTTGGGCGGGGCGCCTCCTGGCATGCGACCGAACGAAGGCTGCAGGAATAAAATGACAAACGAGTCATAGGGCATGAGGCACCCTTGCGGTCACAGCTTAGTAAATTTGATACAACCACCCTCAAACGGCTTGACCCGACCCGAACGCGTTTGGGCGGGCGCCCTCTGCGACCGACATGACGTGCATGATGAAGAACGAAGGCACAAGGGAGAAACTAGCAAAAATTTTGCATGAACATGCAGGCACCCGATGTGGTCACAATAATCTTGAAGGTACATGCGGTATTAGGGACTACATTGATGCGATGTGATTTGGTGGATATTGCATACGTAAACCTTAGTTAATGTTCATCCTAGTGAAGTAGAGTTATATAATGTTGGCTGGGAAAGGTATATGTCCTATGTAGTTTTTGCATATTGTTTTTATTATGTCGAGTCTAATTTATTTTAG
The DNA here is from genome assembly GCA_034641835.2 of Pinus albicaulis. Taxonomy (NCBI): domain Eukaryota; kingdom Viridiplantae; phylum Streptophyta; class Pinopsida; order Pinales; family Pinaceae; genus Pinus; species Pinus albicaulis. The sequence continues at coordinate 45,982 of JAXQQM020072244.1, forward strand.
ACCTTTTTCTTACCTATGCCATTTTGATGTGGACAAGAATTACTTAAGGAGTGTTTGAAAAGTAATACTTGAAATTTAATATTATATTATGATTGAAAAGTTATGCATTAATATTGGTCTCTATAAATAGTAATAATGGGGATGTGGACATAAAATTGTGTTTGTGAGCTTGTTTATGGAATGAGAAATTGAGTGTTTGGGAACACAAAATTGGATACAAAGAGTGATTTGATACCACAAATAGAGACCAAAAGAGCTTGGAAGTAGGAGGAGACGCATTGAAAGGAGGGCTTTGGAAATCTTCAAAAAATAATTCTCATGAGGCATGTTATCCAACTAGAAAAACAAGAAGAGGAGGACAATTATATTGAGTGGAGTTATTTAATGAATATCTTTCCAACTTTGACATATCATTAATAACAACTTTTAAGCACTGCTTTCGAAGAGAAGCAGTTGAACAGCATCCCACGCCTCTTTGTTTTGGCTTCTTAAAATGTGGTAATAAGCCTTTTGAGAGAATTATTTAGGGTACTATTGATTTTTTCTAAGGAGGAGGGATAAATTGTTGTTCTTTAGGAGAGAACATTTTGAAGTGTTGAATAGTGATAAGGGAATCCCCCAAGATCACTAACTTAGAGATTTATATCGATCATTAGCCAATTGGAGACACAGTGTGCATAAATTTATGTGAGATTGTTCATTCTTTGGACTAGCCCCATAAGTACTTTATTTTTCATATATTCCATCGGGATTTTAGGAGAATCTCTCCTCCCCTCCATCCCCCAACTGTTTAACTTTTATATTTTATTGAACTATTATGCTTCTATTATAACACTTTATAGTATAAATTTATACTAATTTAAATATTAATGTAGTGTACTTAACATATTAGAATCGTGATTAAATGTAACAAAATAGAAAGTAAAAATATTATATAAAAAGTGGTGTTCTATGTAAATTAACAACATGCTCCAACATGACCCTTATAAAGCCCAACTAAACCATATTTAATTCTACGTGAAGTTTGATATTTCAATAATTTTTTAGATGATTTTCATGAAATTATTAGAGTTTTTGTTTAGCTAGTTTAAATTTGACTTGAGATTTCCTAGGCGCCCTGCGACCCGACCGACCACCTCGACCACTCGAACATGTTTCCTTGGGCGCCCTCACAACCACCGTTTCCCAACCGGGACCCGCCCGAATCATTTCCTTAGGTTCCCTCACACGACATTCCAAATGCATTTGGGGGCGGGCGCCCCTAACTAAAACGACCCAACCCGAACGTTTGGGCAGGTGCGTCCCGGCAACATTGCTTAAACGGGTTTTGGCGGTGCCCTCAAACGAAACGACACGCCACGCCGGCCAAGACGAAGGCACAAGGGAGCAAATGGAAAATAGCTCGCACGACGTGCATAAGGCACGTGCGGTCTGACTTAGCAAATTTGATACGGCCGCCCTCGAAACCGAAGCCAGCTCGACCTTAACACGTTTGGGCGGGTGCCCTCACCGACGCGACACGGCGCACACGACGAATGAAGGGCTGAGGAGCAACTGAAAGCCAGACACACGAACGTGCAGGGCCGTGCGGTCACAAGTACTTAGCAAATTTCCCGTCTGACCGCCCTCGAGAGCAGCCGACCCAGACGCCGTTTGGGCGGGCACCCTCAGCAAAAACGACGACCCGAACGCGTTTGGGCGGGCGTCTTCAACCAAAACGACCCTACCTGAACGGGTTTGGGTGGGCGCCCTCAAACGAAAAGACCCTACCCGAACGGGTTTGGGTGGGCACCCTCAAACGAAATGATACGGCGGGCTACCGAACGAAGGCACAAGGAGAAACGACAAATCGGCCCGCACGAACGTGTGCGGTCACAGAGCTCACTGCTCGTTTTATCGTGCCCTCCGCCGACGACCGACACAAGAATGCATTTGGGTGGGTACCCTCAGCAGAAACGACCGATAAAACGCGCGTTTGGGTCGGCGGCTCAGGCAGGCCGCCTCACCGGAACGAGTTTCGGCGGGCGCTCGAATGAAACGGCCCTACACAGACGGTTTGGGTGAGTGCCCTCAAACGATGTAGCATTTATTTATTAACGAACGATGGTATGGTGAGAACGGGTAAACGCAACAACACGAACGTGCACAAAGGCACCGTGCGGCCACAACTTAGCACCTGACACGACCGGCCAACGAATGACCTTTATTTATTGTTTGGTGGGTACCCTAACAAAAGACACCGTAGGCGCGGCAACGGCGTGCGAGTGAGAAATGACAGCCAGCCCCACAAACGTGCACAAGGCACCCGTGCGGCCACCCTAGCAACGGATACAACCGCCCAAATGAAATAACGCACCAACACGTTGGGCGGCGCTTGCCACATCGCGACATGGCGCGTACGATCGAAACGAGTGCCGGGCGACAAATCGAGTAGGTTGTACGAACGGCATATGGCACCGTGTGGCCGCGGCACGCAGTGTACCTGATACAGCGCTCAAACTGAATTACCGTATCGCAAATTGTTATGGTGCCTTTAATCAAATTACCCGATCGCGACAAAGTTTAGTACGCCAACCGAATACCCAACCAACACATTTGGTGTACCCTCAATCGAAACGTATTCTGGATCAGATATGTTAGCGGTGCTCAAACGAATGACATGGCACGCCTAACCTAAAAAAGCGTGCTGGCGATAACCCCAGAACGCGGCGAATGCATTGCAGGAAGAAAAGCCAAAAGTATTTAAATGACAAATCGCCCACCCAAAATGACCGACTAAATGTTAGTAGGCGCTAACCAGGCCCACCTGAACTCGATCGCGTAGCCAGGGTGTTTAATCGAATGACCCACGAAGAACAGCGCTTAAACGAACAACACTACCCTAACAGCTTTGGCAGCCAGGTCGAAGATGATTGGCGAAGCATTTACCACGCATGGCGACAACGACAAATGGGTTGTGACGAACGCAAGGCGACACCGCGGCTGTTCAGGCAAATTTGATAACATCAACGAATGATCGACCAACGGTTGAAGCAAGACGGCACGAAGACAAACGCGCGCGGCATGACCAAACAAAGCGACAACCGTTAAAACCAGCCATTTAACGTGCGTATTGTACATCGCAGCCACAACCGGCATATTTGAGGAGTGTTTCAACGAAATCAATTAACCCAAACGTCACGGGTGCCCTCAATCAGAATGACCTCTTCTAAAACATTGTTTAAGTGTCAACTGCCCACCACCAACGTGGCGCACAGCTTTGTATCCACCACCAACAACAAAGCTTTCATGTGCCCCCAACGTAACGATACTAAGCAAGCACGTAACCATGGAGGGAGAACAAATAAAACAAGATGACAGCATGGCACCGTGGCAACAATTTACACTTGACAGCACACCATTTTTTAAACGAAACCTAATGAGTGCAAACGAGCGCATGGCACCACATTTAGTATTTACGTACCCAACGTATACACAAGGGACAAATTGTTAAACCAAGCTGCACACGTGTTGTACACTATGTGGCCGCAAGTAACCAGGTACTTGACACAAATTACCAACTTAACGATGACCCAAACGTATTTAAAAAGGCCAAATTCCAGAAAACCCATCCCATTTAAACCATATGTATGAAAGGCTTTCTGTCCCATAGAAAACGATCAATGTTAGTGGCACCAAACTAACACCACTCAACACCATAGAAGCCAAACGAATAAATACCACACCGATTAAATGAAGGGTACAAGGAGAATGGAACAACCGTTATACGAACGTGTACAAGGCACCCATTCAACAATTTAGCAAATTTGATACAATGCTTATCAACGGGAAACGTACTGGATTTTAACGCGTTTGAAGTAGTAGCCACACATGGCGGCGATACTTCTATGTGTACCATCAATGAAGGTACAAGAGAGAAATCGCAAACGGGTCGCACGACCAGACAGAGACCATGGGCCAAAAAGTACCACAGTACCTGATACACCGCTAATCAACCGACTCGACCGAAACGTGTTTAAGTAGGCATCAAATCCTAATGACCACCTAAACACGGTTAATAAAGCGTCAATCAATGGAGATTTTACCGAATAGGGCGGGTGCCCTCAATGAAATGGGACCATCGCAACGAATAAAGTGGTACCGAAATGAAACGATATGGTTAAGGTCAACAATACAAGGACAATGGAACGAAGCGATGAATAAAACAGACCACAAATACAATTAGCAATGGATACGGTATCAACGAATGACCATCATGAACAGAACAAACGAAACGGATACTATGTTACCAAGGAAGGCATATGAGAACAGAAACAAGCGTACGCAATATGCACATACCTGCGGCCGCAACTTAGAACAGACACAACCGCTCAAACGAACGGATGCGACCCGAACACGTTGGTGAAAAGTCACACCAAGCAATACGCAGCGTACGGCACCTAACGAAGATGGCGATAAACCAGAAAACAAGCGATGAACGCACAGGCACTGTGGCCGCGCACGGTCAAATTTGATATAGCCTTCAAATCGAATGAACAGACCAAAACGTTGTTGGGTAGGTGTTCTCCAAACTGAAGCCAACCGGACCTTAACGCGTTTGTGCCGCTGCAACAACCGGGTACAATCCGATCGCAAACACGTTAATAGCGCTCAATCAAATTACCGTACCACCCAGCGTAATAAAGCCAAATGAAATTAAGATATGGCGTGCCCAATCAACGAAGGCGAGGAGAAAACGGAACAGCGCACGAACGATACATCGTGTAACAACTTAGCAATTTGACATGGCCGCCATCAACGAAAACGCACCGACCGTTATTTAAAAGTGGCGCCGGTTACGAAACAAGTGACATGGTGTAAAAGGACCCAAACGACAGACAAGGGAGAAACCGACAAATTCGGCCGTGCGAACATGCATGGTGGCACCCATGCGGCGCGCGGTACCTATAAATTTATAATAATATTTCTCGAACCTAAAATCCCACCCAACTAAACGAAGTTTGGGCAGGCACGATCAAATCGAAACGCACCGACCCAACGCGTTTGGGCAGGCACCCTCAACCAAAAATGACCCTACTCCCGAACAAAGCTAATAAGCCAAATGAAACGTACCTTGCGATGAACTAGTGCTGGCGTGGTGCCTTAAACAAACGATACTGCCGTTACCTAATGTGCGCGGCGATGAGCAATGTATAACGGATCGCATGAACGCCGATGACAGTACCGTGCAGTGATAACTTAGTACCACACAACCGCTCAAACGAAACGACTCGACCCAACATTGTTGAAGGTGACTTCGCGCGTTCAACACGGCGCACGAAATGCACCCAACGATGATAAGGTGTTAGGTCCTGGTGATTTACCATTGGAAAATTGAATGACAGCAAAGATTAAAACCAAGCTTTTGGAGCTCAAGGACTTAGCTTCGGACTTTAGAGGGTTCTGCAGGTGCAAGGGGATATCTGTGTTTGCTTATTATGTTCTAATTTGAAACTCAGTTATGAAGTAAGTTTTTTTTTGTTTTTAGTTTTTTAGGTTGGCGGGGATGAAACTGATCAAAAGCATAAAATAGATAACGGAAGGTTGATTAATGAAACATAAATTGAAAGATCAAAGGAGAAAACATAAATGGCTTGATGAGGTGTTGAAGGGCCGATTTGATTCAAGGTAGAAGGGATCTTTGGGCAAAATGGAGTAAATGGACATCAAGTTTGTGAACAACAAAGGGATTTCAAAGCATAACTAGTTTAACGTGAGACATAAACATAGTGGAAAAATACATAATCTGTTCAAAATGTAACTATAAGCTAATCAATACATGGAAATAAACATTCAATAAAACATGAAAGTATAAGACCTCTACTTACAAGAAAATAACATGGGACTTTCAAGGAAAACACATATGAACAAACTGTAACACATCTAGACATAATATGAGCATACAAACACGATACACTTCAGATATATTGTTTTTAAAAGAAAAAACAAGTTAGCATAGTTTTAGACAAAGGAGCTAGATCGAAACTAGAGCTGCTCCTTGGTTCAACAAGATGAATAATCTATTGATCTGGAACAGTTTCATGGATGGGACTATGGATAGCCATAGGTAAACGGGGCATACCATACATCCTACTTAACATGCATAGAACTATGAATGAAACTAGCAACAATGTCCTTAAGTTATTAAGAACGGAGTTAAGAGAATTCTTTAATGTAACTGAAGGAGAAAACATGAAAGCTATGAAGAAACAAAGATGAAGTGCCTCCCAGACATGTCTCCAATTTGTTCACTCTCTTGATCTATAGTAAGCAAGAAACATGTATTCATGAATGAAAACTATAAGACAAAACATAGGAAAAGAACACTATACCATTCTGCAAGTCATGGAATCCATCAACAATCCTTCATCATTCATCCAAGAACATCCATGAGGCAATCCAAAAAGCATAACACAAATGTTTCTTCCAAGCTCATATGACCAATATATTGCTTCTCTTGTACGAATTTCGGCCCACTTGTTTACAAATAAGAGCTTGTGGAATAAATAGGCTCAAGGGAGGAAAACCTCATGGTTCAACTTGCATCCTCATTGGCTAATCAAAATATCTAATCTTGTCCTTGAGGCTTGTGAAAGCCCAAGGCACAAAAATATCTCATAAAAAATATCTAGAAAATGCTAAAAGGAAGAGAAAAATAATTGACTTTTGCATCATTTTCCAAGTGCAAAAATAGCTAAACGCATTTGGAAAAAGCAGATTTTAGAGGTTAAAGTACAAAAATATTTCAAATTTACATCGAGAAAAAAGGTCCCACGACTTCTTAGGTAACATTTGGCAGCCTTCCTGATGTCGAAACGAGGCTCATGATAGCTCGTTGGAAAGCTCTGAGTGTCTACATTCCGGAAAAACTAAAATTTTCCCAATCCGATGCCTACAAGTCCTCCAAAACTGCACATGTGTGTAAAAAAACAAAAAATTACAGTCTACTGATAGACCGGGCAGAGTGTGCAAAAAGCGAGCATTTTTCGCCATTTCGGGGAAGCAAATGATCTCCAAATACGAAAATCGGCGAGGGTGTGATCATGAGAGAATTATGGCATCCAATGATACCATTCTCCTCCTTGACGAATCCCCAAAATGAGACGGATTTGGAGTTTTGACCAAAAACTCAAAAATGCCAAAAAAACCAAAAAATTGTCAAAAATGTGCCCAAAATCGGTGTGCATGACCCTCGGGGTTCTCGGCCAACATGCTCTGAAGCGAAGCAAAATATCAAGTCTTGATATGTCTTTCTTCACTTTCTGTGTCGGGCACTTCCTTTAGCCTCCTTTAGCTTTCCTTGGGCAGCTTTTTAACTTGTGGTGTAGGCGGTTGCTTTTGGTAATGCCTCGTCATTCTCCTTTGAAGCACTAAATCCATTTTGTTGGGAGGCATCTTGACTTGGATGCGCTTATACCAACATCAAAGTTTGCCTCAAAAATTTCTTTGGAATGTCTTCTTCAAACAAAACTGCGCAACTCTGTCTGTTGTTTGACGAACAACGATGATTTCACATCTTTGTGTGAAATGCACTCTTTGATATAAGACCCCTATTCCTTCGGTGTTTTGCCTCTCCCGATCTTTGTATATCAATATTCATAATGAAAACATAGTAAACAAGGATAAAGACAGTCAAAGAGACTTTTTTGTATTAGTAGAGAGTATCATGTAGGCGGTGTTTTGAGGTAATAAAGACATTGTCTTTTTAAGAAGCAAACCAAAAAACCTTTTTAATTCAAAAATCTTGCTCCTTCTTGGTATACTGACTCAGCCAATCAATTCCACACCATAAACACGATCAATCAAAGTGCATAGTCGAAGTCACTATGTTGAGATAATGACGGAAGCATGTTGTGTTTTTGATGTGGTAACAAAAAACTTTGTAGCTGACAACACTCCCCCCAATCAACACTACCTTCTTTGAGACTCTATTTTCTGTTTCAGTTTGACAACACCCCCTGCATGCAAATAGTAGTTTTACTTGCCTGGTTATGGCACCATGGAATGGGAGTCTAACACTAGTAAATGTTTAACATATGGGAAATACTTTGGAAAGGTACTCATCTAACCTTCACAAAAACTCATACGATGATCAGCATGTTGAAAGCGAAAGCTCTTGTTTTCACCCTTACTTCCCTTCATCTCTCATCATTCTTTGAGAGCGCTTAAAGGCTTTACGAATTATCGATAGGGACTTACCACCTTTTCCATGTTTCTTGCTAGTCAATCACAACCATTCCAAATCCGGATCTTTAAACAAAACAACAATCCTTCTTAACATTGTCTTCAATAATGTATGCGGTACAGCAAAGTTTAAACTTTGTGCTACGGCTGATAGGGTTAACTTCACAATTTTTTTACAAAACATTTTTATGTGGTATAGGTTGGAATTTTATGTTAATGCACTTTTTTGAGGTGAATTCTGACCTTTTTGAGCATCATCATAAACCCATCATGGCTTGAATTCGGCGGAAGTAAACAAAATACCTTGTAGAGCAGTGACGACACTGCTTGATTGGGCAGGAAGGAGCCTAAGGCTATTTTTTTGAAGGATTTTAAGTGAATTTTGACCAGTGCTACGGGAGGTGCCGTGCGCTTGCACGGGAGTGCCGCGCGCCATTGTAGTTACGTAGGTACGTGCACAAGACGCCGCGAGCTTGTACGGTAGCCGTCGCGCAAGTTTTCACCCAATTTTGAAGGCCTTCTAGGTGTCGAGGTGGGCGCGAGATGGCTCGTTGGATAAGCATGGAAGTCTAATTTCCCGAACAACTTGAATTTTTTCATTTGGAGTCCATTTTATTGTTCAAAAATTCATTCTCCCAACAACGGTCAAAGCGGTGAATCTGGTGCGAAATGCATAGTGTTGTTGCTGCTAATACTTTTGGATGCCTTCCCGTGTCGAATTTGGCGAGATGGCTCGTTGGAAATATAGAGAAGTATAATTTCCAAATATGGTTAGGTTGTTTCATTTTGTGTCCATTTGGGTGTTCAAAAATTGACTTTCCCATCAACTGGTCAAAAATGGTGAATGCTGGTGTAGAAAAACATAGCGTTGATTGCGGGCTACTTTTGGATGACTTCCTATTGTCGAATTTGGCCCGAGATGGCTCGTCGGAAAGCTATGGAAGTCTAATTTCCATAAAAAATTTAATTTTTTTCATTTGGAGTCAATTTTGGTTGTTCAAAAATCTGAGTTTGTCCATCAACGAGGTCAAGAGTATGAATCACAGTGCGAGAAATTCTCCGGTGACATCTGAATTTTTTCACATTTCTCACAAACCATGGTACCTGTGTAGAAAATGAAGGAGTTTTCTTCTTGAACCTATGAGGGACAAAATATAAATTTTGTAAATTTCATCTCTGTTTGGTCGAGAAAATTATTTTAGGCTCATGCTGGTAACTCCTTAACCTAATTTTACGCATGGCGAGAGGTATTATGATTCAAGGGCATACCATTTTATATCCCTTAGTCTTTTGCTGAGATGAGATATTTGAGCCTCTTTTTGGCTTGTGGGTACAAAATGCGGTGGCATTTATCTTAGGTTTAATCATCCTCTGTCTTTACTCTGGTGTCTTGATATGGTACCTCACGGCCTTTTAATAAAGAGCATGCCTACATTTGTCTTAACCTCTTCTCCGAGAATTTGAAAGTATGTCAAAATACTTTTTTGCATATTATGCACAACTATGTTCGGTTGTATGGCCTCTTGAGAAATGAGCTCGAGTTCCTTTGTCAATCTTGATAAGCCTATTTGAAAAAGAAAAAAACACCTTTTTATGAGTGGAAGCGATCCAATACTGAAACATAATCAACATTATGTCCTTTCACATTGCAATGATTCACCTCATCAACCATTCTTCAAATTTTGTTTTGTTGGAGCTGCGGTGTCCTTTGAGAGAAAACTTTGTTAAGATATGAGCTTGATCTCCTTTGATGGAAGTGGTACCCCTTTGCTTTTCCTTTTTGTTCTCTTCACATTTTTCTGTTCAATCAAACTTTTGAAAACGTTCAATGCCACGGCCCTCTGCTTGTGAATGAAGAGGCCCTTTACTTAGCGAAATGTCCGAAGATTGTTTGATAAACATGCTTGACAGAGGTTATCTTATATGATGGCTCAGTGACTTGTCTGGCTATTACTACTTTTTACCTGCGCGCGTCAAACCCTTCAACACGGAAAACCCTATTCAATGTGTTAATGTCTCAGCATTCATTAGAAACAAATCTCTTGTGATCAGTTGCAACTCTTCAGTCAAACTTTGGCCACGCCCTCTTGAGCATAGATGAAGGAGGCGCCTTAACCCTGCTGCTTATAAATGAATGAGGTTTTTAGCCATGACTTATCAACAACCTCTTGACAATGTTGCTTTTTCTTCTCTTGTCCTTTCGAGTGCAGATGAAGACTGAGAACGATGAGATTTTCTTGCCTATGAACAGCATCTGGAGGCTCTGTCAGTGAGAAACTGAGTTGTCTTCTCATGTGGAGCCAAGAATTGTCTTACGAGATGTTGACATGTTTCACATTGCTTGTAAAATCCATAAACGGTGTAAAACACCTAAAAGTCGGCTTGAGATTATGGTCTTATGCATTGCGCCGAGACTTAAGGGTGTATAAGTGGGCATTGACTTGGGAAATTTGTGATTAACTTTATTAGCGAGTGAGAGGTCTATTGTGGTGGTACGCTTGAGATGGAGGTTTTTGGCCCTTTGATGGTTGTCAAGGGTGGAATGCCTTAAGGGTACACTTCTAACTTAGGGAGTTTACGAACGATTTTGGATTGTCTCTTTTAGAGTTGGTGGAAATGGAGACTAGTATGGCTAAGGCTAGGTAGGATTTGATAATGGGGTTTCATCTTGTCATGGGCGGACTGAAAGTGGAAGCAAAAACGTTTTATAGGTGTTTTCCCAGCTGGCAAATTTGACAAATTTCCTGAGTCGGTCGTTGGAAAACTAGGCTATTACAACTAGTCATACTAACATGTAAGAAAATGCGATGACTAACATAAGGGAGCAACGACAAACGGGCCACACGAATGTGCACGGGGGCACGGAAATACGGTCACAACTTAGAAAATTTTGATGGTTAAATTTCTTTGGTTTGCCCAATTGTCGCAATACTAATGCTTTGCTTCGAACGTTGCGGTGACACTTAGCTCTAAGTGTTGCAAGACCAACACTTTCCTCCAATCCGTCGCAATTCGACGCTTTTGCTCCAAACGTTGCGATAGCGACACTTAGCTCCGTGTCGCAAAATGGCACTTTCCTCCAATCCTTTGCAATTCCGACGCTTTGCTCCCAAGCGTCGCAATAGCGGCTGCCAGCTCTAAAGTGTCGCCAAGACCCATTTACTTTCCTCAATGTTTGTCACAATTCCGACGCTTTTTCTCCAAACATCGCGAAATGACACTTACCTATAAGTGTTGCGATACCGACACTTGCCTCCAAACGTCGGTATAAGCGACATTTGTGGGCGAGGATTTGAAAAAATTGATAAAAATTGGGGAAATTTCGACATTTGGTCAAAAATGTCGAAATTTACACTTAAAATGTACTAGTGAGATGACCATTTTTGGGCCATTATGGATTCATTGGTGTAGGTTTTCGGGGAGCATAAAAATCATTGTAAACACATCATTTTTCCAATTAGATCATAATATAGGGGCCCAAGCCATGGAAGCTAAACCAAGGAGATTGAACCTAAGAGGGTAAACTCCATCAAATTCTTGTGTTGATGTATTGTATGGTGATGTATTGTACTTTTATTTGTTCTTGTTCAACTTTTTATTTTATGTTAATTTTTTCACAAAATTAACATGAAAAACTCAAGAGACTTAATAATTTTCGAAGAGAACTTGAACCCTTAAGCACATCTAAGACATTGTTTACATAATTTGGAATTAGTTATTAGCATAATAACACTAACATACTTCATTCGGTCAGTTCACTTAGGACCAATTTCCTTCCTAGCCACTCCATCCCAATTAACACATCATAGGATCCTAAAGGAAACACATTCAAATTCACCTTAATCTGTTGTCTCGTTATTTCAATAGGAATATTTTATACTTTAAGCATCACCCTTCTTCTAGCTCCAACGGCAAGTTGTACTAACCAACGGTTTTAAATTTGTTGGCTTGTAGTTGACATCGCTCAACTAATTTTGGGCTAACTCGGGCTCCTTCGATCTGCAAAATAGAAATAGTGTGATTAGTTATTTTACCTTCCCGACTATATCATTGTAGGATTATACTTAGCCTAATGATCCTCCAAAGTAAGTATAATCCTTGGTATATTTCTTGCTACCTATTCAATGGTAAACGCTTCTTGAATATTGTCGACCGGTTCTATTCTAATGCGATGAGGAAAAATTATTGTAATAATGGGGGTTCCCTCAACCCCGGCACTATAGGTAGGTTTTTGATTTAAGACAGGTTCTCATTTACTAGGCTTTCAACTTGTTTAGATTCATTCAACAATGCGTATTTCTATTGATTTCTTCAGTTGTCTATTTTTTCTGACCTTTTATTGTACATTCTTAGTATTGGAAGTTTTTACATTTTACGGTGTTCGAAAATTTATGTCCTTTCTTATTCGACCAACTTTATCTCTGGTTCATATTCATTTTCTAGTAGTAAATTTGATCCTTACTAATTATCTCATCTATTATCTCCAAATTTCAACTTCCAACCTTTCCTTCATGAACGATGGTAGCTCTTGATGAAGCGTTGTACCTTAGCTTTATCTTCACGAATGTAGAGGTGTATCATAGTAAGGAGGAAAACTTAGTTACAAATTCATCCATGAATAATTGTCCTAACCTAAAATCATGAGAAATCCTTGGCTTTTTCATCATAGAATCGCTCCTTGGGTTTTGAAAGCTATCCCATTTAATAGCTTTGCTCATTTATTCGCTGAATAGTCTTAATTTCTCCCGGACATACGGTGGATTTTTTGTAATTGGTAAATCTCTAGAATAGCCTTTAAATTGTCTTCATACTCATAGATGTTAGAAGTATTTATTCATGTTAATTAGCCATATTCCGAAGTTTCCTCCATCTCTCCATCAAATGTCGGGGTTTGATCTTTTTAATTCCCCTTGCGGTTAAACTTTTCAATTTTGTCTCTTGTTTCCCTTTCCACCGGAAATGTTATCGAATCCATCTTCATTTGTTATTTCATCATCCCTCGGATTAGGATTATCGTCTCTCTATTGGTGCACTTTAGTTCTATTTTCATTGTCACACAACTTGGATTTTGATTTCTTTGATTGACATTTTGAGAGACTTTTTCATGAATTCTCTCATGTTCTAGCCTCAACCTCTCATTGCCGGCTTTAAATTTTCATATCAGCTCATAGTTGACTGATTGCTCTAACAAAATCACATTTGTTATGTGGGATTCATCTCCCAACTAAACCCATTTATGGGTTGGCTTCTGCTAAAGGTATAGGTCCGGTTCCACATCTCGTCTTACGTTTGGTGGTGTAAATATCGCTCCTCTCCTCATCTTGTCTCCACTTTGTCCATAATTAAACATTTTTATTTCATGATTTTCTAAACATGCCATAGTGTTAGCGCTCCTGGTGCTCTAATACCTCTTGTAACATCTAACAATATCAAATTAGAAAAAGACAACAACAACAAAAACATTTTAGTCTCATCTCTATATAAGAGTTAACAAAAGTATGGATATTTAGGATGGCATACTTGTCAATGTTATATCCTTAAAAATTATGGAGTAGGCTGAGGTGGTGTTACTTTAGTAATTTAATGTGCTTTTTCAATTTATTAATTTTATATTCATAAATGATGGAAGTGATGAGATCCATTGTCCAACACTTTTCCATTGTGAGTTTATAATCCACCTATTTCTATTTTTATGTTATCATTTCTATGGTCTTCACATTACACTTAGGCTTGAAAAGGTAAAAGAACTGTTATCATGTTACAAATAAATATATCACTACATCCCTTTATATTCATGTTCCACCTATTTCATCGAACATTCCTAGACTTTGGTGATTTAACAATAGGAAAGGTTATGACCGTTGATCTGTTAGGGTTCAGATCCGATAACCCATCTCTCTTTCCATGAGTTAAGGGTAACTACATGAATTTTCCCTTCATTATGTCTGTAATTCGTTTGCTACCATTTTCTATGAGGGCTCTACGCTAGGTTATATTTAGAGGGAGGGTTTTGCAATTTTATTCTCGAGTAAGCTTCAATTGGTTCATCGTTAATATTTACTTTTTTAAAATTTCTGAATTACCCCATGATTCTGAGCATCTCTCTTGTTGGTTACAGGTTCATAACCATGAAAGGGAGCATAATCTTCTCAAATTATGGAATTACAGAAAAATGTCTTTAGTTCCCAAGTAAGGTTGGTAGTAATTCCACCTGCAAAAAATCGTTGTCGTCAGGTGTTGTTTTAGGGAAGGGTTATTATGGAATGATTTTTAATATCTCTTCTTAAATTCATTTATTTATTTTTAGCTCAGAGATCTGACATGGCGTGGGTTTTCCTACAGGTATCGAGTGCATGATTTTGTTATTGTCAACATGTTTTATAGAGACTTTAATTTCCAAAAGTTAGCTTTCTTATTGATTGTTGCAGGTTAAATGACACATGTTAGGTTTTTTTCCTTGTCGGTGCCCGAATTTTCAAGATGTTTATGGAGGATTTGTTGCTGGTCTAGAATATTGTCATGATTTTGGTTCTTCCTTCCCATGTTTTTTATCCAAATGCTTTCTTTTGATGTGCTCGAGGGTTTAACTTAAGAATTTTTTTCTGATTATTTCGACATAGTTTATCCATTAGTTGAGGTTTTCATATGTTTATAAGAACTCCAATGTTAATTGTGACTCTGAGGTCGTAGAAGATAATTTAGAAGTCATTATCATCGAACAACATAACATCCCTAAATTGTTTTTTTAGATCTCGGTTTCGGAGTATAATTTTTGAGTTTGTATGTATTATGTATTTTTTTTGAAGAAGAAGAAGAAGAAGAAGGGTTGGCTACTAATGCTTATCCCCTCAATGGTTATTTTACCTATAGGTATTTCGATTTTTGCCACTTGATGCTATATTGAAAAATTGAATTGCTTCTAAAATTTTCTTATAGAAATTTTTTTGTAAATAAAATATACAAAATACTCTAATTTAATTTACCATGTTTGAACATTTTCATTTTAAAGTTCTTGGCTTGGATAATGATTTTAGGAAAGAATATCCCGCTGATATTAATCGGTTGTGAACATTACCCTTTTCTCTTACAACGGTGTTGGACACCTAATCCGCTAAGGGTTAAGGTGTGGAAGTGGAATAGACAAAGGTAGTCAAAAGAGACCTTGGAATATGGAATGGAAGAGTCACCTTGAATGTATTATAAATGTATATGTTGGTTAATAGAAATATATGTCATGCTTATCTTTATTGTGCTCACCATTCCATTCTTTGAGTCTAACATGGTATTAGAGTGCGGGCTAAGCCTAACATTTTCAGTTATCTTAGTTATGCATTTTTCATTGTAATTGACATCCTCTGCCATTTTACATCATTTGTGCATTTTATTGAATTCTCCTTCGTATGCGTTAGACTCCTTGTGAGTGGTATATGTGTTGTAATTCAAACGGCGATCGACATTGTGTTTTCGCACGCTAAAAGTTGTCTTTGTTGGGCATTGTTAAAGGTATCTCTCATTTTCCCCACATGATCATCGAACTTGTAGCTTTGCCGCATCTTTCCATCACTTACTTGCGAGTTAACTACACATATCCTTTGCATAGCTGTGTTCGACAAGTCCCGAGGTCGAACCCACCGAGTTCTATACTCTACACATTGTGCTTGTTTCAAAGCCAAGCCCTTTTAAATATGGTGTTTCCTCTCTCTCTATCGTAATAACTGTTTCATCTGAATATGGAAGAATAAAACGACAACTTTCTTGTGGCATTAAGCCATCTTTTGAGCCAATTTGGGCATCGATCCCATGACTATAGGTCATCCTTCATAAGCTTTGTGGCACTCTCATTCCTTGCGGCCAAGATCTTCATACCAATCACTCAGTTATTAATCATGCCCTTCTCAACCTCTAGTCCAAGCTACATTTCCTTTGAAGAGTTAGCATGTGAAGAGGACAGACGGAAATCCAAATGTCTAGATAGCAATGGATCTATTTTGCTAATCACTTGTCTATCCAACACCATCCCACTTCACGGGGAATTTTTTCATTAAATTCTTGTGAAAAGACAACTCGCATAGCTTTAACCATTTAAGACAAAATTTACGTTTGGATGTAGTGTGAAGTCCCATTTGCATATTTTCATGCTACTCCACCAACTACTCCACCAATTTTATACATTCTTTCATATCCTAAAAGTGGCATGTTTCAATCACAAAGAATACAATACTAACATTATCACATGAGTCAAAATCTTCATTCAATTTCCCCTCATTATTTCTATGAGTTTCCCATATTCATCATTGAAAAAAGAGTTCGGGTTCTCTAGATTGCTACTCTTCACTAAAAAATACCTTGACTTCGCCAAGAGTTCATTGCATGTTACCGGAATGGCCTAGTGGTAGGAGTGAAGCATAGGACACTCTATTTGGTTGACACAGCCAATCCATTTCCAACACGGTTCTAACAATGGCAGTAGCTTGGTTATGGATTCACGTGCCTTTGGGGATATGTTGTGTTCGTTGTTGCTGCTGAAGAGATCCTCCCCCAAAGAAGAAGTAGCACGTGGTTTGCGAGAAACACCAGTCATATGTTGGCTCTTCTTTCTCCAAGTCAACCTCTGAAGTTCATATTCGGCAACAATTATAGGAAGATCACGGACTGGCGCGGTGGAAGCATCATATCTCCTCCTTCAAGATCGGTATGCTATTAAAATTTGTTGAAGCTTTTGGTTGGTACATATATGGAGTTTGAAGTTTGAATAGAGTATGAAAAAATCATGGCGTCATTGTCCATATGACATACCACTAGCCCGCATGCAACCTACTACCCACCATGAGTCTCCCACTACATTTTCATTCCTTCCTATAATATGCTTCCCGAGGCTCATATGTTGGCCTCTGCAGCCGCTCCACCGCCTCCTCACTTGTTTCCCACACCTTTGTTACACCATAGACACATTCAGTGATACACCATCGATCCTTCCCCTGCTTGCCTCGGCTCGGCCTCCCAATCCAATGTCACCCTCCTATGTTGGTGTTATTTAACTTCTATGTATTGAATTTTGCGATGTGACCATCACTTCTGGAGTGAGTTGAGTCGAATGTTCATGATCATTGATTGAGATATAGATACTACTTATATGGCAATGATGCCATTGTTATTATATCTGAAATCATGTAATACGAATTATGTTGAAGTTCGTCCATGGTACTCTCCATGGGGGCTTGTGTACTTTTTATATAGTAGTGTTGGGGGTAATATTTTGATGGATATTGAGGGTCATGCATATATGATTTCCGTGATATGTGATTTGCACCAATGAATAAATAAGGTTTTTGTTAAGTATTCTCTACACTTTATATAAAAACAATCTTTTGTGGAGGAAAGAGGAACATTTTGTATTCACTATAGTATTGGTGTGTTCGTTGTGAAATGGCTCCTAGTGGTGATATTGTAAAGTTCCTCGGTACTACGATACACTCAACTACGACAACACAATCCAAATCACCAATGAATCTATCTTTGAAATTCAAAGTTGTCTACAAATGCAGGAAAAGACAAGTTTCTTTGTAGCTTAGTCACGACTACAACAAGGTGAGCTTCGGCGGGAAAGAGTTTCATTCTAAATACGTTCATAACTATCCACTATTCCGGATTGAGACGGAGCTCCCAACGGCAAGCAGAGGCTGTAGATGCGGTACCCATTTCGGAGTGATATTGTAAAGATACGAAACTCGGAGTTCTGCACGAAGCCCATCACTTGAGACCTTAGAAAAAAACTTGTCCATAACAAGCAAAAAGCTGGTCTTGGATATGACAAGGATATGTCCTTTCATATTCCAGTTACTTAAGCCCATCCGGTTTTAGAGTGTTGGATTTCTTCATGAAAATTCACCTTCATTTGTTTTGATTAACTCTTCTTCCACAAAGACCACGAAGCAAATTGATAAATGCCAACATTGTGATAGATTTGGCCATATGAAAGATCATTGTTTTGATCTTCATCCATGTAAGCATTGTGATAAAGCCCCACTGTTCTTCAAACAAACGCTTCACTTTTTTGCAAGAACAAAGGTTCACCTTGGATGGATCGCTTCTTGGAAATGGGCTTCGACAACCCGAATATGTTTTAGTCATATGTTAGAATCTCTTCTAGAATATTAAAAGGCCTTGGAGTTTAGTTTTCACCATCATAACACCTTGTATCTAGCAAAGGGGGAAGTGATGGTCATATACAAGTTTCTAGCGATATCAGCGATATTGAGCCACAACTTGCCATACCAAATTCAAAGTTGTGACGAGGATAAATATGCCCATGATCATGCCATTGGTTGGTGAGTCGGCCTTAAACCATCTATGCGAAGTTGAGCTTCTCCCTCTTGAAGAATTAGAGCACTTCCTCCTAGCGAGGAAGACCTTGGCTTCTTGCCATATTTGGAAGAGTTTCGAGAGCGCACTAAGCGTTCTAGTATTGAGTGGTCATCCTTAAACGACCTCCTTATGCCAAAATTTCGAGAGAGCACTTTCAACCTAGTGGTGCGGTTCATATTTTGCACATTTTTTATTATAAGCTCTCTTCTTGGACTCATACATGCCCTTTAGATGAAATGGGGGATGTTGGACACTAATCGCTAAAGGTTAAGGTGTGGAAGTGGAATAGACAAAGGTAGTCCAAGAGACCTTGGAATATGGAATCCAAAGTCACACCAAATGTATTATAAATGTATATGTTGGTTAATATAAATATATCACATGCTTATCTTTCATATTGTGCTCACCATTCCATTATTGAGTCTAAAAAACGGTAACCCTTACTCTAATATATCTATTATTTTGTTGTTGGGTCCATAACGAATTTCGAGTTCTTGGCTTAGTCGACTTGTCTGAAACTAATCGGGTCCCTTCCCGGAAGTGTTCTCGAAAGGACCCTCTTAAGTTATCTTTGTTTTATATATAACTAACAATTGGAATCCACAAGATTTGTTCCATTTTTAATGATAGTAAGAAAAAAAATATTAATGGATTTCTTCCTTTAGTTCATATTGTTACAAATCGGTTTTCGGTTTAGCTTTATGTTTCTAGATTTGTACACAAGTGTTGTCTTTTGAATTATCTCATCCAAGAGTTAGCAACTCGTGAATTTATTTTTTCTATAAGTTGGCTAACTAATTCTGCATTTAATATTTACCCCTCTTCTTAGCCAATTTAATTTAGAATAAACTTCTTAGCACAATATTGGAGTCGGCCATTCACATGGCTAAGCGTGTGATCTTGTTTAACATTACTCTCATCATGTATGTAGAGTCACGAGTATCAGTGAAACGAGTCTCTTCTAGTCTTCCTAATATTGCTAGTGGTTCTTTGCTTATAGGGTTTGCAAATACTAGTAATGGCTTGTTATGCTTGTACATTAAAGATCCTTTGTTTCTCCATACAGAAACAAAACTTTTTATTTCTTCTTCATCAAAGGGTAAGCTATAACATTGATTCCAACAATACCTTATCATGCCTAAGAATATCATTTTTCATGTATTATTATTTCAAAGACCCATGTTTCGGAAAAAAGAGATTTCTTTAATAACACAAAGAAAATTAAATATACTAATTTGAGCAATTTCCGATAGCCAAATAATTCAATCGAGATAAATACCTCTACCTCACCTCCGATCCCACAGGAATGGAAATTACATCTAATTCTCCCCCCTCGGCCTTTTTTAGTCTCCAAAACGAGAAGATAGACAATGACCCCTAAGGTATGTTCTCAACCCAACCAATAATTCATAAATTTAATTTAGAGATTACCGGGAGTGGGCTTCACGGTGGAGCTCGAAGGTTCTGTACAATGGCAACATCCCTACTTGAAATTTTGTTTTCTTCTTCTTTATTTTCCAAGTATCTCCGGTTAACTTTCCTTGACATCCCTTTCCCAGTAAAATGTTTATGCTAGAAGAAAATGAAAACTATCTCACTATGCAAATTTTCACTACTAACAATTTTATTTAGGTCTTCTCCCATAAATTCCAAAACTTGACATCTTTTTCTTTAATCAAAGTCAATTACACTCTTTTTTTAAACATTCAGCTACTAAACTTTTCCCCTTGGCTCATTATTATTTAACATGTTAGTATAACAAAAATAAATAAAAACATTTACAATATCCATGTTACACTAATTCTATTTATTATTTGATATTAAAAATCATTTTTATTGTTTCATCAGATGATTTTCAACATGAAAATATATAAGAAATAATCCCTTTTACATCAATTTTATATAAAACTATAAACTACCCATCTCAAATTCTTCAATAGATCCAGTGTTTAAAAGTCAAAGATTTAATATGCTACATCCAAATTACAAATTTGTTTTTTAAAATATGTTTGGGAAATTCTTTGAATACTTAATTTTTTTTGTAAATATTAATATTGAAAATAATATTATACAAATCGTGAATAAAAATATTTTATTATATATTTATTGAAATTTTAAAAAATAAAAGTTATTTTTGGATTTTTGTATGAGTAATGCACTTAGAATACTGGTATGTATTTACATAGCACTAAAAGCATGTTTTTAGCTTTCAACTTTTATCATGGTTACAAAGATGACAGCATCTCTGGATCCATGGTATTTTGGGAATTGTAAAATGCTAAGTTTTTTATATTCAGCTTGTGAGAATTGATTTGAATTATAGAAAGTTACTGATTTCTTATTAAATGATTAAAAATATTTTAAATTAGAATTAACTCAATTTTATTTTTTAGCTGTTTCTCTTGTTTTCTTTTATTTTTTAACAATTTATTAAACTACAAATTTTTTTAAATTTAATATAATAATGTTTTTAATAGTATGATATTAAATATAATTTTAACAATTTATTAAATCATAAATTCTTTTTTAAATTCTAAATATAATAATGTTTTAATAGTATGATATTAAATATAATTTCAATTGCACCTAAGTTTATCACAAATTGAAAATAATAAATTTCATAAAGGAAAAAATTTTAAAAATAAAATAAAATCAGAATTTTTTAAAATTCAACTAATTTTAACTTAACAAACCTAAAGTTTAAAAATATTTCATAAAAATTAACATTAATATATTTTTAAAAGTAACAGCTATCTAAAATTTACAAAAGTTAACATGTACAATTAAGAAAACATAATAATATAGGCTATTAAAAACTGCGTAATGAGAGTGATAATTGGGAAGAGCATAGGCTTTTCAAGATCTCATCATCCTCTCCCCATGCAAGCAAGTTTTGTTTTCTATATCAGAAAGCTTAACGATCAGAAAAGGCAAAGCTGCACTTTTGGAGGTTACAGGTTACATAATTACAAAGTTCTTGTTGGCAAACAGTTACTTCTGTACAGGTTATGGGATCAGAGATGTGGAATGTAGAGCTTAATCTCAGTGGTGGGTGTTATTCTTGTCAGGGCCATCCCTGCCCTTGAAAACCAAGTTTTAGCTTCAAAGGAGTTCGGCGTGTCTTTGTCAAAGCAAAAGTTTACTAGGAGGTCTGTCTAGAAGTGAATGTTTTAAAAACCGGAGCCTTAGGCGGCTTCCTTAATTGACCAAGTATTGCCGTCTGAGTGACCGGGCACAGTGGTTAATCGAAGGGAAGATAAATTATGGTAGAGTTCGAGCCCTTGTCTTCTCGACAAGCTCAGCATTCTTTAGGTTAAGGTTGCCTTTGTATGTTTTTTTGTTGGTGTACAAAATTTTTGTTCAGTCTTTAAACTGCACTAGGTATCCATGGTTGGAACCCGTCAAGGCGAGCAGAGGGTGTGGTTGCTAGGAAGGAAAACACCCATTTATTGTCCATGTTTCTGCCGTAGTACAACTATAGGTTTATATATTATGTGGAGTGCTTAGAACAGAGAGGGTGAATATCCATACAACGTGCCCGTATGGTAGCTGTGTGGCCAGGCCTGCAAGGAACTTAGTTCCTCGTCGTGGGACAACTTGCATCCATTGAGTTTTGTCGTTGCATGGTCTTGTGTGTCAGTGATGGAGACAGAACTCATCGTTGACAGGTGTATTTTTGTACAGTTGGTGTAATCCCAACTGGCCTTGCCCCCATGTTGTGGAGCGTTCATGATTTCGTTGGGTTATAGACCACAGGCCGCGGGGTCGCTCATCTTGGGATAACTATGGGCCCAAGGGAGGATGTGTAGATTCTGCAACTCGTGTATTCTCCCCATAACTGAACCGGCCTTTCTTCCCCCCCCGCTATTAATTCTTTGGATTATATGGATGAACACATTCACCATATTAATATACACAAACTATTTTTTTAATATTTTTTTTCAAAAGTAGTTATGCCTTTTTCCCCCTTTAATTAAAGGGATTAATTAAAACACGTTTATGCGAACAGGTGTTATCTGGAGTGGAGTTATGGTTTTTTAAGCAAAAAGTTATTGAGAAGTGTGGTGTCGGCCCATGTTATTGTAACAAAGTCTATTTAATTAAGGATCCCATCTTGAAGTGATAAATTCCAAGATGAATATTGTTCCATATTTTTTAATGTATATTTTAATTTAGTTAGTTTTTATGATTTTAAAAATTGTTGCAATGTTAAAAGGGATTATAAAGTAAGCGTTTTAAATATTTATTGGCATATTTCTATTGGCATTTACCATTCATTAAATTTATATGCTAATTATTAGTAATTATTAAGTAGATGTAAAGATATGAAATAATCTAGAATATTTTGGTGCGTTGTCACATCAAATGTTGACATTTGTTTCTAAAAGTAGTTGTTATTTTCATCTTTTTAATTAAATTGATAAAAAAACCATATCAACATATGTCATCTTAACAAAAGTAGTTGTTATTTTTCATCTTTTCAAAGTAGTTGTTATTTTCTACACTAAAAGTAGTTGTTATTTTCTCATCTTTTCGAAAATAGTTGTTATTTTCTATCTTTCAAAAATAGTTGTTATTTTCTATCTAAAATAGTTGTTATTTTCTATCTTTTTAAAAAACCTATTTACAAATTAAAAATATCAATGATAATGAAAAAATAAATTTCTACAATTAAGAATCTTATTACATTCTTACATATTTAATTCATATATTATTTTAATAATAAATAATAATAATAATAATAATATTAAAAAATAAAATTAAATATTTTTTTAATAATTTTTTAAAATTAATAGGGAATTGCCCGGCCCGACCCATCAAAAATGCGTTCTAAAAATGTGAAACATGTTCCATCTTACCTCTATTTCCAAACCTCGCCCTCTGCGACTTCGTCCAACCCTAACCTCTTTGAACCGGTATAGATTTTCATTAGATGTAAACTCATTTTTGCTGCGACCGAATGACTGATTTGTTGTATTGTAAGATTTCGTTACGTCTCTGTCCTTTAACATTATTTATTTATTGCGCAAGAGAAATATTCGTCATTCGGGTCTCAAATTTCTGCTATCGGTCGAAGCGTTTTGAACAGGAGTTACAGATGAAATGGTTTAGTCCCTTTTTCCGGGGAATTTTTCATTGTATGTTCCATGCCATGGCAAAAGGAAAATCTTTGACGAAACGTTGACACTATTCATATCTTCAAAACTCTCCCATACAAAGCATAAATCCCCTTAATTTTTTTTCAACATATTCATGTTAAATAATTATGCCTTAATTTTTTTTTCAATATAATTAAAAACAAAACCATGAATATAGGGTGGTTCCCTTTTTACGATACACTCAAATTTTCATTTCTTTAAAAATAAAATTTCATGAATTGCATGAATGGTTCATAATATAATATCAGAGCTTTATAATACGAGAATATTCAAGACTAAAACTTAAGGATTTTCAAGACGTTTTTTTTTACTATACTGTGTTTGTTGCATTTACTAAATACAATCCTATTAATAAATCCAATTGTTTAGGTTATATCTATTAAAACATAAATCTGTGATTATTAATATGTTGCTAGCAATATATATATCAAAATATTTATTAATTTACTGTTTTAATACAAAAGTGTTTTTTATGAGATTAGTGGGAAACACTATTCACCCCACCCAATCGTGTGCTTCCTCATCGTTTCTCTATAAAATTATATGTTGACATACGTTTTCACATATTATTGGTGAGGCTGCCTTGGTCAGTCGACTCTCGCTCCATCTCCTCGGGCAACCCTTCAAAAACCCCATTCTCGAGGAGAGCTATCGACAGAGCTGGATGCAGCAAGGCGAATAAAGGACAAGCATTCCTCACAGAGAACGACGGAATTTACTAATTGCTTGCTATAGGATATGGCACTTATATAGCATTTATACAGAAAGAAGAAGTTGGAAGCATGGAAACAAAATGACATCGGGATCCACCTAACAATTCTATAAGAATATGTTTTTTTCATGTAATGCGCTACGTATTATAATGATTTAAAGTAGACAAAAGGAGGATTAAACCCAAGGATAAAGCCTATCCTTGATCCATCGTCCTATCTTCATTTTTCGCAACACCAGCATGCTTTTCCCTAACGAACCGGGGACATGACTTATGATTCTAATTATATGTACACTATTATTGGCGTACAAGGTCTATCGTTTTATGATTTTTTTGTTACTCCAAGAACTACGTGTTATGTTAAAACGGTGTCGTAACTTATGGTCATTCAAGCGAGCATTGCTTAAGAGGACACCTGGGGATCCACCGGAGCGTCTTTTCATGATTTATTAGAACCTTTATTAATACCGTGATTTTCATCCTTTTCTTCGATATGTTAACCCTTTGTATACACGGTCGATATTCGGTTCAAGGACCGAATAATCTATTCGTAGCAAAGAACTTTTCATTATTTAAAATTTAAATTCCTTCCGGCGTACATAAAATGGATGTTAACCCGTGCTTCATCACAAGTGTTGAGCTTACAGCAGGACACTTACAATGCGATCACGTGCGAATAATATCGGCGCAGATGATTTAGGGGTTTCGTAGTCTTCACTTAGACTACTGCATCCAACGAACATGCTACTTTACCGGAACATTATTCATTTAGACGAATTCTATATCCATACGGGATTTTTTTTTTCTTATCGTTTCCTAGGTAGTTGAGACTACTGCATTCAAAATGGGCATTGGAATTCCGCTCACTTTATTTCCCGTACTTTACTGCGGCCACAACATTACGTAGGTGATTAGGGGCTCCGCAGTTCTGCATTACTAGCATCCAAAAAGACAAGTTTTACTTTATTTCCGGCACTTATTCATTATAGATTTACATCAAGGCATTTTAGTGACCGTGGCAAGCGACCGTTCACCCACCCAATTAGAAAGCCACCGCCCTTTAGCGACCAGACAGCCGAAGCGGCGGCGGCTGGTCATTGGGTGAGTAAGCGTCCCCGGCCATCCTCCCGCCCGCTCGCTCCGACTCCGGCTCCGGTCGACCGTCCCTCAACCTTCCCAAGTTGGCAGTGCGTATCGTTCGATCACGGCATGAGCCACAAGCACCATCCTTCCGACAACTTATCATGCTAAAATAAAGTTTTTATACGGCCACATTACAAGCGACACAAGAACATGAATATGGTGTTTTTGGGAATTTGCAACTTGGAAACCAGGTAATGAAAGAAAAGGCCATTTCTTCTCAAGACCCAAGTTCAAGGAACATGTGTCGATACCATGTGGAAGCACCTTGTGTGGGGAGAACTTGTCGTCCCTTCGTTGAACATCAAAGAAATCGCTAAGTAAAATGGCTAGCTTATCTCAGAGCCAGAATATTAGCCTTGGTTCGTATTTTTACACCCGACCGCTGTTTCGCAGCATGAGTAAGCAACGCTACGATGAGCGCGATGAATACAAGGACACCGCCCAGCCATTGAGGGGCCACATGCTCCTGTCCCCGAAAATGCAACTTTCTCAATTTAGAACTGACATTTGAACTTATTCATGGCTTTTAAATCAACCCAAATCGTAAGAATTCCGCTACAACATAACAAGATTTTTTTTTTTTGAGCGTTCATCATCTTAACTTTAATCTTATATTGATCGTTTTGTCAAATTTTAATCATATATTTTCAGAAGTCATGGAAGTTCGTATTAATATAATATTATAAATAAGTAAAAGTAATAAATTACACAAAATCGAAGCCCAAAAGTCTTAGCAAAAGGGGAGGAGGTGTCAAATGACGGCCACGATGACTTTTTATAGGATGAGAGGAACAAACCTCACAACAAATAAGCAACAAAGGTAGGTGACTGATAATTCTTAAATTGTTTTTCAGAGCAAAGTTAGAGTTCTTTGTCATTAAAATAATCGCAGGAAAACCTCTGGCTATATCGAACACAATGGAGTTCTCTCAATGATAAAATTAGCCTTGCCTGCTCCTAATACCCTATTATCCATGGTCGTGATTCACAAAGACACTGTTTCACAATAACACATATGGGGTCTGAACCTTCACTACCACTATAACCCTGAACCACGTGTCCAAATTTCTTTAGGCTGGTCATCGCCTACAACCTCCTTAGTGAACCACCCACCGCATCTACCGGATAAGACGCAGGCTCGAACTCGTGACCGCGATACACCAACGTTTGAAGCGCACGTCCCGGCAACGTATTAGACCAACAGCCTGCCAAGCCTGCAAACCTATTATTAAAAGATGTTTATGAAAAAATGTGAAGATGTTTATATTATTTATCCATATTAATTTTATAAGTGAATAATTTTTTTCAAAATTGAATAAAAATTATTTGTTATAATTTCATTATATTTCGTTATAAAACAAGTATAAAAAAATTTTAAAATTTTAATTTTATTTTAAAAATAATTTGAATTTATAATAAATTATAAACTAATATAGTAAAAAAACATAAAATAAGAAAGTAACATGAAAAGTACATATCATTATTACTATGTTCATTTTTGTCAATTTTGTTAGTGTTACTTTGGTAATACTGTAATTTGCTTTTTAAATTACATAAAAACTAAAAAATTTCCATATATTTCACTTCTAATTATTGTTTTTTACATTCTCCACTTCCCACACATTTTCAAAAAAACCTTCTTACATACATACAGGTTTAACAGTTTGAAACTTCTTTTTGCAAAAATAATAAATAAAATAACTCGCGTTTATCTAATTCGTTTGTTATTTTCCACATTCTTCTATCACATAGATTTTTTTTTTTTGTACTCAATTCCCGTCTTTTTTCGTCTGCTCTGACCTTGTCGGCTGTACTGGAGGTAGTTTTGTCGGAGGTGGACTTCGAGGTAGTGTGTTGCTCGTCCAGACCGCCGCGGAAGGTATCAGCGAAGATTGTACGCGGTGACGCCGCCCTTCTTAGCCTGTTGTCACTTTCATCAACTTTCAATTCCTCAAGATTGCCGGGCGCATCAGACATGGAGAGTCATCTATAATACCTTCCTTCAAACCGCCGTAACTTTCTCCCATGGTCCGATCAGATGGGTAGATCTGCCCCATTTCCACGATTATCAGTCCCAGATTTCTCTCTGCCGCCGGATCAATAGATCGTCCATATTATCTCCGTTGATGAACTGCCAATGACATTGATATCATACACAAAATGAGGAGCGCCAGGCCGGTTTAGATGTATGAGCTGACCGGCTTTGCACAATATTACGGAACTTCGGGGGGTTCCAGCTTCGATCGTCTGATTATCATCTACGACATGTTCATGGCTGGTCAACTGCCGTGAAGTTGCCGCGAGTTCGGCGTCCAGTCGTTCATTTTCTCCCCCTGGGAGCGGCGGCATACGGCTCTGCTTGACGCCTTGTGCCCTGAATAATATATAGCACCACCGCCGCTCAAAGTCGCCGACGCCAGCATATTTGGCGGCACCGGATTTTGTGATGTAGAGATCTGGTGAGTACGTAATCTACGCAATTAGCGGATGGCTTCTCGTCAACACGTTCCGTGAGGTGTGCCGGAGCCAAAATTCGTCCGACACCCAGAGAGCGGTGATGAGGCGGCACCCGGCCTAACAGCCGATGGTTGAGCTGTTGTAGTGGGAGAAAATCCAGAGCTCACGACTGCGGGAGATTGTGAGTAAGCCCCAACACATATTCTGGCTTAATTTAATAAAATGACCAACTCTTTTTGCCTACGGCAAACATAATTGCTACCATTACCAGAAGCGAACCCTGCTTTGCTCTGGTTATTGTTCTGGCGTAATTCTATGGCTTTTTGCAGCCATGAATTAGTCAGCGTTTGGTAAAACAGCAGAAGCTGACCAATCGCATAACTCATTCAGAGGCCAATCACCAACCGCGTGTATTCTCGTTAAGCCAAAACGGCAAACAACAAACTATTCCCACCGTAGCGCGTATTGCTCCCGTGATTTTGATAAATGTGTGGTTTATGATGCTGAGAAACTGACAAATTAGTGCGGTGAAGCAGCCATCAAACAGTTTTTTTCTTATGAAATACGCCGTATTATATTAGAACATAAAACAGCATCATCAATGATCATCTCAGCCGTGTTGATACAGCAGCGAGATTTCAACATAATTACTTATTTACATGACCTCATTAATAGATAAAATGAGCCAGAAATGTAGGCCAGCATTCATATTCAAACCGCGTTCCATCCCATGATAATATTAGCATCCCATGATAATAGGACAAAGCTATTATATTATATCAAAATACAGATATCATGATCATCTACTATGAAAATTCATATATATAGTGCTACAGCGGTGAGGACCAGAATTGAAAACAGCATGAACTCGATAGTGCTTTCCTGCATTAGTTCATAAGGTCACCCATCAGCACATATGCAGCTGCAGTTTCCGTTCGGGACCTTGTCCGTCGCCCCGATGCAAATTGGAGGCATGCGCGCACGTACACGCCGACCGCCCCCCTTCACGCTCGCTCGCTCGTCCGGCTCGTTTGAAACCGTGCAGGCGTTCGCTGATGTAGTCCACATTCGGTATGTGAGGATTTAAAACGAACAATCACCAATATATGACTGAAGCTTCGAGGTATTATACCAACTTATGCCATCCATATGCACGAATGTGTACTATATATATTTCGAGGGTACCTGGCCTCCCTTATATTCAAAACCGTAGTCATATGTTCGTGGACCTTAAGATCCCGTGATTCCTTATTACTCATACAACGTATAGTGACAAAGGTAAAAGTCAATTATAATTGTTGCGTACGGGGGGAGTTAGTATGTTCTAATCAAATCGACCCTTCTTTAGATGGGACATCACGTGCCAACCAACTCCTCACTCCCTTCAGACAGTTTATTCCGCCCGGTATTACTTTTCACGTAAACATGGTCGATGTAGTGGGCAGCCTAGCCCTTCGGCCATAAACTCGTGTCCCCCTCCACCCACCCCCGAGATGAGGAGACACTGCATGACACTTGTTGGTGATCCGGCGAATGATGAGTCGAGTTCGTATATGTTGATCCTGGATTTGCAAATTTTGGAGCAAAATGAAGACCCTCTACAAATGCGCATAACTTCCGCTTTATTATTTGTCCTGTGACTCCCACTGTAAATACATACGAAGGCCGTAACCGACATAGACGCATCCACAGCCCAATAATTTCGTCATTCCATCTTATTATGCCCCATCAAACATATGGTTTGATGTCGTATTTATGGGGTCGACGCAAGGGCA
Source organism: Pinus albicaulis (assembly GCA_034641835.2). Lineage (NCBI taxonomy): Eukaryota > Viridiplantae > Streptophyta > Pinopsida > Pinales > Pinaceae > Pinus > Pinus albicaulis. The sequence continues at coordinate 75,816 of JAXQQM020072244.1, forward strand.
TTAGCTATGTGATGGGTATAGAGAACAAAGGGGCTTATCCATCCACCCTTAATCATCGTAGTAAGTCCGTTGTAATGAAAAGTACGAGCCAATATTATCCGGTTCGGCCACCACCTTGCGGGAGAAGAATGTAGCGATCATACTATGAAGCATCTTATCTCATTCTTGTTGCCGACATAAACCGGAGAGCCCCGAACCGTCCAACATATCGTATCCCCAAATAACTTCAAAGACTTATTAAGACAAAAGGCGGCAAAGAGATGAGGATGATTCTGTTTCACAACATAATACGTATGTCAACCCAAAATCCCCCCACATAAATTTTTCCCAGTCGCTGTTTCTTTCCATATCAAATCACCAAAATAATGACCGTGAATATTTTTGTACAACATGAAAGAACACTTTGAAAGCAGAACCGTTGAAAGGTGAGATATTGAACCCAGACAAGCATCTTTTGACGCACAATCATATCATTCGGTCACCCAAGCGTTCGATATCATGTTGTCACCACCATTGGCAAAATCCCCGCGTTCGGTAAATCGATCTCAACAAATTTACCTGCGCCATCTGATCCAGAAACCCAAGTGAATGGCCTCCTTGAATATCGGACACCGAGATGACCGTGTATAACGATAATACATGATTCCCCTTTTCAGGCCGCGTGTTCAGGCGGTGATGACCGCATTGAGTCACAGGAGATGAGAATGCTCTGCCGCCTTATTAATGTCATACCACCCTAAAATTGCTACATCAAATCAGAGTGTGCTGGGCTTGTGCTGTAAAATATTTTTAAAGTTGCGCCGTACGTGTGACATTAATTATGACAGATAATTGCTACATGAAATCAAGTAAAATATCACCATGATAATATTTAGTTTTATAATCTCAAACCATATGTCTCTTGTTTTTATAGCTTCAGCACTTGACAGGAGCCACTGTTGAACTTCCCGCGTTCAATGCTCCCATCCTTCCACATTTTGTTTACAGATGCATTACACCCACAATGCACTTTTTTCTTGCTTTTTGTATCCTTATTAAATGAAACAACATTATTTATCTTGCCAATGATCCTTGGTGGACAGAAGAAAGATGTCCCCGCACATTGAACATTCTATGCCACACCTATTGAATCATGACAGAGTCGACCCCCTTGAGCCGGCTCACCCAGACTAGTGTACCTTAGTCTCGTAACTGTCCACAATCCAATCAGTCATTATTTTATACTCTGTTGTCGAATGTATTGCCTGTATATTTAAAACCCTCAAGAGTTTTGGCCCAATCTCCACACTGTGTTAAAACTAAAGAATAAAACCTTATCTTCCTAATGTTCCCATATTCATATATGAGAATGGGACTTGTTGCAACTATAAAGCATCAGAGTCGAATAAAAAAACGATTAAAGCGTATATGAATAAAACCAGATTTCTAATTGCATTTTCCAAATATAAGTAAATCATCAACAAATAAAAGTGTGTTGTAGAGAGATGAATGAAAATGTGTATCCTGGTTGCCTTTCTCTGTATGATTGCACGATCCTACCAAGCCATCCATGACCAGGATGAATAATAGTGGTGATAGCAGCAACCCCCCGTCTCAACTTCTACCCGCCTTAAAAAATTTTGTGGGCTTGCCATTTACCAAGACTCCGTAGCTAATGTTGAGACATGGTGACATCACCCATCGGATGATCTTAGCGGTGAAGACCAACCTCAATAGAGTAGCCTAATAAATGACCAAACAATTAGGGCTATGTCATAACAACCTTCATAATCAATGCCTTTTCCCCCGAGTGCATGGAATGCATCACCTCTCGTGCTATAGCAATGGCATCATGTATAGAGCGTATTTTTAGAAATCCAGTCAAGGCCGTAGAGATATGATTTGATAACATCGTCTTGACCGCCAGGCATAATCTTCGAGGTAATCTGTATATTAGATTACACAGTTATTGGCTCGAACTTCCGATGATTGGGGTCGCTACCGGATCAATGCAATGAAGGTAGAGTTCAAGTTTGGTCGTTAACACCCTCGGACGTTGAAAAGCTCCATCAAGTCCGCCGCTCAACATTGTGTCAAAGAAGAATATGAAGAATTTCGATTCCACCGTCCGACTCGGCCATTTGTCCTTGTTGAAAATTTCGAACCGTCATTACTGTCATTATTACTTCATCAATCACCGATATATCCTCATTGTCAAAGAATCACAGCAATGATCCGAAACCCATGCCTCGGTTATCCGCCTAAATCATAATATTCGCTCTATAAAACTTAGAAATGCGAATAAGCTTCATTCTCGTATCTCTACATTAGAAATAGCAAAGCTGCTATCATCCTTTTTTATACGCTATATGGCGTTCGTTCTCCTTGCACTTGGCGGATTGATGAAAAAATCGAGTGTTGTGATCACCCTTGAGCCATGATCCTCGCTTCCTTAGTTTCCATGTCACCTCTCGATCCGCAATATATTCTTTCTTCCTCGCTGGCCCAAATTTCCTCCTTCTGCAAGAAGTTTTGTGACCGAACCATTCGGATTTGTGTTCGCGATGGAATTATATAAATCTTCCAGCTCCGTATAGTGATTCCACGCAATTCTTCCTTAAGTGCCGCTTCTTCCCATCTCCCGCCCTTCGTGGCTTTCTTAATCTTTGGTTTGAAGCTTATAATGAAACAGATCCCATTCCTTGAGACCTGATCATCAATCGGTTGCGACTACGTACCGGACACCGAAACCGTACATACCTCGTCTCGACACACCTTCGTTGAATTTAAATGGGTAACTTCATCGTGATCGCGGCACGCCATGTTATCTGACCCGCATATGATCTCGAAATCTTCGCATACTATACCCCCAGATCTCGCATACCCCATCCGTCAATGAGATCACCGTGTATAAGTGCCCGATCTAGCTCTTTTCCCCATGAATTCTTCGTCAACCTTATTTGTCCACGGGCCGTGATAGTGGGACTCGACGAATGTCCACCATGTGCTCATCATGAAATCCCATGTCGAGACAACCCACAATGGATCCTCGCGAGTCGTTATACCCCATATTTTCGGCCCCGCCCGCAACGTGAGGTTGAAATCCCCTATGATAACCGAAGTTTTTGTAAACCGATGATGCGTATATAAACATGCGTCACAGTGCTAGTCCGTTGGATTTAGAGCATAAATATTGGGATGATGTTACTTTCCACGAAACCCCCGAGATGCCCCGTTAATAAAATCTCGCCAAAGAATTTATAAGCACGAAAATTGCATATTCGTAGTTCCAGGCTGAAACAAGCCCACCTGATCGTCCTGATCACAAGGCCGGACCGCCGCCGCGCATGCCGTGCACTTCTTCCTCATGTTAAGAAATATCTACAGTTTTCCTTCAGCAATTTCTTCAAAGTGCTTGTTCTGGAGGTGAATCGCCGTGTGCCTCTGATGTTCGTGCGGACAGAGGCGGGGCCGGCTAACCGCATCCGGCATTTCGCTCTAAGCGCCCGTGAATTATCCATTAAAGCCATAACGATTGTTACAGGAATACTTACCGTTTATTACCTCGTCTTCCGAAAAGGGACATAGCTTTAAACTCCCTAGTATATTTATTAGCCCCCTTGTTTTTTCCTTGCCCCTAGAATGTAGGTCGTGTTCGTACGTTGAGATGAATCAGAGTCGATGACAGCAGGAGGCAATTCATCAAAAAACTGTATGCGTGCTATATCAATATTTAGAGTCCTCGCTTAATAGACCCGTACCTACATCAACAGTGTTTCCGGGGGATTCCTGTATCGTGTTGTTTCCCATTCTCCGGCTGGCCGGAAAATCGAAAGTGCTTGACCCATCATTTAACCTACCAGGGGATGACATGACGTTCCGGAAAGTAATTGGAGATCCGATCCCTAGTATGGCACCATCGGTATGATGAAGACGTTCGACAGGTTTAGGCATGCCATGTAAGGAGTCAAATCATGGTCTCTGTCATGACCATAATGACCCCTATCCCATTCCCACCTTCCGGCATCGTATTCTCGAGAAAGTCCTTTCCGCCCCGACAGTATAACATTTGGAGGTCCCCGACTGGATTCGGAATTAAAACCCGACAATCATCAAAGGGAGGCCTATTATAGTCATTAGCAATAATATCCTCATCCTTACAATTCACTATCCCTTCCGATTGTTCAATAGCCGGCTGTGGCAAGAACGCATCCTCAGACAATAGGTTAATGGAATTACTCGGGAGGAGAAGGCGAGATGGGACCGCCCCATCCGTCGCCCGAACACCGCATCCTCTGCCCTTTATTCCGGTCCCAGCGATGAATTCTAAGTCGGGGTCGGCGTGCTCCTCATATGTCCCGTTCGGCAGCACGAAGACACACGAAAGGGGATTCCCGTAAATCAATCCTTCCGTCGACAAGCTTTTCATTACCCCGCAGTGCGAAAGGTCAATGTCCCCAAGTAACCGCACTCGACAGCCAAGTTCGACGCAATATCCATGCTATTTTCTTGTCACTTGGAGTCAATAATCGGCAGGTCAACATACTCGGTGTCCCGACCCACGCGCCCATCGCTTCCAGTGCCTTTTAATAAAATTAAAATTCAAGCAACCTTGCACTTCACCCGTGCTGACCGTGCTGGGCTTCCAGAACTGGTTAAACTTAAAATACCATGGGATTAATTGCATAAAACTCTCACCACCGACCCGATGTTCCGTGATGACCCTCTCGAACGTCGTTTTTTTTCATCCGTAAAGGTATGCTAAACCAACCATCGATGATAAGGCTAACGACCGGGGTGTAAACCTATGAGCGTATCTCCAAATGTTTTTTAATCTGCCTGCAGACGGTGCCTTCGATCCGGAAAAGCCACCTTCCAATCACCTCCTCTTCTCAAAACTCGGCACCTCGTACAAATATCCTCACACCGAAGAGACACCCTCTCGATTTCCATATCATGCTTCCGATAAAAGTTTGTTTCTTCCCATTCCGGCCCCCGCTCGTGTTCGGGTGATATCGACCACACTCGTGTTGTATCCTGCCTATGGGGAAAATGGGAGTCCCTGATAATTTGATTGTTCCGTGATTCTCCACCTTCCCCCGAATTTTCTCGACCGAGCTCTCGTTTGTTGAATGCACACGATGATTCAGATGTACCGCCGAGGGATGTGCGAACTCGGCCATCCGATGTACCAATCACCTTCTATTACACCGCCATATATCAAGCACTTTCATCCACCGATATCACGGGAGTAACAAAGTTTAATAAAGTCCACTGGTATATGTCCCTACGCAACTATAAGAGTAAATTGTCATTCCCGCCAAATATAAACCTTTGATTTATCTGAAAATGATCCAATGTTAGTGATCCAACGTATTAGGGTGCCCGTAATGATGATAAAAGAAATTTGCAGAAGTCCTTGCGCTCGTATATATTATTTCTATATCCCCTCTCGTACTCATGACGATAGAAAGTGACAGATTACGATATTCAACATGGTAAAATCGTACAAAATCAAATACAATACCTAAAGATTTCTCCACGCTCACAACATCAATAATTGATATGGTGAAGAAATCCACCCGTTGGATTTTATATACCTTGCTCTTTTCCCCAAGTCCTATTCAATGTGTGCTTTGAAGAAGAGCGACATTTACCTCATTATGCCCCTTTATAGCTGAACAAAGAAGGATTTCAAATGTAGGCAATCCGGGACCGGTATCACCGTGCTATCTTCCAGCGGGTAGTATTCATCATTAATAACCATGTTAAGATATACCCAACCGTGTAATTATCGTCCCGTAAAATCACTTCGCTAATGTTTTTCTTTAAAGGGACGCAGATACAGCAATGAAATCTCCTTTATGCTAATATATAATAAAGCAACAACAGATATGAATAGACTATTGTTATCCCAACACTCCGAGTTGACATTCGACAATTTAGTATATATCTATACCATCTTCATAAATCTTCATTCCTTTCCGTAATATATTTAAAATACTGTATCCTCTTGTTGCCTAATTCCATTATACCACCTTCCCCCGTGATGCCGTACATTGTAGTGTTGATTCGTTCCAATTAACATTTTACGCCTACCAAATGGTGAAGCATTAGATGGGCCAAAAACAACGTACAGAATTTTAATGGTGTAAACTTTCCGGAGGCATTTCAAACCACTATAAGTGCTTAAATGATTGTCCTACCGGGTACCTACATGGACTCCACATAGGGAAAAATCCACCTAAACCAACAAGACTTTACTGCTATTATGTCCTTGCGTTCAAGTCATTCAACTTTGTCCACCTGCGTCTTGCATTTTGCATGTTCAATTTGTTCTTTTGAAGGGCACCACCGTGATGGAAGACCTGCCCTCGTTCGCCCCGTTCGCATCATCACCCCCTCACTCAACCGTGGACCCCCATGTCACCAAAGCGCCTGTGTACAATACCATTATGGTCCATTGGGTTCCTGCCGAGACCAACAGTAGCCACACCAAATCCACCAACATATCGATATCCTGTCTCACATCACAATATTCAAGACACCACCAAGGCACGACATAATCTTGCCTCTGGGTATGAAAACCATTAAAGGTCCCTGCTGCTGGTATCCCTGCCGATAAAAACCATAGCCACCAAACCACGCAAGATATTAACATCCCGACTCAGCCTTCATAGTTGAACCAAGATTAACCACCAATGCACAACATAATTTTATTCTTACATCTGCGCCCACGTAAACATGGAGATCTCTTTTGGCGAATCCATGGAGATCTCTCGTAGCGCTAGCCGTAGCCACCCTCACCCTCGTTGCCACAGAGATTTCTAGAAATAAAACAAAATCCTCACCTCTACCTCAACAAGACAAGATAAAAATCAGTATTGAAAATTTAAAATATGTCTATTTCCAATTTTTGCATGGTAACCATTAATATTTCAATATTTTAAAATGGGCGATTAAGTTTAGTTTTTACATGGTACACTAATATTTCAATATAAACTTTTAATTGTTAGATTTATTTTAAATTTTGTGACTTATCAAAGTGTTTAGAGGAATTATTTAATACTCTTGTATAATGGATTTTTAAAATTTTAAAATAAGTTTTATCTTTAAATAAATATTACTCATAAATTTACGAGTCCTTCAATTTACAAGCTGAATTTTTTTATATATTTGAGTAAACATTAATATTTAATAACATAATTTTATGTAATGTTATCATGCGCTTTGAGTGAGCCTAATAGTTAAGAGTATGTGTTTCACAAAGGTTACAGTTTTTGAAAACTGAAGAGGGAGGATTCGTGTTCAGAAGTGTAATAGAATATGTATGCTTTCTTAGATTTCATAAACTGTAACTATCCCCGTTGTTGAAGATATTGCATTGAGTTTACAGTCAAACCTACATTACTTAAATCGTACTTTAAAAAATTATCAAATTTCTAATTTAATCTTTACACAAATCTTTATTATTTTTTGACAATATTTTAATTTACTTTTCTCGTAGTTAACTCATTTTCTTACTCAATTAGATTAATGAACCATAAATACAAACGTCCCATCATAAATTATGATCTTGCAAACATATATTCTATTTAATAAACAGACTAACGTATCTTTATGATTTCATCAAGATTTGATTCCCTCTTCGCAAGTGATGATGTTGATTTAATCCCATTATTAATAAAGACAATGTTGATTAAATAACATTAATACTAATCTAATATTTTTTTTAACTTTTTAAATAATTCAAACATATGTTTATGGCTTAAAAAACATATTTAGTCCAACTGGAATTTCTATTTCATTTCTTTTTCTTTTTTCTTTTATTAATTTTTTAGAACTATGTATTGCTAATTTAATTTCGATGGGCGATATTAACATCGTGATGTGGGATAAAAGAAGTTTTTTGTTTAGCTACCTTCGTTATTTTGTATGGGCGTGAGGTTTCGGTTGTAGTATTTCAGAGAATCCAGAGAAAGATTGACAACATAAGCATTTATAACGTATAACTCAAAATTAAAAGCAATACACCCCATCAAGAATTCTCCTTATAGAAGTGGGTCTTTCCCTATCGAGAGCCAACCATACCTAGGCTTCGTTGTATAAACAGCTGGGAGACCAATAAAATGTTACCATAAAACATTAATGACATTGAAAAATATTAAATATTTAAGTTTAAAGAGAAAAATGTGGTGTGAGAAATATTTAGAGGATAAAATAAAATCTCGCACTTTCTTCGTAGAGCTTCGACTGAAGGGGTTTTTTTATTTATCAATTCAAACTCACATTTTATCGTTGTATCGTAGCTCTAGGTTTTAATTACAGCCGCAGTGTTGTGATCCCTACTTAGCATTCAAGTGGAAGACAGTTTCCTCGACGACCCAGGTGAATTTTTTCAGCATTTAAGCGGATCAATTTATTTTTAGAAGGCTACGTATCGAAGCGCAACAGCTTGCGTTCATCGTCGAATTGAGTTGAACATAGGCACCAATTAGAGCAAGACCTAATTAGTTCCATTTCCGTTGCGGATCGAAGCGTTAGAAATTGAGCCGGGCTTGTGCGCCGAGGAGATTTTAAACAGATCTCAGCCACTAGACATCACCGATGAAGGAAGGAACTGGTGAAAGGTTGCCGATGAAGGAATCTTGCGGAAAGCTTGCCAATGTAGTGAACAGATCTGAAGTGCATCTTGTCGTGGTGCAGAGATTCAAGATCCTTGCCGCATATCGTTCAAAACAAATATGTTGAATTGACCAAATCAGTAGATTCTGTACAATACTTTTTAAAGGATCCCAATATCTTATCTTTTTATTCTCGTCAATTATTTTTTTGAACTTTCCGTATGAATAATCAAATAATTTAAGCACACTTGAATGAGAGCAATAAAGCTCAATGTTTGCATCATCGACCAATTTCAAGATGCAGATTAAAGCAAAAGCGCGGGAGTGCTCGACGATTGCAATGTAGATGAGACGAAGCCAAAGTAACGAGCCGCATCAATTCCGACCGGGAGAAGGGAGAAACAAAGAGAAAATTGTTGTTGAAGATGGCGTTAGAAAGATTGCATCATACCGTACATCGCAGAATGCAAATCAACAAGCGAAATCGTAGCGTATTGAAGGGATTTGTATGAGATCAGAATACAAACTATCTTCGTTTGAAGAGCAAGATTCTATCCACAAAGATGAGAATGAAACAATCGTTTCTTTCATATCGCGCATCAAAGATTTAAAGTGAACAAATTGGAAGATATTAGTGAGATAGTAGATGCAGATTGGTCATGATTACCATGAATGGTATGACCGAGGATTACCAAATTTTTATCACCTAGTCGTTGCAGAGACAAAAATTCCTTGAAGCTTGAAGAATCGATGAATATTAATGCAAGAAGAAGAAAGAAGATTGGACTTCAAAACCCTTAGAAAATTCTCTTTTGTTAATAGCAAAGAAGAAATTTTTTAAAGCAAAAGAAAATACATCGCGCAAAATGAGGAAATCTGCGAAAAGACCTAACTGCTCATGTATGTATTCGAATAGAAACGAATTTACACAAAAATGTTTTGTATCGCGGAAAACTCGAATAAGTATGTTCAAGGAGTGCAGGAAGAAGAAATTTCATGAAGCATCAATAGAAACATAAAAGACACGTGTCATTTCGTATGATGACAATGTTTAGGACTTTAGATTGTTTTACATTTTGATGAAATGTCGAGGCAGACATTCAATATGGATTCGTATATCCACACATATGATGGGGAATGTACAATGGTTCAAGATTTTCAAGAAATCAACAATGAGCACAACTACCTTGGTGATGATATGGTGGCCACGTACCAAAGGGTGCGGGAAAATTCTGTTATCTTTGCCTGATGACAGACGATGACATTCATAATGTAACAAGGTACCGGGTTTCAAAGAATCCGATTTTTGTATCCATGATTACGTATCAAGATCTCAAGATATAATTTTTTAAATCTAACTGTTATATTAAAGATTTGCTGATGGCATGAAGACTATCGTTTTCCGGAATCTCGAATGATATTCATACAAATTGATGAGGCACAACACCGTACCGAGCTTGACAACATCGAGTCGATCACAAAGAGCTATGGCACCGCAGACTTGGTCACATCAACTTCAACGATTTGTTGTTACTTTAGAAAAAGGAAAATGGTAAGAGGTCTTCCTACATTAAAACAAGGGCACAATGATTTTTGTGATGCTTTAAAATAGAAAATACGTACAGATAACAATTTCGTTCATAGAAAATAAAGAGAGATATACTTAAATTAGTGCACACCAACCTATGTGGACCCATGCAAACAAAAGTCATTAGGAGGCACCGTATTTTCTATTGTTTATTGATGACCGCACAAAGTTTTCTTGGGTATACTTTACGTACAAGAAAATTCACATTTGAATACCTTTTTGAAGGGGGCCCAAGACATATGATAGAAAAGAAAACATGGAAGCACACAAAAATTCCCTCCGCTCCGATTATGAGAATATAGGAAGGAGGAATTTATCGTTATCAGTAAAGACCATGGAATATTACGAAATTTACAGTAGTATCCCCATACCCCATCGAACAAGAGAAAGCAAAGAAAGAACAACATTTGTGGAGTGTGCTAGGAGCATGTTGAAAGGTAAGGGTCTTTCGTAATGGTTTTTTTTGGGGCTGAAGTATTTGAATACTTCAGTTTACTTGAAAAAATAGAGTCCTATGAAGAAGTCCTTTAGCTTAAAACTCATTTTGAAGCATTATATGATTTAAGTCGCATTAAAACATTTAAGGGTATTTGGGTCTAAAGCATTTGCCCACATCTCCAAAGAGCGTAAGGCAAATTCAGATTCAAAAAATCCACTTCGATGTACCTTTGCAGGGCATTGTTCACAATTTAAAGTTTATAGATTATTTAACTTCACCATGTGATCTTTGTTAAGAGAGACAAGTCATGTTCCATGAGTAGGTTTTCCACACTCGATAAAAGAAATGAGGAATGGGATATTTTGTTTCGAAGGAAGTGAAGAAACAAGTAACAAGCATGAGGAGCAAAAGTACAAGAAAGTTCAGACATAGCAACCGGTTTCTAGGCCCCTAAAGGAAACCCAAAATAGGTTGCACGCTAAGCACCAACACCCGCAGGATCACAGGGCATTCAATTGCCTCGCTAGATGTAGGGATAATGCCTTTATAACTAGTATGATGAATGTTGTTGAACCTTTCTAGTTATAGAGAATCAAATTAACAGTGAATGAAAACAACTATGGGAACAAGAATATAAATCTATTCTCAAAAATAACACTTGGGAGTTGGTTGAACTACCCGAAGGGCAGTCTACAGATGTACTATTACAAACTCAAGATTAATGCATATGGAACCATGGATAAATTAAAAGCATAGATTTGTAGCAAAGGAGTATTCACAAAAAGAAGGTATTGACCACAGGTGAAACCTTGCCCCCGCATTCAAATTAAAATACCTTACTTCTAATGATGATTTTCACTATTGTAAAACATTGGATGATTCACCAACTAGACAAAATCGTATTTTTAAATGGGGAGTTGAAAGAGGAGGCTTCATGTAGAGAAAATCGAGGGGTTTTTCCGAAAAAGGAAAGAAAATTTAATTACATAGACTAGCACCTATATGGACTAAATGTATACCCAAATCATGGTATGAAAAGATACTTCATTTTTTCTCAATGGAGTTACAAATATGTTAAAACGACCCTAATTCAGACATTGTGAAAGATGAAAAGGGTATAGTTTGATTTTCTATATGTATACAGATCCACTATTACAACATGATGTTATTGATATGATCAAAGAAATTAAGCAAAGAAATGTCACAAATTTTCTAAATGAAAGACCTTGGTGAATTAAGATATTGTTTGGCCTTGGGATCCGGAGAGACCAAAAAAAAAAGACAAACTTTTCGTCCTGTGGTAAGTATGGCGATATTCAACGAAAGATCTGGTGATGGATTAAAAAAAGGCCTAACACTACCATTATGAGATAACATTAAATCCTTAGTGTGAGGAATGGCCCGCAGTGTATGTGACACTTTATCGACAAAATGGTTGGGAGTTCAATATACTTAACCACCATTAGACCAAATTTGATCATGTAGTTAGTGTGTTAAGTCAACACATGTCCAAGCCACTTGAGACGCCTACTGGAATGCGCAAGAGGTGCTTCAAGGGTATCTACAAGGAACCATAGATTATGGTATTATCACATCAAATTTTCCATGTTAGATTGATAGGCTTTTGCGTATTCTCGACTGCTGGGAAATGTAGACGACGAAGACTCCATAACAAGTTATGTATTCGTGATTGGATCTGGAGTGATTACATGGAGGAGTAAGAAACACAACACCGTTTCCTTATTTCGGGCAATAAAAGCAATAGCATCAAGCTGCGGTGCACAGCAACATGTATAGGCACCATTGTGACTTTCCACGATGTTTCAAATATCTTAAAAGATGCAACACAATCAGATGACAACCAAAGCTCAATCAAACTTGCTAATAATCCAATGTTTCACAAGAATGTTACACCACTAAACACATTGATACACAATTCCAGCTTTTGTCGTGTAGAAAGTTCTAATCCAAAGAAATCTTACTCCGTATATTGTAAAACATGTGATAATGTTGCTGAGTATTTTCACTAAGCTCTTAGCAAAATTAAGTTTCTGAAATGTTTAGAGATGTTAGAAAGGCTCAGAACCTGCTTTTCCATTAAGGGGGAGTGTTTATGATAATGGAGAATCCTTAATTAGTGTGAGTTGGTTCACGAAACCTTAGGATAGGAATTAGTTTCTATTTCTTAGGGTATGGCTCTAACTTCCTCATATCCATGTATGCTATACACCTTGAGTTGTATTGAGAATGAGCGTTCTGAAAGCCCGACTCTCCCGGTTTAGACTATCTTTCGTAGAGTCGACCAATGGGTTTTTTTATTTATCAATTAAAACATCACATTTTATCAATCACTATTTATCATCATCATCATCAAATTATTTACAAATAAATACCTTTAAATTAAATTTAGTATAAATTAAAATCTCAACACTCAAATATAAAATGTCTCCTAATATATTTTTAAAGTTACTTAAAATTTTTTTCATTAAATAAAAAATTAAAAGTTTTTTATCACACCAAATTTTTTATTACATAATTACAAAAAAATCCTTTAAAAACATCCACAAACATGGGAGTTAAATAATATTATTATATAAATTTATTTAATTGCACACAATAAACTTATTACAATATTTCTTTATTGCTTCAACTGCTATACTTAATAATATTTCACACTTTAATTTATCTATATTTAAACTACATGCAAGATGTGACTAGCTACTATGTGTAGCATCATATTATAAATAAATATAAAAAGTTAACAAATATTTAATTAAATAAATTATAAAGAACTAAAGAGTTAGAAATAATATAGTACATGGTTTTGCTTTATGTAGATTGGATAAACAGTGATGTGATTTTCTATTAAGACACTCCTCCTCCTGCTTAAAAAAACATAATACATAGTTTTTGAATTATTATATTTTTATTTATTTATTTGATTAAAAATGAATAGGAACATATGTTTTGAGCTGTTAGTATATTTAATATTTAATATATTCTAGCAAATTAATATAATTATAAATCAAACATGTGATAACATTTATATATCAATTCATAATAAGTATGGAATAACCACTTTGTGCTTCATGGTGAAGAAGTGTTAAGTATTAACAAGATTTCAAAAAAAATAGTAAAAAAAATTATTTTTAAATTATAACATACATATTTTTTATGGTCATGTAATAATATATTTAACATGTATCAATCAATTAGAAGGAATTAAAGAGAATAACTGAACAAATCTCAATCTTTTAATGATGACTAATGGCAAAATACCTTTAAAATAATTTGTGGAGGTTAAATTCCACCATCCGAACTAATAATTACTGATAATTAAATTAAAATTCTTAGAAACCCTATTCCAAAAAGAGAGACACATATCATCTAGTTTTTAATTATAAAAATAATGAATATGAATTAAAAAATTATGCATTTAAGAAAACCGTGTAACAAGATTATTCACAACTATCATTCAGAAATTTCAAGATATAAATAAGATTTCCTCTAATAACATGGATAATTAACACTATATGGCCAAAACAAGTAATAAGCTATTTTATAATCATAATATTTTTATATATATTTTATTTTGATTTAATTTAATAAATTTTTTTAATTAGCATTTACAAGTAAATAGGCATAACAACTCCCATGGAGATAAATCTCAACCTTTACTATATCTACAATTAAAAATATTTTATGGATATTTTGAAAAAGTTAAATCTCTCACTATCTCAAGCATCGCACAATGTCAATAATCGAAGTATCTAGCTCTCTTTCCCCGCATTTTTCTTCAACATTAAGAATCTACACCGCCAATTTTGTCAATCCCTGCTTATAATATTCGTCTCTAACCTAAAATATTCACCTGAAACCTTGCAATATTCATTTCAAAACTATAAATATTTATCTTAAACCAAACTGCAAATATATCTGTCGTTTCCCCTACACATTTCCTGCGACCCAGAACATTTTTACAGCTCTAACGAAACCTGCAACGACATTTGTGCCTTTTACCCAAGCTAAAACAATTTCTTTACCCATTCTAACCGGCCCTGCGGCTATTTTCAACATTCTGCCCGGCCTCTCGTTTCATTTCCCGCAATACTCTGTCCCGAGCAATCGCCCTACCTAATCCTTTAAATATTTCCAGAGCTCTGTCCGCAATATCTTTGCCAGAGCCCATACTGCGCACGTATCACTAAAGGCCACCAATTCCACCTCATAACAGGAAAAAATGGCCCCAGAACCGCCGCTTCTGCCGTAATAAAGTCTCATTTACGACGAAAACAGTGTCTCTTCATGAGATCTTGCCCTCCAGCGTGCAAATTCTTAGCTCCTTTCCAATCCGAGGGTTTGAAACAGCATCCCCTGCACAATGCGAATCTTCGTTTGGTTCCTTTTCAGTCTCCTCCACAACTTCAAATCTG
Organism: Pinus albicaulis; assembly: GCA_034641835.2. Classification (NCBI taxonomy): domain Eukaryota; kingdom Viridiplantae; phylum Streptophyta; class Pinopsida; order Pinales; family Pinaceae; genus Pinus; species Pinus albicaulis. The sequence goes on from JAXQQM020072244.1 coordinate 90,879, forward strand.
TAATGGCTATTGTCATCAGTACCATTCTCAAATACTCTTGGCTCCTTTCCAATCCGTGACTCATTTCATTTACTTATCAAAATTTCGAATCAAATCAGAATTTGAGATTTTTGTTCCTTTGTCAAAGTATGAGTATATTAGTAATGAAGTGCTACTATGCTTTTAAATCGAAATCTGAGTAGTGAGAAGTCATGGTTTCAAAATATAAAGCTTAAAACCGTGCAATGGGGTTTAGGGGTTTGGGAATGGAAATAGTCCTTAAACTCCAGTTCTGTTTAGGGGTTTGGACGGTTTCAGCACTCTTTCTGTTCCAATTAAAGCCGCACTAACAACAATAATTACTGGCCATTCAATATTAAAGCTAAGAGAGTACATCCAACACATCTGACACCCTCAATGTCACGTATTCAGATCCATCACCACTTTTAAATTCATTACCAGCAAATTTCAAGTATAGAACAATATTTCCAGCAGTTACTGACATCTGCTTCCTCTTTCCTTCTTCATCATAAGCACCAGGCCCTACTGCGATTATCTGCTTACATGCAAATATGTGATAGAACTCAAACTTTCAAAAATGCCATCATATATTTTCTAATAAACTCTATTTTATGCTCAGACTAGATTTAACATAGGAAATGTAATCAGACTTTGCTTCTAAAAATAAATTTGCCTGTTAGAAAATCTTTAAGCATGCTACCACTTCCTGTATTTTAACATACCGTTCCTATAGAAGGTTTCTCTTTGGCACTTTAAGTGAGGAGCAGACCACCAGCTATCTTCTTTTCCACCTCTGCAACCTGTAACATACATTCAACCCTCAGAGCTTTTCTGAAGAACATAGACAGCTTCCATGTTCAAATCCCCAATTCAATTTACCCTGAATATTTTATCAGAGCCCCTCTAACAATTTGGACTAAAAATGTTATATTGCTACTAAAAATCGTTGTCATCAGACTTTCGTACCTTAATTAAAACTCGATCATTCAATGGCTTCAAATCCTTGATATCATCTGTATCAAGAACCCCCACAATGTCATCTTCCTTTACAAGAAGATGATTAACTCCATTGAATTCAATCTCTGTACCAGCCCACTTGGAATACACAATATTTGCACCAAGCTGCAAAGTACAAACAAAATGGTGTCATAATCCATTTAACCCACATGCTACTGTCTAAAATTGACCAGTAGCAATTAATATCGACACGTCAAGCCACAGAATCTTAAGCAGTCTTGCAAAATCTTAAGCCAAGAGTTGTATAAATCTGCATATACTTCTCAAAATACTGATTTCCTGTTAAAAAGCCATATAGGGATGAGTGTGCAAATGCTAAATCAGTAAATTCCAACACAAATTATGATTTAATCATAAGCCAAGAGTTGTATAAATCAGCACATACTTCTCAAAATACTGAATTTTCTGCTAAAAAGCCATATAGGGACGAGTGTGCAAATGCTAAATCAGTAAATTCCAACACAAATTATGATTTTCATTCTTATACGTTAGTGTTTTTAAGTCTAAAATCATAATAAAAACTATAGCCGATATCCTTTGGAGTAATTGCCTGTAGAGAAACCCGGGCTCAACAGATAAACATTATCAGATTAAGGAAGGGGAGCAAATTTTAGTAACCACTGCAACAATCTAACCTA